>OZ024748.1:52653740-52713740 GCA_964016885.1 Eledone cirrhosa
AAACAATAATTTACTAATAAAGGTTTCTAAACTGATAACTGTTTTTTCCGTTTAGAAATTAAAATATTTTCACATATGTTATGAATACATCGTATTTGATTTTAGATTTTGAATGTGAGAATGTATTGTTAGGCACTGGACATTAAGATATATGCATAGATCATTAGAGTCTCTTTACAAATTATCACTTATACTAATGCAAATTACTCAGTGATTAAATGAATACAGGTGTTAATACTTTTCAATTAACCTTTTCGTGACCATATTTCTAGTGGAATTCATTCTATTTCAATTAATTAATGAAGAATTTAGAGGGATTTACTAAAGTTATTCATAATTTAATTACTAATGTATGGTTCTTATATAAAATTATGTTGGAAGATTTTAATTTAAATAAGGAACCTTTAAATTCATAGAACAAAAGGTAGTTTTGGAGTGGGTTGATAAGGAATATACTGTCTTACATAAGAGAGTTGAGAAATACTTTAGACAAATCAATTAAGCTAGCAGCACTTAATTAACTAGCATCACTCCATCACTCACTCAGCTATTATTATCTAGAGAGTTACATTTACTCCATCACTCAGCTATTGTCTAGAGAGTTACAGTTACTCCATCTCTCACTCAGCTATTATTGTCTAGAGAGTTACAGTTACTCCATCTCTCACTCAGCTATTATTATCTAGAGAGTTACAGTTACTCCATCACTCAGCTATTGTCTAGAGAGTTACAGTTACTCCATCTCTCACTCAGCTATTATTATCTAGAGAGTTACATTTACTCCATCACTCAGCTATTGTCTAGAGAGTTACAGTTACTCCATCTCTCACTCAGCTATTATTGTCTAGAGAGTTACAGTTACTCCATCTCTCATTCAGCTATTATTGTCTAGAGAGTTACAGTTACTCCATCTCTCACTCAGCTATTATTGTCCAGAGAGTTACAGTTACTCCATCTCTCACTCAGCTATTATTGTCCAGAGAGTTACAGTTACTCCATCACTCACTCAACTACTGTTGTCCAGAGAGTTACAGTTACTCCATCACTAAGCTATTATTGTCCAGAGAGTTACAGTTACTCCATCTCTCACTCAACTACTGTTGTCCAGAGAGTTACAGTTACTCCATCACTCAGCTATTATTATCCAGAGAGTTACAGTCACTCCATCTCTCACTCAGCTATTATTGTCTAGAGAGTTACAGTTACTGTATCACTCAACTATTGTTTTCTAGAGAGTTACAGTTACTCCATCACTCAACTATTATTATCCAGAAAGTTACAGTTACTCCATCTCTCACTCAGCTATTATTGTCTAAAGAGTTACAGTTACTCCATCTCTCACTCAGCTATTATTGTCTAAAGAGTTACAGTTACTCCATCTCTCACTCAGCTATTATTGTCTAAAGAGTTACAGTTACTCCATCTCTCACTCAGCTATTATCTAGAGAGTTATTACATACATTGCTATGAAATATCATTGTTCTAATGAAAGAGGCAAAAGTAAACTGAATATTGGTGAGTGGTTTACTGCTCATTAGCAGGATGGCATTATGATAGAGCTTTGAAGAGAAAAAAAGATGGAAGGATTTGGCAAAGATAAAAGTTATCCCTGGAGTAAAATGTTTGAATGTAATGAAAAAAAACACTATTGTGAATAGTTGCCTTGTCTGATTGACATGGATATAACTTACAGCTTCAACATACTGTATATGTGACCTCTGTGACTTTTCAACATTCCATCATGTGATGTCTAGGTGTTTGGAGATTTTTGGCACTCAGTGTAATTTCACTTTTGCTATCCTGTTTTTGCTATTATTATTCAAATTTTCTATGTGAATATTCAAATGTAAAAAGATGTGCTACCTAGTAGAATAAGAGAATGCTTATAAGAAGCTATAAATCATAAACCTTTTAGCTTTCAAAACCATGGAAACCCAGCTGCCATGTTGGCAGAGCTAATTCTTAAAATTGACTATAGAGTTTACACATTAATTTTGAGGAAATTGTGTCCAGTATAAGTTGTATGCCATCTAGAACAGTTTAATGACAGCTAAACAAGATATTTGACAGCTACACTACAACAAAATAACTGTTTATCCAAATGATAAGTAGCTTACTAAATTACTAAATCTATCCACCTTACAATAAGATTCTAAGTTGAGCACAAAAACCTGAGTTACTTACTTTTGTCAGGATTTCTGTAAGTGGGATCAGTTTACAATTATACCTTCGTTCAAGAGAAGATAAAGAAGGGAAAGGAAACCTCTTTTTTCTGGTAAGATTCTGGATTCAGAAGAGGAAGATCGATAGTTTGTTCTTTCATTGAATTACCATTGAGGAAGCATCAATCACAGAACTAGATATTATAGTGTAAAACTCAGAAATGTGAGGCACTGAACTATGTAACCTTAGGCATTTCTGTTACTGTGCTAGCCTTACATCAACCCAACTACAGCCAATGAAGAAGAATTACATTCATAATAATGATGATTTTATCCCTTACTCCCTTGCACAATTTCCCTATTATTGTCCACTGGGTTATTATATACATTGGTGTGGAATACCATGAAGCTGAATAATATACACACATATATACATACATATATATATACATATACAAATCTTTCTCTCTCTCTATATATATATACATATTTATTCACCTTCCAAGTGTATGTATGTGTGTGTATATATATATATATTTACTCACCTTCCAAGTGTATGTATGTGTGTGTATATATATATATATATATATTTATTCACCTTCCAAGTGTATGTATGTGTGTGTATATATATATATATATATATTTATTCACCTTCCAAGTGTATGTATGTGTGTGTATATATATATATATATATATATATTTATTCACCTTCCAAGTGTATGTATGTGTATATATATATATATATATGAATATATGTGTTTATTCACCTTCCAAATATCCAAAATACAGCATATGCTTCGTGGATATTGAGGGAAAATCAGGGTCAGAATAACAGCCAACAGAATGAAAGAGGAATGCAGGTAAAGAGATAACTATAAAAGACAGACAGACAAAAAGCTAGATAAACAGACTTGAGAGAGAGAGAGAAGGAGAGAAGGAGAGAGAGGGATGCATCGAGAGAGAGAGAGAGAGATGCATCGAGAAGGAGAAAGAGAGAGATGCATCGAGGGAGGGGGAGAAATAGATAGATGCACTGAGAGAGAGAAAGATGCATCGAGAGAAAGAGAGAGAGAGAAATATGTATAGAGAGAGAGAGAATAAAAACTGAAGATAGAGTATATGTTAGTAAAAAAGAGAGAGACATAAAGACATGTATAAATAGGAAAATAAATTCACAACATGAGGGAGAGAGAAAGATGCATCGAGAGAGAGAAATAGAAAGATGCAGAGAGAGAGAGAGAGAGAGAGAGAGCTGCATCGAGAGAGGGAGTGAGAAAGATGCATCAAGAGAGGGAGAGAGAGAGAAAGAGAGAGAGAGGGGGGATAGAAAGAGAAAGTGACGACGGAGGGAGGGAGAGAGAGAGGGAGAGAAACAGAGAGAGAGAGAGACAATTACAGACAAACAGAAAGTGTGAGAAAACATTGCTATAATAACAATAACAAAACATTGTATGGAACAAACAAAACAAAAAAAGTAAATCAGAAATAATAGATTTGTCTATGGTAGTAGCTCCCTCTTAGCTAGAAAGATCCATTCTCTCTAAAAAAGAACAATTATCTATTTTTCTGGTATTAATATCAATTATATATCCATCATCAATTTTCCTCTTTCTTTTCATTTATTATTTTTGTTACCATTGTTGTACGTTGTTGGTTTTGTGCTTCTGTAGAAATATCTTGCGGGTATTGATAACTTAACAATGCCTCAATGTAATCCACTTTTGATTTCAGATAGCGCAATCTATGAAATCAGATTTCAGATTCTAGAGCAGCCATTGTTGCTGTTGGCATCGACTCCAGTTTCATTAGTGGAGATGGCCCAAACAAAAACAAGACAAAAACAAAAACACAACAAAAACAACAATAATAAAAAGAAACAAAATAACAACAAACAAAAAAAAAAAAAAGAAAAGAAAATCAACAACAACAACAACAACAACAACAACAACAACAACAACAAAATATCTACTTTTTTATTGTCTCCTACTCCATAACATGATGGTTATTTGATACAAAAACATTGGTGATGGTTTCAAAATGCAATACATACGATTATTTCGTTTTGCTAATGAAAGAAGGAAAAAAAAAATTGTATTGTTTCTTATTTGTTGCCACTCTTTGTTGTTGCTGTTGTTGCACTTATTCTTGTTGCTGCTACAGCAGTGCCATCTATAATTGGTCATTGCTGTTATTATTGTCATTATAGACTTTCTCTGCAATCGTCAATACCACTACAGTGATTATCATCATCAATGTCATCGTTTTCATTGTTATCGTTGGAAATGTATGTACACAAATAGATTAATGAAAAAAAACAGATATACGTAAATATCATACCTAATTTCTTACATATACCACCATTACCACTCCCGTCATCATCATCATCATCATCAAGTAGTTAGCAACAGAATTATAAATATCATTCCTATTATCTTATTCATCATCACCATCATCATCATCATCACCATCATCATCATCACCATCGTCATCATCATCACCATCATCATCATCATCATCACCATCATCGTCATCATCATTTCCATCATCATGACCATCATCATCATCTTCGGCACCACCTCCTCCACCATCACCACCTCCACCACCATCACCAACACCATCACCATCATCATCTTCGGCACCACCTCCTCCACCATCACCACCTCCATCACCAACATCACCAACACCATCACCATCATCACCAACACCATCGCCACCATCACCATCATCTTCATCATCATCAACATCGCCACCATCACCATCATCATCACCATCACCATCATCATCATCACCATCATCATCATCACCATCATCGTCATCATCATTTCCATCATCATGACCATCATCATCATCTTCGACACCACCTCCTCCACCATCACCACCTCCACCACCATCACCAACACCATCACCATCATCACCAACACCATCATCACCATCACCATCATCTTCATCATCATCAACATCGCCACCATCATCATCATCATCATCATCACCATCATCATCATCACCATCGTCATCATCATTTCCATCATCATGACCATCATCATCATCTTCGTCACCACCTCCTCCACCATCACCACCTCCACCACCATCACCAACACCATCACCATCATCACCAACACCATCATCACCATCACCATCATCTTCATCATCATCAACATCGCCACCATCATCATCATCATCATCATCACCATCATCATCATCACCATCGTCATCATCATTTCCATCATCATGACCATCATCATCATCTTCGTCACCACCTCCTCCACCATCACCACCTCCACCACCATCACCAACACCATCACCATCATCACCAACACCATCATCACCAACACCATCATCTTCATCATCATCTTCATCGCCACCATCACCATCATCATCACCATCACCATCATCATCATCACCATCATCATCATCATTAGCGACACTATTCCTATCAGTTAACAGCAGCTACGCAGTGTCATTATTACACGTGCTTTCAGTATCGGTAGAGGGTCGGATACCATGCTTTGCAGAATAGAGTTGCGCCCCTTTACGGTCTCAGTTCAAATCCCGCCGAGGTTAACTTTGCCTTTCATCCTTACGGCGTCGATAAAATAAAGTACCAGTAAAGCATAAGAAATGCGCAACCGGTAAAAAACTTTGAATACTAATTAATACTTATTACTAATTTATACTTATTCCTAATTAAACTATTTTTCACTGGGAAAAATTTGTCAGCATTTTCTTTTCCTTTTTACTAATATATCACAACTCATGTGTCACACCTCTATTTTTTTTAAATATATATATATATATATATATAATCTGCTTGGTTCTGTGTTATTTATTTGCAAGATATTAAAAATGTTCAATCCATCATATCAACTATTATAAGTCAGCTCTGTTTTTTGGTATTTACATGCCAAATTTACATTGAGCAGTTATGGTACAGTAAGTCAATATTTTGTATATTAATCTAAATTCGTGTGTGTGTGTGTGTGTGTGTGTGTGTGTGTGTGTGTGTGTGTGTGTGTATATATATATTATATATGTGTTATGATTTAAGTCATCTTAATTAGCTTACGGCTAAAAACTTTTGGACTGTTATACTCTTAGCTTATTATTATTATATTATATCATTATTTTACTATACATCATTATTTTATAACTGTAATATAATATAATCCAACAGCTCCCCATGTTGTAGAAATGAAGAATGCCTCTAGATATAGAGCTTAACTGCAAATATACAGAATAAGCAGTGCCAGACAAAATAGTCATATATTATCAAAAAGTGCACCTTAGTAAAAATAGTGCAAATATCAAAAAGTGCATCGTAGTAAATTAAATAGTATGTATATTATCAGAAAGTGCACCATAATAAAATGGCATGTATATTATCAGAAAGTGCACCATAATAAAATGGCATGTATATTATCAGAAAGTGCACCATAATAAAATAGCATGTATATTATCTGAACTAAGGGAAAAATTAGAAATAAGAGGGATCAGATGTTGTTTACTCGAGAGAAGGCTACGTTGGTATGGTCACGTGATGCGCATGAAAGACGACAGCTGTATAAAAAAGTGCAGGTCAATAAAAATAGACGGTAGCCATGGAGTAGGCAGACCCAGAAAAACCTGGGACGACTTGATAAATTCTGACCTCACACACTTACACCTCTCCAAGACAATGTCACTGGACCAAGATCTTTGGCACTACACAGTAATAGAGAAGACCCGCCTTACCTAAGTACAAAGTGAAACCTACTATAGTCAGTAGGCACCTCTAACAAAATACACCCCCGTCCCACTACCCCCACCCCATCCACACCACCCCTTTCAATGTAAAGTTATATTGGTACCACAACATCCAGCCCGAAACAAATGAGGTCGTGTAGGTGTCACGACAAAAAAACACACAGTCCATGCTGTAATGTGGCCGTGTAGGTAACACGGTAAAAACCTCCCAGTTCCATACTGTAAATGTGGTTGGTGTTAGGAAGGGCATCCAGCCGTAGAAAACCCGCCAGGCAGTCCTATGCGAGCAAGACAACCACTCTTGCCTCAAGTGGGAAAACTCCCATCCAAACCCATGCAAGCATGGAATATGGACGTTAAACGATGATGATGATGATGATGATTATCAGAAAGTGCACCATAATAAAATAGCATGTATATTATCAGAAAGTGCACCATAATAAAATAGCATGTATATTATCAGAAAGTGCACCATAATAAAATAGCATGTATATTATCAGAAAGTGCACCATAATAAAATAGCATGTATATTATCAGAAAATGCACCATAATAAAATAGCATGTATATTATCAGAAAGTGCACCATAATAAAATAGCATATATATTATCCGAAAATGCACCATAATAAAATAGTATGTATATTATTAAAAAGTGCACCATAATAAAACAGTATGTCCACAGTATGCACCATACAGTATGCACCATAATAAAACAGTATATCAAAAAGTGCACCAAAGTAAATAAAATAATTTGTATATTCTCAAAAAAGTGCATCATAATAAAGATGAAATAGTTTGTAAAAATGTGCACCATAGTAAATAATTTGTATATTTTCAAAAGGTGCACCAAAGTAAATAGTCATATCACGTAAAGGTGCATGAAATAAATAGTTTGTATATTGTCAAAAAGTGCACCAAAGTAATTAGACATCAATTAAATCTACAGAATAGCTGCTGTTGCTGTTTACCAACTTAAAAACTAGTTAGTGAGTGACTAACAAAGTGTAGTGGCTGAGACAAGGTATGAACTAGTATCTTTATTAATGGTGATCTGAAAATCAATTGACTTGGACATTTATTTAATTTGTTTTGTATGCAAAATATGATTTGTGATTTAGGCCCAAGGCCAACAATTTTGGGGAAAGGGGAAAGTCAATTAAATTGATACCAGTGAGTTACTGGTACTTATCATCGTTTAACATCCATTTTCCACACTAGCATATATTATAATAATAATAGTTGTTTTACCTTTGGCACAAGGCCAGCAATTATCCAACTGCATTACTGGTACTTTATTTTATCGACCCCGGATGAAAGACAAAATTAACCTCGGCAGGATTTTAACTCGGACCGAAAAGGGACATAACTCTACGCTGCAAAGCATGACACCCAACTCTCTACCAATGCTGCCAATCCATCAACCTTTTATTATTATAGTAATAATTGTTTCTACTTTTGGCACAAGGCCAGCAATTACCCCAGGTACACCACTGGTACTTTACTTTATCGACCCTGTAAGGATGAAAGGGAAAGTTAACTTCGGCGGGATTTGAACTCAGATCATAAAGGGACGTAACTACGCTGGAAAGCATGGCATCCGACCCCCTACCGATACTGCCAATTCACCGTCCTTATTATTATAGTAGAAAGTATTGCAGTAGAAAGTGTGGATATAATAGTATATATATGTCCACAATTACAAATATACTCATATATGTAAGCAGAAATTTGAATAGCTGTGAGAATGTATATATATTTATGGTTATATATTCATAGCTACATCAAATTAACTATATATGACTGGATGTGTTTGTGAGTACAATATTGCCAATGTAACAGTAAATATGTGATTAGTATGCTACAGTATATATGAATGTAAATGACAGAGGGTACACTTGCTAGTCAGTAGTTTATTTCTTAAGTAAAGAAAACAATTTCTTAAGTAAAGAAAACAATTTCTTAAGTAAAGAAAACAAAATTCTGTTCTGTTGAGTAGGAATCACTATATACTGTGCCCACCTGACCACAAACACACCTGGTACACCCACCTTTTAACTAATGAGATTCACTGCATAGGAGTAGTATCAGCAGGTGTTCTCTAGTCAGATATCCAATCTGTAGACATGATAAGACAACCAAAAGGAAACAGGAAGAGTCAGGCAGTAAACTAACCAAATTTGAACAACAACAACAACAACAGATACAACAGTCATAACAATAACAACTACTAGTACAATGGTCACAATACAACAACAGCAACTACAATAGTACAAAACAACAACAACACCAACAGAACAAAACAACAAGAACAGCAATAACTCCAATAACAACAACTATAACTACAACAACTACAACTATAACTACAACAACAACCACAACAGAACAAAACAACTACATGAACAGCAATAACTCCAACAACAACTATAACCACAACAACAACAACTATAACTACAACCACAGCAGAACAAAACAACAACAACAACCACAAGAGCAACAACAATGACAGCAAAACAATAAAAGCAAGATCTGCAATGAAGATTGCAGTGCAGTGCCGTGTGGTGTGTTGGTGTGTGGAGTGGTGTGGTGTGGTGTGGTGTGGTGGCATGTGGAGTGGTGTGGTGTGGTGTGGTGTGGTGGCATGTGGAGTGGTGAGGTGTGGAGTGGTGTGGTGGCGTGTGGTGGCATGTGGTGTGGTGTGGTGTGAAGTGGTGTGAAGTGGTGTGGTGGCGTGTGGTGTGGTGCAGTGGTGTGGGGAGTGGTGTGGTCGCGTGTGGTGTGGAGTGGTGTGGTGGCGTGTGGTGTGTTGGTGTGTGGAGTGGTGTGGTGTGGTGTGGTGTGGTGTGGTGTGGTGTGAAGTGGTGTGGTGGCGTGTGGTGTGGTGCAGTGGTGTGGGGAGTGGTGTGGTCGCGTGTGGTGTGGAGTGGTGTGGTGGTGTGTGGTGTGTTGGTGTGTGAAGTGGTGTGGAGTGGTGTGGTGTGGTGGCATGTGGTGTGTTGGTGTGTGGAGTGGTGTGGTGTGGTGGCATGTGGAGTGGTGTGTGGAGTGGTGGCGTGTGGTGTGGAGTGGTGTGGTGGCGTGTGGTGTGGTGGCGTGTTGAGTGGTGTGTGGTGTGGCGTGTGGTGTGGTGTGGTGCAGTGGTGTGGGGAGTGGTGTGGTCGCGTGTGGTGTGGAGTGGTGTGGTGGCGTGTGGAGTGGTCGCGTTTAGTGTGGAGTGGTGGCGTGTGGTGTGGTGGCGTGGGAGTTGAGACAGAATGATCTTAGCATTGACAACAAGTAATTGAAAGTCCATGGCAGTGGTGGTGGTGGTGGTGGTGGTGGCAGTGGTGGCATTGGTGGTGGTGGTGGTGGTGGTGGCATTGGTGGTGGATGTGATGTGTGTTGGCGGTGGCAGTGGTGGTGGTGGTGGCAGTGGTGGCAGTGGTGGTGGTGGTGGTGGTGGTGGCATTGGTGGTGGATGTGATGTGTGTTGGTGGTGGCAGTGGTGGTGTGCTATCTGTGGTGGTGGTGGTGGCAGTAGTGGTGTGCTATGTGTGGTGGTGGTGGCAGTAGTGGCATTGGTGGTGGATGTGATGTGTGTTGGTGGTGGCAGTGGTGGTGGTGATGGCAGTGGTGGCAGTGGTGGTGGTGGTGGTGGCAGTGGTGGTGGTGGCAGTGGTGGTGGCAGTAGTGGTGTGCTATGTGTGGTGGTGGTGGCAGTGGTGGTGGTGGCAGTGGTGGTGGCAGTAGTGGTGTGCTATGTGTGGTGGTGGTGGCAGTAGTGGTGTGCTATGTGTGGTGCTGGTGGTGGCAGTAGTTGTGTGCTATGTGCTGTGGTGGTGGTGGTGGCAGTAGTGGTGTGCTATGTGTGGTGGTGGTGGTGGCATTAGTGGTGTGCTATGTGTGGTGCTGGTGGTGGCAGTAGTTGTGTGCTATGTGCTGTGGTGGTGGTGGTGGCAGTAGTGGTGTGCTATGTGTGGTGGTGGTGGCAGTAGTGGTGTGCTATGTGTGGTGGTGGTGGTGGTGGCAGTAGTGGTGTGCTATGTGCTGTGGTGGTGGTGGTGGCAGTAGTGGTGTGCTATGTGTGGTGGTGGTGGCAGTAGTGGTGTGCTATGTGTGGTGGTGGTGGTGGCAGTAGTGGTGTGCTATTTGCTGTGGTGGTGGTGGTGGCAGTAGTGGTGTGCTATGTGTGGTGGTGGTGGTGGCAGTAGTGGTGTGCTATGTGTGGTGGTGGTGGTGGCAGTAGTGGTGTGCTATGTGCTGTGGTGGTGGTGGTGGCAGTAGTGGTGTGCTATGTGTGGTGGTGGTGGTGGTGGCAGTAGTGGTGTGCTATGTGTGGTGGTGGTGTGGCAGTAGTGGTGTGATATGTGCTGTGGTGGAGGTGGTGGCAGTAGTGGTGTGCTATGTGTGGTGGTGGTGGTGGTGGTGGCAGTAGTGGTGTGCTATGTGTGGTGGTGGTGGTGGCAGTAGTGGTGTGCTATGTGTGGTGGTGGTGGTGGTGGCAGTAGTGGTGTGCTATGTGTGGTGGTGGTGGTGGTGGCAGTAGTGGTGTGCTATGTGTGGTGGTGGTGGCAGTAGTGGTGTGCTATGTGTGGTGGTGGTGGTGGCAGTAGTGGTGTGCTATGTGCTGTGGTGGTGGTGGTGGCAGTAGTGGTGTGCTATGTGTGGTGGTGGTGGTGGCAGTAGTGGTGTGCTATGTGTGGTGGTGGTGGTGGCAGTAGTGGTGTGCTATGTGCTGTGGTGGTGGTGGTGGCAGTAGTGGTGTGCTATGTGTGGTGGTGGTGGTGGTGGCAGTAGTGGTGTGCTATGTGTGGTGGTGGTGTGGCAGTAGTGGTGTGATATGTGCTGTGGTGGAGGTGGTGGCAGTAGTGGTGTGCTATGTGTGGTGGTGGTGGTGGTGGTGGCAGTAGTGGTGTGCTATGTGTGGTGGTGGTGGTGGCAGTAGTGGTGTGCTATGTGTGGTGGTGGTGGTGGTGGCAGTAGTTATGTGTGGTGGTGGTGGTGGCAGTAGTGGTGTGCTATGTGTGGTGGTGGTGGTGGTGGCAGTAGTGGTGTGCTATGTGTGGTGGTGGTGGTGGTGGCAGTAGTGGTGTGCTATGTGTGGTGGTGGTGGTGGCAGTAGTGGTGTGCTATGTGTGGTGGTGGTGGTGGCAGTAGTGGTGTGCTATGTGCTGTGGTGGTGGTGGTGGCAGTAGTGGTGTGCTATGTGTGGTGGTGGTGGTGGTGGCAGTAGTGGTGTGCTATGTGTGGTGGTGGTGGTGGCAGTAGTGGTGTGCTATGTGTGGTGGTGGTGGTGGCAGTAGTGGTGTGCTATGTGCTGTGGTGGTGGTGGTGGCAGTAGTGGTGTGCTATGTGTGGTGGTGGTGGTGGTGGCAGTAGTGGTGTGCTATGTGTGGTGGTGGTGGTGGTGGTGGCAGTAGTGGTGTGCTATGTGTGGTGGTGGTGGTGGCAGTAGTGGTGTGCTATGTGTGGTGGTGGTGGTGGCAGTAGTGGTGTGCTATGTGCTGTGGTGGTGGTGGTGGCAGTAGTGGTGTGCTATGTGTGGTGGTGGTGGTGGTGGCAGTAGTGGTGTGCTATGTGTGGTGGTGGTGGTGGCAGTAGTGGTGTGCTATGTGTGGTGGTGGTGGTGGTGGCAGTAGTGGTGTGCTACATGTGGTGGTGGTGGTGGCAGTAGTGGTGTGCTACATGTGGTGGTGGTGGTGGCAGTAGTGGTGTGCTACATGTGGTGGTGGTGTGGCAGTAGTGGTGTGCTACATGTGGTGGTGGTGGTGGCAGTAGTGGTGTGCTATCTGTGGTGGTGGTGGCAGTAGTGGTGTGCTATGTGTGGTGGTGGTGGCAGTAGTGGTGTGCTATCTGTGGTGGTGGTGGCAGTAGTGGTGTGCTATGTGCTGTGGTGGTGGTGGTGGCAGTAGTGGTGTGCTATGTGCTGTGGTGGTGGTGGTGGTGGCAGTAGTGGTGTGCTACATGTGGTGGTGGTGGTGGCAGTAGTGGTGTGCTACATGTGGAAAGGAAGCTTCCATCTGTCCAGTAAACAATAGGTGTGTTAGCCCCATATTATACTCCACTACTTTAAGTACTAATCCTAAGGACAACCAGGTGTGACAAAAACACTTGTAGTTGTGCAATTGTATGTATATGTACGTGTATATATATATATATATCTATATACACACATATGCACACACACACATATATATATATATACACACACACACATATATATACATTTACACACACATGCACACACACATATATATATATACATATACACACACACATATATATATATATACACACACACACACACACACATATATATATATACATATATACACACACATACACACACACATATATATTATATATTTATCTACACACACACATATATAGTATATATTGGGGTTTATCAATATGTTCTCTCTCAAATTATATATATATATATATATATATATATATATATATATAATATATAAGATCAAAAGATGGTTAAATGAGTTCCATGTATTTTATTATGCGCATTTCAAAAACAAACATCATCATGCAATAATATTTGTGTTTTCATCAGATAAAATAGGAAGACATGATATGAAGGTTAAAAAACACTTGTGGATAGTGCAGTTTTAAATCAACATATGTTGATTTAAAACTGCACTATCCACAAGTGTGTTTAACCTTCATATCATGTCTTCCTATTTTATCTGATGAAAACCAAATTTTATTGCATGATGATGTTTGTTTTTGAAATGCGCATAATAAAATACATGGAACTCATTTAACCATCTTTTGATCTTATATATTATGTATACTCCAGTCCTACAAACTGTAGAGTCCTTCTTATCCGATATCTGCATTGCTTTATTGTACTTCAATAAAACTCACCTCCTACATATATATATATATATATATATATTGAAGTTTCCGTTGAAAATTGAAAAAGTCATAGGAGTGAAGAGTGCTCTATGTAAGTTACAGAGCTAAATTTAATGTATAATAAACAATAAAATATAATTACCTCATTACCAGAGGTTTCCCAAATAGATGTTTCCAGAAAAATCACCCAAGAAAGGCCTTTCTTGGGGAGATTTTTCAAATATTTCACTATGTACTAAATTGCCTTGTCTGACGAACGAATGCGGACGTTTCTTTTATTCGTCTTAGTCGGGAAACCTCTGGTAATGAGGTAATTATATTGTATTGTTTATTATACATTATATATATATATAGGAAGTATTTCCATAGGAAAGGTAAAGGAAAAGAGAGTGCTCTATGTAGGCTACAGAGCTTTTTAGTTATGTAATAAACAATACGAGATAATTATTTCATTTACCAATGGTTTCTTGAAGACATATTTATATCTGTCTCCAGTCGTCAGAACGAATAAATAATGTGGTGTGTTTATCAAATCCATATTTAATAAACACCTTGTTATTTATTCGTTCTGACGACTGAAGGAAGATATAAATATGTGTCTTCAAGAAACCACTGGTAAACGAAATAATTATCCCATGTTGTTTATTACATAACTATATATATATATACACATATGTATATATATATATACACATGTTTATATATATATTACACATATATAGGTGTGTATATGTACATATATTCACATGTGTGTGCATGTAAATGTATATCATCATCATCTCATCATCATCGTTTAACGTCCATCTTCCACGCTAGCATGGGTTAGACGGGAGTTGTCTCACTTGAGGCAAGGTTGGTCGGGTGACCGTGACTCACTCGTATATATATATATATATATATATATACATATATTGAAACAAAATGAAAACGAAATTTCATTTCTCACTCTTAGTATGGCACTTACTTAAATGGCACTTACTTAAATGTAAGTATGCATGTATACGTACATACATATATGTATACAGACGTACAGTAGCATGCACATATATATATATATATATACATATATACATACATATGCATACAGGTACACATACATATATGCACGTATCAGTTTAGCGGCGCTTATTATAACGTCACTTTGTTCGTTTGTAAACAAACTGAACAGCCTGAATTTATGCCATACGGTGTTAAGGCAACCACGTCACCTTTTTGTTCAACACTGACACAGGAACGATGTACTAGTTTCAAGCTTGTTAGCTATCATCAGCACCGTTTACCCATCTGCCAGACAGTTGAACGTTCGAAAGTATATACATTCCCCATGAAAATCAACGGCTGAGCAGCCTAATTTGCATATTGAGTGAGTTAAATCGGTCATGCATACTTACATTTATATACATATATATATACATATATATATATATACATATATATATATATATATGTATATACATATATATATATATATATATATATATATATATATATATATATATATATATATATATATATATATATATATATATATATATATATATATATATATATATATATATATATATATATATATATATATATATATATATATATATATATATATATATATATATGTATATATATATATATATATATATATATATATATATATATATATATGTATATATATATATATATATATATATATATATATATGAAGGCGAATGGCTTAGTGGTTAGAGCATTGGGCTTGCAATTGAAAGGTTGTCAGTTCAATTCTCAGTCCGGGTGATGTGTTGTTTCCTTGAGCAAGACACTTTATTTCACATTGCTCCAGTTTACACGGCTGTAGAAATGAGATGATAGGACTGGGGTCCCTATCATTCCACTGCAAAGTGGTCGTGGAGGTGCCATGGCAAAAAAGCACCCAGCACTCACTGCAAAGTGGTCGTGGAGGTGCCACGGCAAAAAAAGCACGCAGCACTCACTGTAAACGAGGTTGGTGTTAGGAAGGGCATCCAGCTGTAGAAATCAAGCCAGAATCAGTTCCCGTCCCACCCTTGCAAGCAGGGAAAAGCGGACGTAAAACGGTGATGATGATGATGATATGTGTGTGTTTCTGTCTTTAATTCCTTCTCCATGGTAATGTTCTATGACATTCTTCAAGTCTAACAATGACAGTGTTGGTGGTGCTGGGCTGTCTTGTAATTTAATTAACTTTCTCCATTGTTTATTCTAGATTTATCATTACATTTTATTCTTCCATATTTATATATTTATTCATTTTCACCAATCTCTTTTACGTTTGTTTCTACTTTTTTTGTGTTGTTTTGTTTATATTTTATTTTTGCTTTTTTTTATTTTTATATTATTTTTTTTTTGTTTTGTTTTGATTTTTTTCATATTTTATTTTTGTTGTTTTGTTTTGATTTTTTTATATTTTATTTTTGTTTTTGTATTGTTTTGACTTTTGTCTTTGTATTGGTGTTTTGTTTTTTCATATTTTGTTTCGAATTTTTTATATTTTACTTGTGTTCTTGTTTTTTGTTTTTGTTGTTCTCGTGTTTTGATTTTGTGGTATTTTACTTTTGCATCTTGTTAATTATAAATTTTCTTTTTTTTGTTTCTTGTGAAGAGAATATGGGGTGGGGGGCTACTTTATTTTATGTCCAACTCCAGTTCTTTTATTTTGTTTGCAATTTATTCTTCTTCTCCTTAACAAATAACTTGATTAGGTTCTACTCGCACACTGACACATACAGAGACATGCACACACATAGACACAGACACACACAGGCATACACACACACACACACACACACACAATTTCAAACATGTTGAACAAGAGATGTTAGACAGATGGATAGAGAAATTCTAAGACAAGGTCAACACCATAAATAACAAGTGGAAATACTAGGATAAAGGGTAGGGTATGAGGTAGGGTGGGGTAAGAGTGAGGGGTAGGGTGGGGTGAGAGTGTGAGGTAGGGTGGAGGAGAGTGGGGGTTAGGATGTGGGAGGGGAGGCAGAGTGGGGCATGTGGTAAGGAGGAGAAGAGAGGGGTTAATAATAGTATGGGAGGGGGAGGGAGGAGAAATAGGAAATAATTATTTCCTTTATTGTTTCTTTCTTTGAGGTCTATATAGCAAATCCCAATTGATTAATAAAGTTAGGTAGAGTTATATGACTATATGGGGGGGAGGTATAGGGGGATAGGGTGAGGAGGGATACCTACTTTTAATGAGAAGGTGAATGTTGATAGAGAACATGAATATAGCAGTGGGAAGGCTGTGGGGAGGCAGTGGTGAGGAAGTTGTGAGGCAGTGGGGAGGCTGTGGGGAGGCTATGGGAAGGCAGTGGTAAGGCAGTGGTAAGGAAGTTGTGAGGCAGTGGGGAGGCTGTGGGGAGGCTGTCAGAAGGCAGTGGTAAGGAAGTTGTGAGGCAGTGGGGAGGCTGTGGGGAGGCTGTGGGGAGGCTGTGGGAAGGCAGTGGTAAGGAAGTTGTGAGGCAGTGGGGAGGGTGTGGTGAGGAAGTTGTGAGTCAGTGGGGAGGCTGTCGTAAGGGAGCAGTGAGGAAGTTGTGAGGCAGTGGGGAGGGTGTGGGGAGGCTGTGAGAAGGTTGTGGGAAGGCAGCAGTGAGGCAGTGGGAAGGCTGTGGTGAGGAAGTTGTGAGGCAGTGGGGAGGCTGTCGTAAGGCAGCAGTGAGGAAGTGGTGAAGCAGTGGTGAGGAAGTTCTGAGGCTGTGGGAAGGTTGTGGGAAGGCAGCAGTGAGGCAGTGGGAAGGCTGTGGGAAGGCTGTGGTGAGGAAATTGTGAGGCAGTGGGGAGGAAGTTGTGAGGCTGTGGAGTGTCTACAGGTACAGAAGAAATCAGGAGGCAAAGGGACAATAATGAATGAATGGAGAGAGAGAGGGGAAGAAAAAGAGGGAGTGAGAGACCTATGAAGACTAGTGTTTGTAAAGAAATCTACTGGTATGTGTGTGTGTGTATGTGTGAGAATGTGTGTGTGTGTACAGGAACTCACATATATAGACACACACAATTCAAGAGAACAAGCCGTAGTACATGTTGAGTAGGGAAAGACAAGTGTGCTTTAAGAGTGACAAAATAAATGACAGGTGCAACAGTAACAACAACAGTAACAACAACAATAACTGTTTCTATGTTAGGCACAAGGCCAGCATTAATCCAGTACATTACTGGTACTTTATTTTATCGACCACGTAAGGATGAAAGGCAAAGTTAACCTATAACAACAGTAGCAACTACAACAGTAACAACAACAACTACAGTAACAACAACAACTACAGTAACAACAGCAACTACAGTAACAACAACAACAGTAACAACAGCAACTACAGTAACAACAACAACAGTAACAACTACAACAGTAACAACAATAACGGATAAAAGAGAAAACCATGCAATACTATGGTTAGTTAAGATGATGATAATGACAACAACAACAACTACAACAGCTACAGTAACAACAACAACAACAGCTACAGTAACAACAACAACAACAGCTACAACAACAACAACAACAGCTACAGTAACAACAACAACAACAGCTACAACAACAACAATAACAGCTACAGTAACAACAACAACAGCTACAACACCAACAACAGCTACAGTAACAACAACAACAGCAGCTACAACAACAACAACAACAGCTACAACAACACCAACAACAGCTACAGTAACAACAACAACAACAGCTACAACAACAACAATAACAGCTACAGTAACAACAACAACAACAGCTACAACAACACCAACAACAGCTACAGTAACAACAACAACAGCTACAGTAACAACAACAACAACAGCTACAACAACAACAACAACAGCTACAGCAACAACAACAACAACAGCTACAGCAACAACAATAACAGCTACAGTAACAACAACAACAACAGCTACAACAACACCAACAACAGCTACAGTAACAACAACAACAACAGCTACAACTACAACAACAACAGCTACAGTAACAACAACAACAACAGCTACAACAACACCAACAACAGCTACAGTAACAACAACAACAACAGCTACAACAACAACAACAGCTACAACTACAACAACAACAGCTACAGTAACAACAACAACAACATCTACAACAACAACAACAACAATAACAACAACAGCTACAACAACAACAATAACAACAACAGCTACAACAACAACAACAACTACTACAACAACAACAACAACAACAGTTACAACAACAACAACAGCTACAACAACAACAACAACAACAACAACAGCTACAACAACAACAACAACAACAGCAGCTACAACAACAACAACAACAACAACAACAATTGGTTAAAGCAGCAACAAAAACAATGGAAACCACTAGAGCAAACAGTGGAAAGGATATTGGTAAGCATAATGTAGAGTAGGCAATATAAAATTGATTATGTTACTAAAACAGGATTAATTAGAACAAACTTGGAAAGAGATTCAGGTGAGTAGTTGTACTTCTCACCCATAACAGAGTGATCTGCTTAGTGGTGCAAACAGAAAAATACTTTCACAAAGCAGACGATTGTCATATGAATGTATGTAGGTGTATATATATATATATATATATATATATATATGTAGGTATATATATATATGTAGGTATATATATATATATATGTAGATATATATATATGTAGATATATATATGTAGATATATATATATATGTATATATATATATATATATATATATATATATATATATATAGGTATATATATATATGTAGATATATATATATATATGTAGATATATATATGTAGATATATATATATATGTAGATATATATATGTATATATATATATATATGTAGATATATATATGTAGATATATATATGTAGATATATATATATATATGTAGATATATATATGTAGATATATATATATATGTAGATATATATATGTAGATATATATATATACACATATATGTAGGTATATATATATATATATATATATATATATATATATATATATATATACATATATGTAGGTATATATATATATATATATATATATACATATACGTAGGTATATATATATATATATATATACATATACGTAGGTATATATATATTCATATACGTAGGTATATATATATACATATATATATATATATACATACATATACGTAGGTATATATATATATATATATATATATATATATATGTGTATATATATGTGTGTATATATATATATGTGTGTGTATATATATATATATATATATACATATGTGTATAAATATATATACATATATATACGTATGTATATACATACATATATGTGTGTATATATATATATATATATATATATATATATATATATACGTACATATATATATACACATACATATGCACATACATGTATACATACATATATATATATATATAAATATATACGTAGGTAGGTACAGATGGAGAAACACATGTAATTACTTATTTATCAGAAACTGAGGTCTCTGTGTGTCATGATTCACTTTTCATGTTGACATGAAACTTTCTAAGTAACATGTAATGATGAAATGTGGAGTAATAGACAGATAAAACTTATTTCTAATACTACGCACTCTTCTTCTCCTTACACACCACCTTACTACTGTTTACACACATATTTTCATTTCATTTCATTTTACGTCTGCTTTTTCCCTGCTTGCAAGGGTGGGATGGGAACTGATACTGGCTTGATTTCTACAGCTGGATGCCCTTCCTAACACCAACCTCATTTACAGTGAGTACTCGGTGCTTTGTGCTGTGGCACCTCAACGACCACTTTGCAGTGGAATGATAGGCACCCTAGTCCCTAGCATCTCATTTCTACAGCTGAGTAAACTGGAGCAATGTGAAATAGTGTCTTGCTCAAGGAAACAACACATCACAGAGTCTGAGAATTGAACTCACAACCTTTCGATTGCAAGGCCAATGCTCTAACCACTAAGCCATGTGCCTCCATATATATATATACACTAATTGGGGGGGTGAGGATGCTTGCCTCAACAACTACTGTGTGTGTATACCTATATGTGTATGTGTATGTGTGTCCTCTTGTGTGCGTATGTGTGTGTGTGTGTGCATGTGTCGATGCATCTGTGCCTCTGTGTGTAAATGAGCATGTGTCTGTGCATCATTCTGTATGTGTGTGTTTGTGCCTGGGCGTGTTTGTGTATGCTTCCGTGTGCATGTGTGTGTGTGCCTCTGTCTGTGTGAGTGTATACTTGTGTGTGTGTCTGTGTCTGTGAGTGTGTATGTGCACCTAAGCATGTTTGGGTATGCCGCTCTGTGCATGTGTGTGTGTGCCTCTGTCTGTTCTGAGTGTGTATGTGTGTTTATGCCTGTGTGTATGTGTGTATGTGCATATTTGTGTGTGTGTGTGTGTGCTTCTGTGTGAGTGTGTACTTGTGTGTGTGTCTCTGTGTGTGCGTCTGTATGTGTGTGTGTGTGTGCCTCCGTGTGCATGTGTGTGTGTGTGTGCCTGTGTGTGAATGTGTATGTGTGCCTGTGTGTATGTGAGTGCCCCTGTGTGACAACAGTCAGTTTTTTCCATATATTTATTCATATAATGAATTGGGGAGTTCAAGTCTTTGGTTTTGATTCTCTGCTGGTCAATAACCCTGACTATAGAAATACGTATGATAGCAACAACAACTTCAACAGGTTGGGGTCAAATAGAAAGTGTAGATATATCAGCTACAACATCAATAGCAAGTAACAACAACAGTAATCGCTTCTGATTTAGGTGCAAAGCCAACAATTTCGAGGAAGGGATGAAAGGCAAAGCTAACCTCGGTGGGATTTGAACTCAGAACATAAAGGGATGTAACTATACTGTAAAGCATATTGTCCGACACTCTACCGATTCTGTCAATCCACCACCTTCGATGGATTGACAACAACAACAACAACAACGATTATTTCTTTTATTTTTATTTTTATTTATTTATTGTTTTTTTTTTTTTTATAATAAAGGTTTCTAATTTAGGTACAAGATGAGCAATTATTTAGAAAAAGGGAAAGTTGATTACACCAAACACAAACCTCGGAAGGGCAAGTGCTAAAGTTGACCTCAACAGGATTTGAATTCAGAAATGTAAAGAACAGATGAACCTGTGGCATTGGAGACGTCTGGTGTTCTTGGTCCCTATAACATAACCCTACTCTCTGCTGTAGTAGTGGAATTAGGCCACCTGCAGGAGTGAGCCCTGCTAATTCAATGCATCTCCATTGTTAAACTCCAGGGCAAGGCTTTCCACATTTGATCTGCTAGGACCATGAGGCAGCATGTACCTAGGGTTTCACACACTAGATGGTGTTCTTTCACACAGTTTGAGCTCATTGGAGTAGTAATGATTAAGTATTCTTTTTCATAGTTTTGTTGTACTTAGACTCACTGGTACATACACTAAAATGCTTACTTAGGGTTGTACAAAACATAAACTAGCGTCAATGTATTACAAATAAAAGTTTATACAGAAACTTGCCCAAGATAACAACTGCAATTGCTTAAAATTTCGTTTTACAGGACATTGCTGGAGAAGTAAGCAGGAAGTAAAATAGAAGTTACTATTGTTGGAACCAACTGACGGGATGCGTAGTAGAGGAAGACTTGCTCAAACCTTCGTCGATCAATTCTTAGTTGATACAAACCTCAGTAAGGAGTAGTTGCCAGGAGAAAATCGGGAATTATGGAGAGACTGTCAGGAATGTTCAGCTGTGGGTGCCATGATGATCTATCTATCTATCTATCTATCTATCTATCTATCTATCTATCTATCTATCTATCTACCTATCTATTATGGGGATTGACTCACGGAGATGCAGTTAAGGAAGACCTTCTCAAACATTTATTGATGAACTCTCATGTGATGCAAACCGCAGTAAGGATCAGTTGCCAGGGGCAATGGAGAATTGTGAAATGTGGAGAGACTTTGTCAAGAATGTTCAGCTGTGGTTACAATGATGAAGTTGTTAGGTAAGATCAAGCATTTAAAGAACAGGAATAAATACCAGAAGGCATCTTGTCGGATGCTCTAATGACTGTGATAGCCCTCAATAAACGGTAGTTTGTTGAGGAGGTGGTAGTAGTGCTGGAGATGAAGTAGGAGGTGATGGGGGTGTTGGTGGGAGTAGTGGGAGTAGTGGTGGTAGTGGTGGTGGTGATGGTGGTGGTGGTGATGGTGGTGATGGTGGCGATGGTGGTAGTAGTGGCAGTACTGATGGTGGTGGCAGTCCTCCTGATGATGATGGTAGTGGTGGTGGCAGTGCTGGTGATCGTGGTAATGGTATTGGTAGTAGTGGTGGTGGTGGTGGTAGCAGTGCTGGTGATGTTAGTAGGAGTGTTGGTAGTGATGCTGGTGGTGGTGGTGGTGGCAGTGCTGGTGATGGTGGTAGTGGTATTGGTAGTGGTGGTGGTGGTGGTGGTGATGGTGGTGGTAGCAGTGCTGTTGATGTTAGTAGGAGTGTTGGTAGTTATGCTGGTGGTGGTGGTGGTGGTGGTGGTGGCAGTGGAAGGGAGAAAGGAGGTGTGGTTGTGTTGCTGGTGGTGGTGGTGGTGTGGGGGTGGGGGTGGGGATGTGCATCGGGGGAGGGAGAGTTAATAAAAAATATAGTAGTAGTAGTGTTTGCATCAGAAAATAGAGTAATTAGAAAGGCAAGGGTGATGACAATCTGAGATTAGATATGATGTGATGATGTGATGATGTGATGATGATAACGATGATACTGATGTTAATGATGGTAATGATACTGATGTTAATGATGATGATGATACTGATGTTAATGATGATGATGATACTGATGTTAACGATGATAAGGGTAATGATAAGAATTATCCTGATGATCCGATGATTGAGGATGATCAGAGAAATGATGCTTATTTTGCTTATTTGTATGTAGCTTATTTTGATAATGATCACGACAATCAGGAGTAATACAGTATCAGCTATGTGAGGCATGTTGGCAATAGTGATGATAGAAAGGTGGAAGTAACATAGTTGGGATGAAAGAAGAGATGGTTATGAGAATTGTTATGATGATGATGATGCACTGATATATACATATATACACACACACACATATATCTATATATATATATATATGAGTGTATATATATATATATATACACTCATATATAGACATATATACATATATATTTCTTCAAAGATACAAAGATACAATAGAGATTATCTCTCTCTCGATATATATATATATATACACACACACACACAGATATACATACACACATATGCATATACACATACATCATCATCATGAACATCATATATATATATATATATATATATATATAGAGAGAGAGAGAGAGAGAGAGAGAGAGAGAGAGAGAGAGAGAGAGAGAGGGAGAAAGAGAAAGAGAGAGAGAGAGAGAGAGATGTAAAATCTCGACCACGCCACCAACCAATTTTGGCTTTATATATATATATATATATATATATATATATACATATATAAATATATATATACACACATATATATATACATATATGCACATACACATACATCATCATCATCATCATCATCATCATCATCATCATCATCGTCATCATCATCATCATCATCATGAATATCATCATTATCCTCACTGTTGTCATCAGAGTTTTTAATAACCATAAAGATAACAGTTTCCCTGAGAGGAGAGGAGAGGAGAGGAGAGTGGGTGGTATTTCCATTAGTGGTTGCAATAGTGTTGTTGTTGTTGTTGTTTGTGTAGTGTGAGTTATGGCAGTAGGGGTAGTTGTGGAGACAACAACAACAACAATAATAATAATAATAATAATAATAACAATAACATTAGTAATTAATCTGATGGCTTACAACCAATGAATGTTGTGAATGTCAATGATCATTATCATATTATTATTATTATTATCATTATTATTATTATTATTTTATTATTATTCCCCCCCACACACACACATAAAAACACACAAAAAAAGAAAATTTAAAGTGCATATAGTTGCTAGTAACAAAATGAAAGACTAAAAAAAAAAAATAAAAAAAAAAAATCTAAATGAAAAATAACAGAAAAGAAAATGATTAAATAAACTCCTATATTCATACATAAATATAAATAAATACATATTACATTCATACAGACATATATATCAAATAGGACAATTGGAAAAATGAGCTACATCTTGAAACTCACTTATGCACTGGGCGTTGACAACAATATTCAACCATAACGAAGTCCATTGCTATATTAATGACACAAACAGCCGTAGATATAATTTAAGTAAAACTCTAAAAATAAACATTCACTATACTACTGCTACTACTGTTGGAATTGTTGGGGTGGTTCGGTGGGTGGGTTGGTAAGCAAAGCTACATAGACCTGATAGAAAGGGAAAGCCAATCCAGGAACTGGCCTTGTATTTATGTATTAGCAGATCATAAAAACAGAGAACGGTGTCGTCGTGCTGGGAAATAATTGAAATGCAGTAAATTGAAACAAACAATGGTTACTTTAATTCAGTTATTAAAATTACATAGGATGTCGAGAAAAGTGTTCATCAAATAATAAGAGATGCAATGGAATTTCAATGAAACATGGCTGCTTAATCTTTGATAAAAAGATACTTATAACCAGCAAGCATAAAAACTACACATATTGAAGTGTGTCCAATAAAGCTACTATGAACTTTAAAATGTCATATAAATTGATGTGACATATAGAAATTTGTTATACATACAAATTAAGTAAATATGCACACACATAGACACATATGTAGGCGAATATATCTTAGATAATTTACATGTGCATATGTGAATACAGATCTAATCATGATGATCATAAATATATATATATATATATATATATATATATATATATATATTTATTTATATATTTATATATATATATATGAATTTTAGATGCTTATATGAGACAAAGATGAAGGCATAATTCCATATTGTTTCTGAGACCATAGTAATTTTTATGTGAAGAGTATTACATACATATATACACATATATATAATCATTGAGGTTATATATACTCATACTTATACACATATATGTAATCATTGAGGTTATATACACTCATACATACATGCATATATGTAATCATTGAGGTTATATACACTCATACATACATGCATATATGTAATCATTGAGGTTATATACACTCATACATACATGCATATATGTAATCATTGAGGTTATATACACTCATACATATACACATATATGTAATCATTGAGGTTATATACACTTAAACATATATGCATATATGTAATCATTGAGGTTATATACACTCAAACATACATGCATATATGTAATCACTGAGGCTATATACACTCATACATACATGCATATATGTAATCATTGAGTCTATATGACGGCTGCCCCCTCGTTATAGAGTATGGCCATTGCATGATATACCATTATTAATAATTATTAACTAATTCTATCGTGCAATGCCTGTGCATGCAGATATATTTTAAAGTGAGGAAAGACTGTGCACTGAGCCAATCCCACTCTCTGAGCGACAGTAGCTATAACTCGAAAAGAAGAAAAGATCAACATCATCAGTAACTACTGAGCCGCAGGTTTTATATCGGAGTTATCCCAGTTTCCTGAGTTGCCTTCTCCTAGAAGAATGCCCTGACAAAGGCTAGGGGTCCTTCACTCCCAGTGGTTTAACTGCACAGTACAGGTCTATATACATATTTACACATTTTTGGATAGCCGTTGACTCTTATGAGTTCTTCGGCCCTTGTCAGGTTTTGTTTTTTGTCCTGCAGGGTGTCCAAAATCCCCCTCCTCACCAAGTAAACTTGGTAGGGTTGCCGGTTTAGTCGCCGACGACCCGACCATGCGACAGGTTGTACCTATATGGTGGCTGCCAACTCGTTTACGAGTACGGCCACTACTTTATATCCATGTAGGAGAACCCCTACCGATACGCTGAACGAGTGTGACTTTTTAGTCCAGCCAGCGACTTGAAAACTCTGGTACAAACACTACACTTGTGACAATTATTGACACATAGTGCTGGGCCCATAGTACCATGTGACGACAAGTGCAGAGAGATCTCCAGATATAAAGCAATGCCTGTGCCGTGAAGCTTTTATAGTGAGCAAAGGCATTGCACAAAGCCAGTCCCACTCTCTTAACCAAGATGATATTTACCAAAAAGAAGAACAAGTCAACATCATTGGATACCATCAGGGTTGCAGGTGTTATATCAGAGTTTTCCTTCTCCTAGAATTCTGCCTTGACAAAGGCTAAGGGGTCATCTCTCCCGGTGATTTTGGATGGCCATTGACTCTTAAGAGCTCCTTTGCCCTTTGACAGGTTTTGTTTTTAGTCCTGCAGGATGTTCAAAGTCACTCTCCTCACCAAGAAACCTTGGTGGGGTTGCCAGTTTAGTCGCCAATGACCCGACCATGAGACAGGTTGTACTGGGATACATGTTACCAGTGGCACCAACTGGTGACCTGACAGGTACATATATACACTCATACATGCATATATGTAATCATTGAGGCTATGTATATACTTATACATATACACATATGTAAACCTTGAGATAATATATACTCATACATACACATATTTGTAATCACTAATATTTATATATAGTCATACATACATACACATATGTAATCACTGATATTTATATATAGTCATACATACATACACATATTTGTAACCACTGATATTTATATATAGTCATACATACATACACATAGGTAATCACTGATATTTATATATAGTCATACATACATACACATATGTAATCACTGAGGTTAGATATACTCAGATATACTCATATATGTAATCCTTGAGGCTATATACACTTATACATGTATAATCATTTAGATAATATATACTCATACATATACACATGTCATCATTGAGGTGTATATATACTCATACACACACACACATATGTAATCATTGAGGCTATATATACCCATACATATACACATAAGTAACCATTGAGATTATATAGACAAGTCTGAGCAGTTAGCCACGCTGGACCCTGCTCAGATGGAACTGTATTTTGGCTGGGATTTTTACAGTTCGATACCCTTCCTAACACAACCATGTTTACAGAGTAGAATACCTGCACATATTTAAATATATGAATATATTATATATATATGTAAATGAGGTTGGTGTTAGGGAGGACATCCAGCTGTAGAAATCAAGCCAGAATCAGTTCCCGTATGAGCAAGATAAGGTCAGCCGACGGACACTGCCCACAACAGGACAACCCATCTAAGCCATGCTAGCGTGGAAGAACGAACTTAAAACAGTGATGATGATGATGATGATGATATATATATATATATATATATATATATATATATATATATATATATATATATATATATATATATATATACATGGTGGTCTAAATGTCGCGATACATTAAAAAAATAATTATGTTTTATAAGAAACAATGTATTCAAAATAAATAAATATGGAAAGTTAAACATTTCCTATGTATTGCAATTTTTGGGCCACCCTATCATTGGGAGGACTGCTGGATTTTCTAATCTACCAGTCTCTTCTTAGCGCTGAGGGAGACCATCACCATTCTATTAATGTTGATATAATTCTTATATCGATATTATTTGGGCATCCACTGATGAGTTTATAAGAGCCCGCTTGTGTATAAAACTATGGATTATATACAAGTTTCTACATAACCTGGAAATTATTTATCCCAAATTATCCCCTGTGATTGTTTCATGTGTTTATTTTAAATATATATATGTCAATCAATTTCTAGTTGATATATATATATATATATATATATATATATATATATATATAATATAAGATCAAAAGATAGTTAAGTATTTTATTATGCGCATTTCAAAAACAAATATCATCATGGGATGATATCTGCGTTCTCATCAGATAAAATAGGGAGACATGATATGAAGCTTAAAAAACACTTGTGAATAGTGAAGTTTTAAATAAATTGCTTTATTGTGCTACAGTAAAACTCACCTCATTTTCATCATCATCATTTCATTTACAGTGAGTGCTGGGTGCTTTTTTGCCGTGGCACCTACACGACCACTTTGCAGTGGAATGATAGGGACGCTAGTCCCTATCATCTCATTTCTACAGCTGAGTAAACTGGAGCAATGTGAAATAAAGTGTCTTGCTCAAGGAAACAACACATCACCCGGTCTGAGAATTGAACTCACAACCTTTCGATTGCAAGGCCAATGCTCTAACCACTAAGCCATGTGCCTCCATCTAGTGTTAAAAACCAAAATGGAACAAATTAACAAGGCATTCTCTCCAACCAAAGGCAGAATAGATAACAGACTTAAAACAGAGATTGTGGTGGTGAAATTCATACATACAAATAACCTAAATGCATCTATGTATGTATATATATATGTATGTGTGTGTGTGTGTGTATATATATATATACTCACATGCACATACATACACACACACATACACAAACACACACATATATATATATATATATATATATACATATACACACACACACATGTATTAAATCAAGTCATATTCAGATTTGCTGAAAACTTTTTTGTTTTTAATGCAAATTTTCATTAGAATTTTGTCTGTCCCAATTAAATGTGACCTATGTGATATGTCAATACCATAAGTATTGTAAAAATGAAAGACAAATTCTTTTTTTTATTATTTTACTCAACAAATAAAGCAGCTTTATATGATTTATTTCCAAAATATTACTAAAAACAATTCCAAAAATCTACAAATTTCACAAATCTTTCCGTGTCATCTTCAACATCAATATAGGAAACAAAAGATGTGAAGGTGATAAGGAAATAAACAGAATGAGATAAGATATATATATATATATATACATACATACACACACTATATATATATATATATATACACACACACAATATATATACATATATAAATACATACACACATACACACATGCACTTTATATATATAGGGATACACACACACATGCATTATATATATATAGGGATACATACATGCATGCACTATATATATGTATACATAGATACATACACACACATATATACATATATATATATATATATATCATCATATATATATATATATATATATATATTAGTTATTAAATAAATAAAATGAGGAACAAAAATAGCAACAAAATTAATAATAAAATGATAATGTCCTCTCTGCTGTTAGTAGAATGAGTCCTACTTCCTGCATGCAATACTTTTTTAACTTATGTGTTCCATTAATTTTATTTCACATCATAAGTAAAAGAATTCTTTCAAACTATCAGAAATAATATCACATTTCTCCTCAATTTTTTTCTTATTTTAACACCCGTTCTTAGAAGAGGAATATTTTAACAATTGGTTTTTGTGACTTATTTTTTAAATTACTATTATTTTGATTTAATTTTTCATTTTCAGAAAATAATATATAAAGAAGCCAGAAGATTGATGTGGAGATAGCTAAGAATGTGTATTGTTAGTTTGAAAGGCTAATATCTGCTCCACAATCATTAGGTTCTATCCAAGGTTCAATCCAACTTCATAGTATCTTGGGTATGTGTCATTTATCATAGCCTAGGATCAACTTATGTCTTTGGTGTAATGCTGTTGGTTTTGGTGGTAGTATTTACATGGTAGATTGTAGTATTAACCTGTAAATAGCAGCAGACAGCAAAGTCAAGCCATATGATGACTAAGATTCTCAACAATATATATCCAAGATTCTACCAAATACTCATTCCCTCTCATATACACATATATACACCAGGTCAGAATACAAAGGAACCAAACACCCACTGTCACTGTATCTATCTTTCCCGCTGTCTACATCTCTCACTATTGTGAGCAAATGAAGACCCAAGCACTGGCCACTTCATGGTCTTGGTGGGCAGAATAGAGAAGCTGTTTCCCCAGAGGATGGTGAAGGAGATGGACTGGACGAGCCATTCCAGCTTGTGAGGGTCACACCTGCGGGAAGCCAACTCTGTGCCGATGGTGGTGAACAGGGAGGTGGCCCTAGGGCCAAGGACACCAGAAGTCTTCACTGTCACAGGCTCAACCGCAAACCTGTCAGAGAGCAGCCGATATTTGGAGAGTTTACCCTCCATGGCCTGAAGTGCAGCAGAGCTTTGTGAGTGAAATATGATAGACAGAAACTGTTTGAAAGCCCGTTGGATGGACTGTCTTTTAATTCAAAGAGTCAACCGTGTCACACATTGTTTTATGTCAGAATTACATTGAAGGTACACGTGTCAGTGAAATGTTCAGCCACTTACACATTGATTGAACAACTGGAACACTCTTCATTGAAACCGATGGAGGACCATTCCACCTGACAATTACATTAAGGGTACATATGTTTATATAATGCTCAGCCAATTTCATGTCAATTTCAGGAAGAGGTGTTGCAGAGATCAAACAACTAGAGGTCCAATTCTTACAGGAACTGGTCATCAAACTTTCAAGTATGTTTATTGTAAAGATTTGACTGTCATTTAAATAATCCCCAAATGTTGGTGACTGTTATAGTTAATTGTTTCTACTTTTGGCACAAGGCCAGCAAATACCTAGTGCATTACTGGTACTTTATTTTATTGACCCCATAAGGAACAAAGGCAAAGTTAACCTCAACGGGATTTGCTTTGCCTTTCATCCTTACGGGATCGATAAAATAAAGTACCAGTAATGCAGTGAGTAATTGCTGGCCTTGTGCCAAAAGTAGAAACAATTAACTATAACAGCCACCAACATTTATAGTTAATACCAGTAATACACAAGGGTCTATCCAATCAACTATATCAATTTTGTAAAGCTGTTTTCTCTTGAGTTGAGAGGATTTACTTTTTCTTACTCTACACTGGAATCATAAGGTGTCAAATTGACAGTCATTAGAACATCAGATAGAATGATTTGCAGTATTTGATCAGGCTCGCTACAGTTTGAGTTCAAAATTAGCCAAGGTTAACTTTGCCTTTGACAGTCATTAACATATTTGGTATTATTGAAAAAAAAAGAATTGAGTATTATCACAAATTGATCCAGTCATGCAGTTTAAAGACGATATACAAACACAAATTGATCCAGTTATGCTGTTTAAAGATGATATACACTAACGAATTGATCCAGTCATGCTATTCAAAGACGATATACACACACAAATTGATCCAGTTATGCTGTTTAAAGATGCTATACACAAATAAATTGATCCAGTCTTGCTGTTTAAAGATGATATATTCTCACAAATTGATCCAGTCATGCAGTTTAAAGGTGATATACACTCACAAATTGATCCAGTCTTGTAGTTTAGAGACGATATACTTTCACAAATTGATCCAGTCATGCAGTTTCAAGATAATATACTTTCACAAATTGATCCAGTCATGCAGTTTAAAGGTGATATACACTCACAAATTGATCCAGTCTTGTAGTTTAGAGACGATATACTTTCACAAATTGATCCAGTCATGCAGTTTCAAGACGATATACTTTCACAAATTGATCCAGTCATGCAGTTTCAAGACGATATACTTTCACAAATTGATCCAGTCATGCAGTTTCAAGACGATATACTTTCACAAATTGATCCAGTCATGCAGTTTCAAGATAATATACTTTCACAAATTGATCCAGTCATCCAGTTTCAAGACGATATACTTTCACAAATTGATCCAGTCATGCAGTTTCAAGATGATATACATTCACAAATCTTTAATAAAAAAAACACTTCATGTTACATTCTCTTCTATTTTATTCAGTCATTGTCAAGTACAACTAAATAAATTCCATATCTTGATCCAACTTCTTAAATTTCAAGAGATAGAGAGGGACTGGAGGTCATCCTAGTTGTATGTTTCTCCTAAGATCACGATATCTACCCCTTCTTTCAGATATTGTGGGTGGTATATTATAAGGAGAGCCATCCAAGGTTATAAACACTTGATCTGATTAGACATGCTCTAATTATTGAGACTGTTGCCACTGGTTTGTAATTCAGTTGTGGTGTGGTAAAGTGTGGGGTGTTGTAGTGTGGTGTGGTGTGGTGTGGTGTGGTGTGGTGTGGTGTGGTGTGGTGTGGTGTGGTGTGGTGTGGTGTGGTGTAAGTGGGTGCAGTGTAGTGCTATATGTGGCCTGGCAGATCTATATATTAAATGCAACGATAGAAAAACAGACATTAAATGATGAATAAAATGACAATCATTTGCTATACATACACACACACACATATATACACACACACACACACATATATACACATTTGTACACACATACACATATATGTATATATATATATATATATATATATATATATACACACACAAGTATATACATATATTTATATACATAAACATTGTATATATATATATATTCACATATGTATATACATTATGTATACAAATTCAGTGATATATATATATATATACACAAATTCATTGGTATATATATATATACACACAAATTCAGTGGTGTGTATATATATATATATATATATATATATATATACACACACAAATTCAGTGGTGTATATATATATATATATATATATACACACACACACAAATTCAGTGGTGTATATATATATAGACACACACAATTTCGGTGGTGTATATATATATATATATATATATATTCACACGCACACAAATTCAGTGGTATATATATATATATATATATATATATATTTATACGCACAAATTCAGTGGTGTATATATATATATATATATATATATATATATATATATATATATACATATACACACACACAAATTCAGTGGTATATATATATTTATACGCACAAATTTAGTGGTATATATCATTATGATGAGAGAGATTGCTTCAGATTTCAGACAAATCTGATATAAATAAACAGAGAACTATACAAACAAAAGTGAAATAAACATAACACTTTACATATTATTTTTGGAATGAAAATCAGAAAATGATCTCTCTGAAAATGTCTGCGACCTTGTAAAGACTGTGGTGTATATAGATAACTGAGTCTCTGTAATTCTGGAACATGTTTTTCAAAGGACCTTAACTAAGTGTGTATTTGTAGATAGCGATATAAGCAAAAGATGAAGAAAGGATAAAGTTGGATGCTGAGATTAAATCTTTCAGCAAAGGAAGGGGAGGAAATTAACTAAACAGTCTGAGTAAATCTAAATAATTCTTAGTACTTTCAGTTTGAAATGAAAATAATCACAAATTTTCAGTGGATACCAAATAGAAATGTGGACACATATATAATTGTAGATTTGTTACACAACAATGTATAGTTACACATCTATGTAAGTCTATAAGTCTATAATCTTATACATAACCATGCTTTATACACATATACAAACAAGATTTCTAATATATATCTGTGTATGTGTATATAAATACATACATATATATAATAGGGTGGTGAATTGGTGGTAGAGGGTCGGACGCCATGCTTTCCAGCATAGTTATGTCCCTTTACGATCTGAGTTCAAATCCCGCCGAGGTTAACATTGCCTTTCATCCTTACGGAGGGGGTCGATAAAATAAAGTACCAGTAATACACTGGATAATTGCTGGCCTTGTGCCAAAAGTAGAAACAATTAGGCGTGTGACTGAGTGGTTAGAGAATTGGATTCACAATCTTGAGGTTGTGAGTTCGATTCTTGGCCCAGGTAATGCGTTATGTCCTTGAGCAAGACACTTTATTTCACATTGCTCCTTCTACCTGGAGTTGCGACCGATAGATAGTATTAGCAATTGGAAAGACCAATGGAAACATTGTTTTCTCGGTCCGATTTGACGAAAGTCGATCGTTATATATATACATATATATATATATATTTATATACATTTGTTGTTAATATTTGTGTTTGGAATGAGAAAAAACAGTTGTTAAGGCAATGTACTCAATACAACATGTAGAGTGAATATATTCTCATTTAGTACATTAATTACTCTTATATGAATAATTCTTAAAGAGAAAAGGACAAGATTTAACCTTTTAGCATTTAAACCAGCCATATTCATCCAGAATTCTCTCACTTCTTTCTGTTCAAACCAGCTGTGACCAGCCACTCATACTGATGTTAATGTATTGTCCTCAAAATAAATATCAAAATCTCATAGCTTCAATATTATGTGAGATAATTATGTGAAATAACATGTTTACTGTGAAAATACAATAGTAAATATTAAGTAATACAATTGCTAAAGGGTTAAACACCACATCCTTACACTATTTTATTTAGTCAAAAAGTTACAGCAAAGACTTCTATTTCAATTTTAATATTCAAACTTTACTGGCTACATTCTAAACATACTTCTATAGTAATATATATTTTTTAGTCACTATTGTAATTTATTTAAGGGATCTATTAACTCGGTGAAAGTATTACTTGCTGCTAATATCTTCTAATTAAAAGTACACTTAGTACACTTAGGGAAAACATATTGTATGATCAGTATTAAAGAAAAAGTAAATAAATAAATTTCACAAAGTTTAGAGCGAGGACGGGGAAAAGACGGGGAGAGAGGGAGGGAGAGAGAGAGAGAAATAGGGAGATATACAGGGTGGGCGGAAGAGAGAGAGAGAGGGAGGGAGAGGCGGGGAGAGAGAGGGGAGAAAATGAGAGAGAGAGAGGGGGCGAAAGGGGAGAGGGAGGAGAAAAGGAGATAGAGAGGGGGGAGAAAAGGAGATAGAGAGGGGGGAAAGGAGGGGAAGGAGAGAGAGGGGGAAGAAAAGGAGATAGGGGGAGGGGGAAGGAGAGAGAGAGAGAGAGAAAAAGGTGAAGAAAGATGAGTAAAGATGAAGAAAATATAAATAAATAAATTTCAAAATGTTTAAAGGGAGAAGAAAAAAAGACAAGGAAAGAAATAGAGAAATAGGCAGATATACAGAGGAGGAGAGGGGGAGAGAGAGTGTGAGAGAGAGAGTGAGAGAAAGAGAGAAATAGGCAGATATACAAAGAGAGAGAGAGAGAGAGTGAGAGAAATAGGCAGATATACAGAGAGAGAGAGCGAGAGAGAGAGAAATAGGCAGATATACAGAGAGAGAGAGCAAGAGAGAGAGAGAAATAGGCAGATATACAGAGAGAGAGAGCGAGAGAGAGAAATAGACAGATATAAAAATTACTATTACACAGCCGCTGGATGTGTAATAGTAATATACGTGAACGGCAAAGCATAAACGAACTAAGGGAAAAATTAGAAATAAGAGGGATCAGATGTTGTTTACTCGAGAGAAGGCTATGTTGGTATGGTCACGTGATGCGCATGAAAGACAACAGCTGTATAAAAGAGTGCAGGGCAATAAAAATAGACGGTAGCCATGGAGTAGGCAGACCCAGAAAAACCTGGGACGACTTGATAAATTCCGACCTCACACACTTACACCTCTCCAAGACAATGTCACTGGACCGAGATCTTTGGCGCTACGCAGTAATAGAGAAGACCCGCCTTACCTAAGTACAAAGTGAAACTTACTACAGTCAGTAGGCACCTCTAACAAAATACACCCCCGTCCCACTACCCCACCCTATCTACACCACCCCTTTCAATGTAAAGTTATGTTGGTACCACAACATCCAGCCCGAAACAAATGAGGTCGTGTAGGTGTCACGACAAAAAAACACACAGTCCACGCTGTAATGTGGCCGTGAAACTAACACGGTAAAAACCTCCCAGTTCCACACTGTAAATGTGGTTGGTGTTAGGAAGGGCATCCAGCCGTAGAAAACCCGCCAGACAGTCCTATGCGAGCAAGACAACCACTCTTGCCTCAAGTGGGAAAACTCCCGTCCAAACCCATGCAAGCGTGGAATATGGACGTTAAACGATGATGATGATGATGATGATGACAAAGAGAGAGAAAGAGAGAAAGAGAGAAATAGAGAGCCAAATAGAGAGGGAGTGAGAGAAAGTGAGAGGTAAAGATATAGTAAGAAGGGAGGTACAACAATGGCTTAACTTTCAGCCAGTTTTCTTCACAGTCCAGTTTCAATTTTATTCCATAATTTGAAACCATTTACATTTCATTTTTAATGCTAAATTCTCTGATAAAATAAGGCTTCATGCCAAGATAAAGCGAAAGACAGAAGACTGATTCTTGTGTATTATTCTCCACAGCTACACTAAGTATGATATCATGCTATATATATAAATATAAAGAAATATGTTTTAATTTTAAAATAAGATACAATCAAACATGAGTTCTTTTTTTCAATGAAAGATAAAGAGAAAGGCGAAATATAATGGCTGCCAAGAAGTATTACAAGTATTAGTAATACACGTGTTAGAGAGAACATATAATATAATATGAATAATCACAGTTGTAACAGTTATAAAATACATTTGTGTCACAACAGTTCCAACCATTAATGGTGACGGTCACAAACTTATTTGGATATCATATCTACAATGCAGCTAACTATAAATAATAGTTGAACTATATATAGTTATCTGCTTTGTAGCAGTTTAAAACACACACAAAAAAAAAGCATATATACAAGGTGTCCCAAAAGTCACAATACATAAAAAAAATAATTATGTTTTATAAAAAAACAATTTATTCAAAATAAATAAATATAAAACATAATTATTTTTTTATGTATCGCAACTTTTGGGCCACCATATATATATATATATATAATATATAATATATAAGATTAAAAGATGGTTAAAAGAGCTCCATGTATTTTATTATGCCCATTTCTAAAACAAATATCATCATGCAATAACATTTGCATTTTCGTCAGATAAAATAGGGAGACATGATATGAAGTTTAAAACACACTTGTGAATAGTGCAGTTTTAAATCAACATATATATGATATGTTGATTTAAAACTGCACTATTCACAAGTGTGTTTTAACCTTCATATCATGTCTCCCTATTTTATCTGACGAAAACACAAATGTTATTGCATGATGATATTTGTTTTTGAAATGTGCATAATAAAATACATGGAACTCTTTTAACCATCTTTTGATCTTATATATTATTTATACTCCAGTCCTACAAACTGTAGAGTGCTACTTATCCGATATCTGCATTGCTTTATTGTACTACAATAAAACTCACCTCCTACATACATATATATATATATATATATATATATATATATATATTAATTCAAAATATTAATAAATATAGACATTCATGTGATCAAATATATTTTATTATATATATTTCAGAGGTACTGTGCTGTTTCCTCAGTACGTCCTCATCAGATAAAATAAATTGAAGTGTTACATACCTCAACTATGCTCAGCACAGTTGAGGTATGTCAGACATCAATTTATTTTACTGCTGAGGACGTACTGAGGAAACAGCACATATCTCTGAAATATATATAATAAAATATATATTTTGATTATGCAAATATTTTTCATTTTTAACATTTTGAATAATATTAAAAACTCCAGGAAAACTTCACAGTTGAGTGCTTCTAATCTATTGTTAAATTGCATTCGTTGAGTAATCAACAAACCATACTAATCTTTGGTCATATATATATATATAGGTATATAATATTTAATATAGAAATGGCTTTTACAGGACTAGAACTGTTTCTTTCAAAGGAAATAATCAAGGGCTTTCCTGATGATTTCTTTTGAATGAAACAGTTCTAGTCCTGTAAAAGCTATTTCTATATTAAATATTGTATATACTCTACTATGTATTGAGTACCTTATTTACTGTGGCTATCCCCGATTAAACCCAGGATATATATATATATATATATATATATATATATATATATAATGGAGGAGGTATTGTAAGGAACCAGATGGACCATAATGCACCAGAGTACTCAATACTTAGGGTAGTCTAGACTAGTCCAAAAATAGCCGTCGAAATGGCTTCAGCTCTGCTGTCGGGGTTATATATTTTCCTATATATATCATCATCATCATCATCAACGTTTAACGTCCGTGTTCCACGCTTGCATGGGTTTGGATATATATATATACATATATATATATATATATATATATAATATATATATATATATATATATATATATATATATGGCTGGATGCACTTCTTAATGGCAACCACATTGACAGTGTGTGGTGGGTGATTTTTGCCGTGTCTTTTACACATCCACTTTACAGTATGGGCTGGGTGCTTTTTGCCGTGTCTTTTACACATCCACTTTACAGTGTATATATACACACACACATGCATACATAAAGTATACATACATACATATATATATATACACACACACACATAAATAGTTTCCTTACAAAAAAATATTTTTCTTTGGCAGCAAGGCTACCCATATGTTTATTGTATATAAACGTATTATATATGTCTTCAAATACACCTCTCTCTTTGTGTGTGTGTGCATCTGTCTTAGAGACTTTATGGAGTTATAAATTAATATTGATTGCTCCATCAGTGTTGAGCTGACTTAGACGGTTTTGGTTGTTGCTTCCAGCATCAATGTAAGCATGTCGTATTATCCGAATATGTTAAGTAGGAAATATTCATACAGTAATTCAGCATTGCAACATATGATCTAGCAACGAAATGGTATGCATATATGATACATTTTCAACTTGTCTCCTTATTTCTAAGAATAATTCACCCTGATGAAGGAATTTTAATTCTTCCTATATTAGTTATTTCAATGTCTTGGAATTCCTGACGTTGTATCTTGAGTTCAAAAAACCATGGTTGGGATATTATATAAGTTGAAGCCAACCTCTTCTTTTAGCCGATTTGACTTATATCTCCCCAAAATGGGATTTTGGTTTAAGTTTAATATAATATATATATATCCAGGGAGTGTAACATGGAGTTACTGTAGGTTCACCAGGGTGAGCACTCGATGTTTAGGTTCACTTCAGTGTCCAGGTGTAGAGCTAGACAGAGTGTATTATAGTGAAATAAGATAACAAGGACGATTGGTTATCGATCTGACCCGACTCTGTAATCCGCGGCTCGCCAGTCGGGTCAGATTGATACAGATTGAAACATGAGCTGATCAGTGGCGAAACACGCATCACCAACCAATAAACATAATGAAGGAGTAACCAATCGTCCTTGTTATCGTATTTCACTATATATATATATATATACACACACACACTCATACATACACACACATATATATAATATAAGCATGTACTGCACCAAGAAAAATATAGACTTCGGCAAGAAAGGAGATAACCTATATTTAATCTCCGATCTCTCACCACATTTGCATCACATTGTTTGTACTGGAATATAAGCATGTATGTATGTATGTTTATATATATATATATCATCATCATCATTTTACGTCCGCTTTTCCCTGCTTGCAAGGGTGATATATATATATATATATATATATCTGGTGGGCTCTTAGAAAACTAGGTGTTGATGAATGGCTTGTGAGAGCTATACAAGCCATGTATAAAGAAACAGTGAGCAAGGTTAGAATTAACAACGAATATAGTGAAGAGTTTAGTATAAAAGTTGGTGTTCATCAGGGCTCTGTTCTTAGCCCCCTACTATTTATTATTGCCCTCCAGGCTATAACAGTGGAGTTCAAGACCAGCTGCCCATGGGAACTCCTATACGCAGATGATCTAACGCTCATAGCTGAATCAATGGCCGAGCTAGAGAAGAAATTCCAAACATGGAAGCACGGCCTAGAATCAAAAGGCCTTAAAATTAACCTGGCTAAGACTAAAGTTCTAGTTTGTAAGAAAGAAAATAAGGCGGCGGTCCCCTCCGGGAAGTGGCCATGCGCAGAGTGTAGGAAAGGCGTAGGTAGAAATTCCATTTTGTGTCCCAAATGCAAAGTTTGGGTTCATAAAAGATGTAGTGGGATCACAGGTAAGCTAACTAAGAACATAGATTTTACATGTGGCCGGTGTTCTGGGGCAATAAGTAGCAGCAAGTGCCCACAAAATACTAGCTCTTTCAACTGCGCAGAGGGCTCTATAGAAATAGCGGACAGCTTCTGTTACCTGGGTGACAAAATCAGCAGTGGGGGAGGGTGCTCTGAAAGTACAGTAGCTAGAGTCAGAACTGGGTGGAAAAAGTTCAGAGAGCTTATACCACTATTAGCCGCTAAAGGGTTCTCCCTAAAAATGAAAGGCAGGTTGTACGATGCCTGCATACGAACAGCAATGTTGCATGGCAGTGAGACCTGGGCATTGTGTGCAGAGGATATACGCAGACTAGAGAGAAACGAAGCTTGCATGCTCCGCTGGATGTGTAATAGTAATATACGTGAACGACAAAGCATAAACGAACTAAGGAAAAAAATTAGAAATAAGAGGGATCAGATGTTGTTTACTCGAGAGAAGGCTACGTTGGTATGGTCACGTGATGCGCATGAAGGACGATAGCTGTATAACAAAGTGCAGGGCAATAAAGATAGACGGTAGCCACGGAATAGGCAGACCCAGAAAAACCTGGGACGAGCTGATAAACTCCGACCTCACACACTTACACCTCACCAAGACAATGTCACTGGACCGAGACCTTTGGCGGTACTCAGTAATAGAGAAGACCCGCCTTACCTAAATACAAAGTAAAACCTACTACAGTCAGTAGGCATCTCTCACAAAATACACCCCCGTCCCACCACCCCCACCCCATCCACACCGCCCCCTTCTATGTAAAGTTATGTTGGTGCCACACCATCCAGGCCGAAACAAATGAGATCGTGTAGGTGTCACGACAAAAAAACACACAGTCCACGCTGTAATGTGGCCGTGTAGGCAACACGGTAAAAACCTCCCAGACCCACACTGTAAATGTGGTTGGTGTTAGGAAGGGCATCCAACTGTAGAAAACCTGCCAGACAGTCCTATGCGAGCAAGACAATCACTCTTGCCTCAAGTGGGAAAACCCCCGTCCAAACCCATGCAAGCGTGGAACACGGACGTTAAACGTTGATGATGATATATATATATTGAAAACAAAGTGGTCTCACATTAAGGTCTTTATACATTCTGCCATAGAGTGTTGATTTTGGAACCTTCCCCAGTAAAACATGAATCTTACATTTTCCTATGGGAATCACCAATAATTCTGAGGAAAGTTATTTCCATAGAGAAAATACTGTGAACTGTAACAGAAAGGTATTTATTTCACTAATTTTATATTTTATTTTCCTTTTTCTTTTGTTATTTGATAATCTACTCGTTTGCTATGTGACAATATAATTGCTCTTGTTCAAAATCATCATCATCTATAAAGCAAAAGTTTGCCAAAAATTTGTTGCTACTTTCTTCAATCTTTATAATTCTGAGGAAAATAACAGCTTTGGCTATATTATATTGAAATTATATAATATACCATATTCCCTGGCGCCGAAGACACTTTGTCCTCGAGGATGCACCCTAACTTTGAAAACCAAAAATTTGAAAATAAAAATAATAAACAACCTTCAGCCTCCAGGATGCACGGTGGATTTTTGAGACTTATTTTAGGAAAAAAGTAGCATCTTCGATGCTGGGTAATACGGTAACAGCAGCAGCTTGATAATGAATGTTGTCTGGTTACATAAGCCGAGTTAAGAGGGAGGGTGATCCGTATTTGATTTGCCGAATTTGGAGGGTGAGTAAGGTTTAGTTTGGCAGGAGTCACAAGTACAGGTTGGTGTCTGGCTTATGGTATTTGTTGAGTGCTTGTAGAATAGTAGTTGATGCAATAACAGTCTATTTATGTTTATATTGATTGATTGACAAGATCCCAGACCTCGCTTACTTACTGTTAAATACAATACAATAAAAAAACAAGAACTATCAAATGCTGAACACTTGAAGCCCAATTCAGATGTTGGTCTTTTGGTTTTTTAGTAAAGGGACTGAAAGCAGAGAATGTAATAATTGTTTCTACTTTAGGCACAAGGCCAGCAATTACCCAGTGCATTACTGGTACTTTTATTTTATCGACCCCGTAAGGATGAAAGGCAAAGTCAACCTCGGCGGGATTTGAACTCAGATTGTAAAGGGACGTAACTATGCTGGAAAGCATGGCGTCTGACCCTCTACCGATACTGCTAATCCACCACAGAGAATGTAATAATTATTTCTACGTTAGGCACAAGGCCAGCAATTACCCAGGGCATTACTTTATTTTATCCAGCAATTATCCAGCAATTACCCAGGGCATTACTTTATTTTATCGACCCCGTAAGGATGAAAGGCAAAGTTAACCTCGGCGGGATTTGAACTCAGAATGGCAAGGGCCATGCTAGACAGACATGAAGCATCAGAGATGCTCCACTGGATGTGTAACATTTGTGTGCCTAAACAATGAAGCAGAGATGAGTTGAGAACAAAACTGTTTATAAGAAGAATCAAATGTTGTGTACATGAGAGAAGTCTATGGTGGTAAGAAAGGATCCCTTCAGTCACGAATGATGATGGGATTTGCATCTAGAAAGTTCCTCGCTGAGGCATGAGTCCAGTTAAGGTTGTTTGTGGAAGACCAGCAGTCGCTCATGCATACCAGTCTCCCCTTCCACGCCACAAATGTCCAAGGAAAAGGCTAAGAAGGCATAGCATCAGTGACATCGCAACTCATTTCTACACCTGAGTGAACTGCAGCAAAAAGAACTAAAGTTTCTTGCCCAAGAACACAATGCAAATCCTGATCTGAGAATCAAACTCGTAACCTCCCAATTTCAAGCCAGCCTGACATTCTAACCACTGTGCCATCAGAGAAGTAATACAGCATACAGATGATGACAATTGTGTAATGTAAAGAAGTGCTATGAGTCACAAAAAGACAAAAACCATGCGAGAGGAAGACCAAGAAAAACATGGACTAAAGTGGTGGAAAGTGGCAAAATGATGTTTTTGGAGGGGATCAATCCAAAGGAGGGTAAAGTAAGTGTAGAAGTGACAATGACGACGATGATGATGATGATGTGAGTAAGGGAGTGTTAGTTTACCTCATGCTGCTTCACATTTTCAAAGCAGTGACATTTGTGTATGGCTTGCATAAACAATACATCCTGCAGCCAAGAAGTGAAATAAGCAGTGGATTGGCATCATAAAGGACATCTGAAGCAAAGCTGCCACAAGATGTCTCATCCGACACATGCTAACAACAAGAAGTGGGTATATAAAGGGTAATTAAGGTGGGTATGTGTGTGTTTGTACCTTCGTGAGTGTGTGTGTGTATGTGAATTTGTGCCTTTGCGTGTGTGTGTATTTGAGCCTTTCTGTGTGTGTGTGTGTGGGAATTTGTGCCTTTGTGTTTATGTGCGCGCACATGTGTGTGAATGTGTGCATGTGTGGGTGTGTGTGTGTATGTGTGTGTGTGTGCTTGGCATGTGTGTGTGCCTGTGTGCATGTGTGTGTGCCTGTGTTTGCATGTATATGTGTATGTGTGTGTGTGTAGGCATATAACAAGCTACTACAGAGTTTCCAGCTACCCAATACCCTCACAAACCCCAGGTCACCTCAAAGCTACAGACACTTGCCCAGAGTCCCAAATACTAGAATTGAACCTAGTAATACAGGATTACAATGTAAACTTTTAAACCACACAGCTAAAACTGTCTGTGTGTAGACAGACAGACAGAAATACATACACATAAATGCACACAAACACTAACACGTCATCATCATCATCTTCGTTTAATGTCTATCTTCCACGCTAGCATGGGTTAGATGGGAGTTGTCCCACTTGAGGCAAGGTAGGTCGGGTGACCATGTCTCGCTCATATAGGACTATCTGGCAGGTTTTCTACGGCTGGATGCCCTTCCTAACACCAACCACATTTACAGTGTGGAACTGGGAACTTTTTACCGTGTTACCTACACGGCCACATTACAGCGTGGACTGTGTGTTTTTTTGTTCTTGTGACACCTACACGATCTCAATCTCATTATCTCATTTATTTTGACTGGATGTTGTGGTACCAACTTTACAGAGAAAGGGAGGTGTTGGTGGGAGTGGGAGGATAGGGTAGGGGTAGTGGATTGGGGTGTATATTTGGATACGAGGTGCTTACTGACTGTAAAACACAAATGCACACACACATGCATACTTACAGGCACACACAACACAAACACACATGTGCACACAATATACATGTACACAAGAGACACGCGCGCACACACACACACATACAAACGCCCCTACACACACACAACCGCACCCCCACATCACACAAACGTCCACACACACACATGCACCCCACACCACACACACACATACCCCCACCCCTCACAACCGTATACCCCACCCCCCACACCTCCACACATAAAACCATAGCCACATATGTTTGGCTATAAAGCTCATGTCTTCACAATAAGTCTCCCCAAAGGGTTCAGCATTACTATTCAGTGTGCAAGAGAAGAAGTCCCTCCTTTAATATGTGATACCCTTATATGAAGTCTACCCTTTATTTCAGTGATCCATCTTGTGGACACTTGGGTATCAAAGGGAAGACAAATCTAGCAAATCATTTTTCCTGGTCCTTCATCTCTAAGCCTGCTTTTCTCTTTTGCCTTCTATATCTATGTAAGTAAATACGTGTATCACTACTTGTGTGGCTGGCAATAGACGTGTGTGTATATATATGTATATATATATATGTATATATATATATGTATATATATATATATATATATATATATATATATGTGGCTGGCAATAGATGTGTGTGTATATATATGTATATATATATATGTATATATATATATATGTATATATATATATATATATATATATATGTATATGTATATATATATATATATATATATATATATATATATATATATATATATATATATATATATATATATATATGTGGCTGGCAATAGATGTGTGTGTATATATATATATATATATATATATATATATGTGTGGCTGGCAATAGATGTGTGTGTGTATATATGTGTGGCAATGGCTGTGTGTGTGTATATATATATATATAAATATATATATATGTGGCTGGCAATAGATGTGTGTGTATATATATATATATATATGTGGCTGGCAATAGATGTGTGTGTGTATATATATATATATATATATATGTATGTGGCTGGCAATAGATGTGTGTGTATATATATATATATATATATATATATATGTGGCTGGCAATGGATGTGTGTGTGTATATATATATATATATATATATGTGTGGCTGGCAATAGATGTGTGTGTGTGTGTATATATATATATATGTGTGGCTGGCAATAGATTTGTGTGTATATATATATATATATGTGGCTAGCAATAGACATATGTGTGTATATATATATATATATATATATGTGTGGCTACCAATAGACGTGTGTGTGTGTATATATATATATATATATATATATATATTTATATATATATATATATATTTATATATATATATATATGTGGCTAGCAACAGACGTGTATATATATGTGGCTAGCAATAGACGTGTGTGTATGTGTGGCTAGTAAAAGACTGTGTGTGTGTGTGTGTGTGTGACTAGTAAAACGCGTGTGTGTGTGTGTGTGTGTGCGTGACTAGTAAAACGTGTGTGTGTGACTAGTAAAACATGTGTGTGTATGTGTGGGACTAGTAAAACGTGTGTATGTGTGTGTGTATGTGTGACTAGTAAAACGTGTGTGTATGTGTGTGACTAGTAAAACGTGTGTGTGACTAGTAAAACATGTGTGTGACTAGTAAAACGTGTGTGTATGTGTTGTGACTAGTAAAACATGTGTGTATGTGTGTGTTTGACTAGTAAAACATGTGTGTGTATGTTTCTTTTTAACCTGCAAATTCAACATTGTTTTTCTTAGTGTTTTCCTTCTTGTGGGTTTTAGTTTTATCTCAAATCTGAAATATGGTATTTCAATATAAAGTGCGTTGACAGCCTCTTGAGTTCTTTAACAGTCAAACATATATTTATAACTGTGTGTGTGTGTACATGTGTGTGTACATGTGTGTGTACATGTGTGTGTATGGTTGTGTGTGTGTATTTGTGTGTATTTGTGTGTGTTTGTGTGTGTATGGTTGTGTGTGTGTGTGTATGGTTGTGCGTGTGTATATTTGTGTGTGTTTGTGTGTGTATGCTTGTGTGTGTATATGTGTGTGTGTGTGTATATTTGTGTGTGTGTATATGTGTGTGTTAGTGTGTGTGTTTGTGTGTGTATGGTTGTGTGTGTATATTTGTGTGTGTTTGTGCATGAATGTTTGTGTATGTATGTTGATGTTTGTACGGTTGTATGTGTACATGTATATGTACATGTATGTGCGTGTACATGTGTGTTTGTGTATGTACATGTGTCTGTACGATTGTGTGTACTTGTGTGTGTGTATGTACAGTTTGTGTATGTGTGTCCGTTCCTGTATACATTTCTGTGGGAGTGTATGTTTGTTTATGTACATGTGTGTGTACAGTTGAGTGTGTACATGTGTATGTTTGTATATGTACAAGTTTGTGTATGTGTGTCCATTCCTGTATACATTTTTCTGTGTGTGCATGTGTGTGTCTATGTACATGTGTGTATGTGGTTGTGTGTGTACATGTATGTACGTTTGTGTATGTGTGTCCGTTTGTATATACATTTCTGTGTGTATGTTTGTGTATGCATATATGTATGTACATTTGTGTGTATCACTTGTGTGTGTATCGTTTGTGTATGTTTGTGTGTGTGAGGTTTTAAGCAAATCAGACCTTAACCATAGAAATTCAGTAAAATATATTAAATAAATGTTTACTTAAGATTGTATATGTGTACACACACTTACACACACTTCACATACACACACACATTAGTGTATGTGTGTATATGTTGTGCATATTAGTAGAAACAAGATTGGGGTAAATAAACACCAGTACAGTCACTTGCTAAAGAATTAATCTTAAAGTGTTAAATGGCTAAAACAGGAATGGCATTGGAAGGCTTTAATTGATACAGCTACACATGTTAGAGAGGAAAAAAAGAATCCAGTATATTCCATATTTCATAATCTCAGACATTCTGTTGAGTGTCGCAGCAAAGAACTTGACTATTTACATTTTATTCATCATTAGTATCCACAGTTGATTCACTTTTGTCAAATCGGACCAAGGAAACAGTGTTTCCATTGGTTTTCCCAGTTGCTAATACTATCTATCGGTTGCAAATCCTGGTAGAAGCAGCAATGTGAAATAAAATGTCTTGCTCAAGGTCATAACACATCACCTGGTCCGGGAATCAAACTCACAACCTCACGATTCTGAATCCAATTTTCTAACCACACAACCTTGCACCTTCACAAATCCATCACTATTCAATGTCTATTTTCTATATTTGCATGGGTTAGTTAGACAGGATGTCATGTTTATTAGGCCAAATATCTCAGGTGACCACATCTTGGTCGTACGCTCCATTTTTTTTCAGCTTGGATTTCTGCAGCTGGATGCCCTTCGTAACACTAACCACCTTAGGTGTTGTAGGCAAAAAAACCTGAACACCCTCGCATAACTAAAAGTGGACTAGGCGAAATGTCTAATTAATAACTGAAGTGAACTGTCACACTGTGTACATAGATTCTCATTGGAATGATCTTGTTGCTAGTTCGAAATTACACCTGGTGAATATTTTAGTTTTACCCTCGTTTCATAAAGATATACTAAACAGATGTGTCACACCATTATAATAACAGAAGGCAGAAGGAGTGCTTTTTTTTTTCATGGTACCAGTAATATAATTGTTTCTTCTTTTTGGCACAAGGCCAGCAATTATCCCAGTGTATTACTGGTACTTTATTTTATCGACCCCGTAAGGACGAAAGGCAAAGTTAACCTCGGCGGGATTTGAACTCAGTTCGTAAAGGGACGTAACTGTGCTACAAAGCATGGCGTCTGACCCTCTACCGATACTGCCAATCCACCAAATGACCACCTTATAAAGTGGACTGTGTTTGTTTGTTTTTGGCACAACTACTTTAATCTTTAATCTTCCTAATTAGAAATTAACTAACAGTTTCAAATAATACCTTGTACAAGAGCAACCGCCTGGTATTGAAAACCAAAATCATTTTAATCTATAAAAGCTACTTTAATATCCAACACCTGATTATAAAGAATTGACATAATTTCTCCTTAACTGTTCTCTCTATATCTTGGCAAAAATACGTTAACAATCTTTTGTGTTTTATATCAAAATTTGAGAAAGAAGAAAGGAGGGGAAAATAACAATAAATCAAAACAAACTTTTGAAGTTTTCAAATTGAATATTAACTTCAAATCATATTTTAAAATTCAATTAAAATGTTTCTGATTAGAATTTCAAAAATTTCATCTTTAATCCTTTAATCCTATCACATCATTGTAATAAAACTCGAACATTTAAATCTTATAAAAATATAAAAAGAAAAAAACAACAACAAAATAATAAATAAATAAATAAATAACAGAACAAACAAAAAAAAAACATTATGGTTTCTTTGGAAATGTAATTATTACAGCTGATATCAGAACTCGAGTTTAACAAATAATAATAATAATAATGATAATAATAATAATGATAACAAGAGCAATTTTCAACTTGATAGACTTAATGTGCAGATGGCATTATTTGGAGCTCAGAGAAACCACACACACACCCTTACCTCACACCCAACTACTTCTAATACTATGTTACCTATAATGGTATTGAAAAATTAACATTAAACTGGAATTAATAAGAAAGACAGCTAACTAGATTAACTAATAGAAATAGATAACTAATTGCCGGATTTGTTTTTGTTGTCATTTTTCTCTTTCTCTTTCAGAATTAATATTCTCACATAAATTTGGATTTGTTCAGCCAGATTTAATTTGGAACCAGTGAAAGACATATTTGAATGACCAGTTGGCAGAAAGCTATGTATAATTTCTCTGTGTTATTTAAAAGATAATACCAATATATTTGTTTGGCCATCTCAATGACAATAAGAACAATGCTATTCACTTAGACAGATACTTCCTGTAGATGTAAGAATAAGCAATAAAAATTCACTTCAATCATCATTATTATCGTTATTAATCTTCTTATCATCATACTTAGTTTATCTGTAACAAGAATGAAAGCTGTTTGTATTACCGAGCAAAACAATCTGCACTCTTTTGTTCTAGCATTGTCCCCACATCTCAATACCTTATTTCAACAAATCTTTCTCTACTAACTATCTTGCTGTGAAACTGTCTTTTACATACATGCAGCTCTACATTCATACAAATAACTTATTTCAAATGGAACCCAGTTTCTTTATAACTTCTCAACAAGGGAGACATCTGGAACAAATTATTAGCTCAATTATTATTTTTTTGTTTTGTTTTAGCTAAACCAAATATAAATATGAAAAAAAAAATGTTAAAAAAGGTTTCTAATTACCTTAACAGTATAATAATAATGCTCTTAATCTGTCAACATATGTATATGGATAAATATTTAAACATACATAATAGGTTTTACTTCTTGTTAAATGTCTTTAGAATTTCACACATTTGGGAAAAGGGAAAAAACGTATTTGTATTCCAATTATAAATTTAAAATAAAACTGAAATATTGCAAAAAGATTTTAATTTTATCTTCCCATTAAGACAGAATTCTGACATAATAATGCTTTTGATCTGAAACAAAAACTTATTTTTCTTAATTATTAAGAAATTAGGGTAGGTATGGTGGATAGAACATTAAGATCTAAGAGAGAAACCTAGCAAGAATAGGAGTAGTGATGAGCAATATCAGGTAACTAGAAGGGAGAATCACATCAGGTAACATTAGCTGGTGTATCTGGCCAGGATCTGCTAGAAGAGAGAATCACATCAGCTAACATTAGCTGGTGTATCTGGCCAGGATCTGCTAGAAGAGAGAATCACATCAGCTAACATTAGCTGGTGTATCTGGCCAGGATCTGCTAGAAGAGAGAATCACATCAGGTAACATTAGCTGGTGTATCTGGCCATGATCTGCTAGAAGAGACAATCACATCAGCTAACATTAGCTGGTGTATCTGGCCAGGATCTGCTAGAAGAGACAATCACATCAGGTAACATTAGCTGGTGTATCTGGCCAGGATCTGCTAGAAGAGAGAATCACATCAGGTAACATTAGCTGGTGTATCTGGCCATGATCTGCTAGAAGAGAGAATCACATCAGCTAACATTAGCTGGTGTATCTGGCCATGATCTGCTAGAAGAGACAATCACATCAGCTAACATTAGCTGGTGTATCTGGCCAGGATCTGCTAGAAGAGAGAATCACATCAGCTAACATTAGCTGGTGTATCTGGCCAGGATCTGCTAGAAGAGAGAATCACATCAGGTAACATTAGCTGGAGTATCTGGCCAGGATCTGCTAGAAGAGAGAATCACATCAGGTAACATTAGCTGGTGTATCTGGCCAGGATCTGCTAGAAGAGAGAATCACATCAGCTAACATTAGCTGGTGTATCTGGCCAGGATCTGCTAGAAGAGAGAATCACATCAGGTAACATTAGCTGGTGTATCTGGCCAGGATCTGCTAGAAGAGAGAATCACATCAGCTAACATTAGCTGGTGTATCTGGCCAGGATCTGCTAGAAGAGAGAATCACATCAGGTAACATTAGCTGGTGTATCTGGCCAGGATCTGCTAGAAGAGAGAATCACATCAGCTAACATTAGCTGGTGTATCTGAACATTCTCTGTAGCAATACCTTTATCGTTATATCCAGGAGAGAGGGGAAGATAAGCTGAAACAACTTTCGCAATAAAAGAATTAGGAAACTAAGAGGTCTGCCAATCTTCTGCAATGTGACATGATTAGAGGTGTGATCTGTCCTAGATCACAACATGACATGATCAGAGGTGTGATCTGTCCTAGATCACAACATGACATGATCAGAGGTGTGATCTGTTCTAGATCACAATGTGACATGATCAGAGGTATGAGCTATCTTAGTCTGCAATGTGATATGATCAAAGGTGTGATCTGTCCTAGATCACAACGTGACATGATCAGAGGTGTGAACTGTCCTAGATTGCAAAAAACACAGAGAAGGCCTTTGAAAGAGTAGTATGCTCTGCGGTCTGGCGGTCTATAAGAAAACCAGGTATAGCTGAAAGGTACATAGGAGCTGTGAAAGTCACAGACACAGATGGTGTCAGCAAGGAAGAAGTTGCAAGAAGTTCATTGAGGTATTTGGTGTGTGGTAAATCACCATCAGAGACCACATCTCTAATGAGCAGGTACAAAACAGAATTTGGCAAGCCATGGGGCCCAACGAAGACCTACTAATCACTGTAAAAAAAAACGCAAGTTGAGATGGTATGGGTACATGACAAGATCCTCAGAGCTTGCCAAGACTGTCCTGCAGGGAACAGTACAAGGAGGGAAGAAGAGAGGCAGACAGAATAAGAGATGGGAGGACAACATCCCGGAATAGACAGGCAGGAAATTGGGTACAAACATGAGGAAGGTGGAGAGGCAAGAAGAATGGAAGGAGCTGGTTTCCAGGTCATCTGTGTCACCCTAACGGTCCACCAGATTATGGAACAGATGAGATGAGATGAGAGAAATCACCAAGTTTTGATTCTCAAGTCTGTAATGGAAAATTTAAAAACAGCTGCCCAGAGAGAAAATTCCTTATCTTGACAATTCAGTTCTTTTGGTAGAATCTGTCAAATAATTTGAGACGGAATTCTAAGTTCATTAATATTATCTAAGAACGAAGGGCTTTAAAATAAACCTAACAACAATAGTTTTACAAGGCTAGAGTTTTGAAATCTTGCATGCATTCATTTCAACTTTGAATCGTTTCTTTCCAGAGACTTTTATTGAAAAATAAACCTTATTTGGTCATTCCTTGGGAGCATCTTGGTGAGCCTATGAGCCTTTCAGTCAACCTTTGTAGTTAGCAGTAAAGAAAATAGCACTGCTGCTATCTGGGAAGTGGCCATGCTTGATATATAGAAAAGTAGGTAGAAATGGCAAATGGTGTATGGTATGGACCTGTAACTCCTGGGGGAGTCATAGGAGTACCATAATGACATACAGCATTTCTTATGGCATTTATAAACGTGGTGGTGCCCAGGCTATATGAAGAATCAGATGTAGTGTGCAAGACTGAGCTGGTACTGACATGTAGTGTGTATGGAAGATGACCATTGGGTAAAGAAGTACCATGTGATTGAAGTGGAACAACCTTTGCAACAGGAAGACCAATGAAAACATGAGAAAAATAGGTGAAGATTAAACTTTACAAAGATGACTAAAGGTCTGCAACAAGTGGTGAGATGTGCTAGACATGACCAAACCAGCTTTTGCAAGCATGGAAAAACAGATGTAATATTGATGATGATGATGATGATGATGATGATGCATTTTAAACAAAAACTTATACAAAGACATGAAATATGATGAGGTTAGATTTCATGTTGAGTATCATTAAAAGAATGGCAACAAATGATATTCTCATATATAGCAGACAACTGCAGCTCGCTCATGTCAGAATGGAGAGTAAGATATTAAAAAGACAATGATAATAATGGTTGATAAGCAAGCATGTGATTGTAGCTTTTGATATAATTGTCTCATTATAGAATAGGAAATCAAATATAAAATATATTGTAAATAAATAGTACTTGTTCATAATGCAATGTTTAAAAAAATGGTTCCTTGTTATGTAATCTTCTTTATTTTACTTTTCAATTGTAACCTGAAGGGGGATTTTTATTTGCTTTTATTTCAATTTAATGATCTTAACTGTTTAAAAATTTCATTTAAAAAATTATGTAAAAAGTTAAATATTAAAAGATTTCATTTAATATCAGCTTGCATATTTCAAGTTGTAATAAGGTAGACACTAACTTACCTGAGGGCGTTGTTTCACAAATAAAACATGTAGCAGAAATCTGAAGGAGAAAAAGACACAGACATTGATTTTCTTGTTATTTACAGAAAAAGATACTTGTTCTGAAAAACAATTAATATTTACTAAAAATATGAAGTGGGGTTTATTATAGAAAAAAAAAAGCTGTTCAAATACAAAAAAAAAAGAGAGGGTAACAACAAATTAATTCCTGAAGCAAAGGTCATTAAGGTGTTCCCATGTAATACGGAAGGAAATTAAAGGGCATTCTTTCTTAGAGTAATTAAGCAAAGGCAACTGTAAAATCAAGATGCTTTGTTCACTGATTAGCTATGATTAGCTAATTACTATTGCTGCAACTAGCGAGGTCAGATTTCCTTCTTGATCATCTACAAAACTACATCCGGGCTTTTCATTTACACCTGAGTTAGCTTGATAAATGTATATAGAAGCAACAAAGCCTGCAAGCGACAAGAGGACAACAGTGAGGTTATTCTCTAATTAAAAGGAAACTGTAATTAATGGCTGCAATAATAAGTCTTGTTGTCATCTGAGAGAAATTACCAGTTTTCAATACAATCAATGTTGTTGTTCTTGTTGTTTCTGTTTCCGTACTAGATAAAACTTTGCTCCAATAAAATTTTACACAAGTTGAAATGTTTTTATATTTAGTTTTAGTTATGTGAGTGCATGCAGGTGTTTGGATATGTCTATGTGTATATATGTGTGTATGTATTAAAGTTTGTAGGTGTCTATTAGAATGCAAAAGTTTAGTGCGGTAGGTAGTGCACAAACTTTTGAGATGGTGAGAGAGAGATTAAAGTTAAAAAATGCAACAAGAAAGAGAGTGGGAAATAATGTAAGAGATAGATAGAATGAGAGAGAGAAAGAGAGAGGGAAGGAGAGAAAGAAAGAGAGAGAGAGAACAAGAACGAGAGAGAGAGGGGGGAGAGAGTGAGAGAGGGGAAGCTAGAATGTAGGTGAAGGTATAACAGATGATGTAAATCTATGCATGTATAAAAGCCCAGAAGCCAATGTGTTTAAGAAAGAAGGTGAGGAAAGAAAAGAAGGAAGAGAAAGACAGAGTTTGTGTATGTATGTATAAAAGAATGCAAGTTTCACTACATTAGAGAATGTGTTTTTATGAGTAAGCTAAATTATGTCAATATATATACACTTCTGCCTTCACACTATTTACTAACCTAGAATTTAAATTAAAATTCAACTATGGTAACCTTGCCAAACCAAAGTTCTATCCTACCCATTTAATAAATAAATAGAAATATATTACAAATAAATAACTTGAAAAATAATAAGAAAGGTGTGTATATGTTGCATAGTTGTTAGAAGTTTGCATAGAATGTTTTGCGGTATTCTTTTCGATTCTCAGCTCTTTGAGTTCAAATCCCACTGAGACCCACTTTGCCTTTCATCCATTCAAGGTTGATAAGAAAATAGTACCAGCCTAGTACTGGGGTCAATTCTTCCTCTATATCTCTTTTTTACTTCAATTCTCTCACTTTCTATTCTTCTCTGTAAGAAATCTGCTGTATTCAGACTTGGAGAGGAGATGGGCTCCGCCAAGTCTTTTTAAAATGTTCTAGAAACACCTCTATGGCTCCCTCAGGATTTACAGAATGATCCATCCATATATGTTGAATGTATAAAATGGTTCTTATAAACATAATTCCTTAGGTGTTTTTTCAAACTCCAAAATCATTCTAATTTGAGAAAATTAAATAAAAAAGATTCAATTCAAAGCTCCGAGGAGAAATTCTTTAAAAAAAACAATTTCTAGTATATCACACAGTATATCACACAGGCCTTTGGCTAAATGGTCTAAAACATCTAGCTAGTGTCTGGAAGATATAGGGTTCGTTTCTTTATACTAGTCAATAGCAACTTCTTTTTCCATGTTTTAAGGATCCTCACCCTATTTTATAATCTATTTTTTAGCATGAGCACATCATGCATCATTATCATCATCCTTTACCATCCTGTTATCCATGCTAGCATGGGGTAGATGGATTGTCCCATTGTGAGACAAGACAGATCAGATGACTGTGTCTGGCTTGGTTTCTATAGCTGGATTCCCTTCCTAATGCCAACCATATTTACAGTGTGGTCTGAATGCTTTTTTATTATGGCACCAATGTGACCACTTTCGAGTCTGAACTGGGTGCTTTTCATTGTCACCAACACGATGACCTAACAGTGTGAACTGGACACATTTTGTTGTGTCACCAAAACAACCACCTTTACAGTGTGGACTGCACACATTTTGTCATGTCACCAACACAACCACATTACAGTGTGGACTGCACACATTTTGTCATGTCACCAACACAACCACTTTACAGTGTGGACTGCACACATTTTGTCATGTCACCAACACAACCACATTACAGTGTGGACTGCACACATTTTGTCATGTCACCAACACAACCACTTTACAGTGTGGACAGGACACATTTTATCATGTCAGCAACAACCTCTGTACAGTGTGGACTGGGTACATTTTGACATGTCAGCAACACAACCTCTTTACAGTGTGGACTGGGTGTTCTTTGTCGTGGCACTAAAACGACCACACATTCTTTATATTAATTTCCCATATGTTGTAATATAGTTGGCTGGAGAGAGTTATGGTAACGATGTACAGGTGATAATAACAGAATCTATACAAGTTGAAAACTTCCTAGGCTTTGGTAATGTTAGCAACAATGGTCAACGTTAGTTTTAGCTTAAGTAAACTGAAGTGAGAGAAATGACTTCACCAAGGATAGCAGGGTCAATTAAATCAACTAAATACCTCTACAAGAAAATCGACCACTTGCCTAGACCAGTGGTTCCCAAAGTGGGTTCAATGGAAACCAAGGGTTTTGCAAAAGAGTGTCTGGGGTTCTGTGAAAAAAGGTAGAGGAGTTTATTTATATTACGACCATATAACAGTATTAGAATTTGGGGTTCCCTGAAAAGTTTATGAACCAAAAAGGGTTCCACATTTGAAAAAGTTTGGGAAACCCTGGCCTAGACAAAGGAAATAGTAAGATTTATTATTATTGGCAGTATTTATTGGTTGAGTGTGTTGGACAACATGCTTTGCAGCATAGAGTTACACCCCTTTATGTTCTGAGTTCAAATCTCATCAAGTTTAGCTTTGCTTTTCATCTTTACGAGGTTGACAAAATAAAGTACCAGTAATGCACTGGGGTTGATTTAATCAAATTTCTGCCTCCCCAATAATTGTTGGCCTTGTGCCTAAATCAGAAACCATTATTTTAAGGGCGGTGGGTTGGTAGTATTGGTAGAGCGATAGATATTATGCTTTGTGGCATAGAGTTATGGCTTTTTACGTTCTGAGTTCAAATGCTGTCGAGGTTAGCTTTGCCTTTCATCCTTACGAGGTCAATAAAGTAAAGTACCAGTAATGCACTGCAAATTGCTGTCCTTGTGTCAAACATAAAAACAATTATTGTTATTATTCCTGCTATTATCATTTATAAATAAGCTCGCTCAGCTTTCAGAGAATATCACATTCTTCAGCTGATAAATGTAATATGCTAAAATGCATCAAGTGCTGACAACAAGCTTCTAGTGATAAAAGCTAGGGGAAAACAAAGAAAGAGAAGTGTGAAAGGGACATGCTGTGAACTGGTAAGAGGCTATATTCAGAATATAATTATATAGTGAGAATTGAAATAGAAAACTGAGCAAAGGAATTAAAGGGAAAGCAATAGTATTTAGTGACTAAAGAAGAAGATCAAAGTGATATTAGCATGAAGCAAGAATGGCTGATAAGAACCAAATGGAAAAGGGATCAATTTTCTAAGTGAACAAAAGACATGATATTACAACTGTTAAAAGAACTGGGAACAAAACCAAAGAAAAATTACAAAAGAAATATCAAACTTTGATCAAGTCAATCCATGATTGGAAGTGTTAAAAAATACAGATCAATATTTTACTCTATCTCCATTTGTATTTTTGTTGATTTTTTTGTTTTTTTTTCTCTGAGTCATCATCATCATTTAACGTCCGTTTTCTCTGCTAGCAAAGGTAAGGCAGGTCATCATACACCCAGCCACTGACCCCCTCAGGTAAGCAGGGATGAGAGAGTGGCTGATTCATGCTTACATATGTTCCTACATTCTACATAAAGCATCAAGTGTATTTTATCATCACACCAGCACTAAAGCGGTTGTTATGTCAAACACAAGTGAAGAGTCCTCTCAGCTCCTTTGTTTGTCAGGTTTTCTACAGCTGAATGCCATTCCTATAACCAACTGCTTTACAGAGTGTACCAGGTGCATTTTATCATGACACCAGCACCAGAGAGGTTGTTGTGCTCTTCATACAATTGACAAATCCTCTCAACCCTTTGTTTGGCAAATTTTCTTCAAATGGATGTCCTTCCCATCAGCAACCACTTTACAGAGTGTACTGGGTGCATTTTATCATGGCATTAACACTAAAGAATTTGTTTTCTCCTTAACACATGAAAGCGCGTGGCTGAGTGGTAAGAGAATTGGATTTGCAATTGTGAGGTTGTGAGTTCAATTCCTGGACCGGGTGATGCATTATGTCTTTAAGCAAGACACATTATTTCACGTTGCTCCTTCTTCCTGGACTTGCAGCCAGTAGATAGTATTAGCAACTGAAAAGACTAATGGAAACATTGTTTCCTTGGTCCGATTTGACGAGGTCTGGGATCCTGACAGCTGAACAGTCTTCTCAAATCCCCAACAACTTTACAGAGTGGACTAGGTGCAATTTTTATGGCACAAACACTAGAGAGATTGTTGCGCCATAGTGTACACATGAAAGAAGGTATGTTTCTCATACAACAACATGCTCATTGCCAGACTAGGGAAGGACGGGAGAGGGGATACCTTCAGAATGTTCTGGGTGGTTGGACATTCTCATACAAAGAATGTATTTCAGATCTTTTATAAATCTGAAGGTACACCCTTGAAAAGTAGGGGCTGTGAGTGGAGGAAAGGGGTTGCAGTGTCACACAGTGAACCCACCCCCAGCCCTGGTGACAGGCCAATATAACGGGAAAATGTCAGTATTGTGATGTGTCAATATAATCCAGGAGAAAGAGATTAACAAAGATTCTACCACAAGCTACTACTATTATTATTACTGCTACTACTAATACTACTACTACTGTTATAGCTACTGCTAATACTACTGCTACTCCTACTAATACTACTGCTACTACTATTTCTAATACTGCTACAACTACTATTACTACTACCAATACTTATACTGCTACTACTAATAATACTAGTGTTACTACTATTTCTAATATTGCTGCAACTATTAAAACTACTAATACTAATACTACTAATACTGCTACTACTATTACTACTAATAATGTTTCTACTTTTGGCACAAGGCCAGCAATTACGCCAGTGCATTACTGGTACTTTATTTTATCAACCCCATAAGGATGAAAGGCAAAGTTAACCTCAGCAGATTTGAACTCAGAACGTAAAGGGCTGTAACTCTATGATGCAAAGCATGGTATCTGACACTCTACCGATACTGTAATAATAACACCACTACTACTACTGCTGCTGTTGCTGCTAGCTCTCCACATTGACATTTATAGAGTGCAGTGTACAAGTCTGATTCAATACCAGCTTTACCATAATGCCATAATACCATTTCTGTCAATCTGTCTTCCCCCCACACACACTCCCGCTACACACTGTATTAAGCAATACATTCAATCTATCATCTGTAATACTAGCTTTGAAATGCACTGTCTGCACATGGCCTCTTTCCAACAACAAGAAGATGAAGAAAAAAGCAAATGCATTATATGAAAAAAAAAAATGTCTTTGCTAGAATTTAAAAAGAAATAAAAAAAATTTTAAATAGAATAAAATAAAATCAAACAAAAAAATAAAATAAAATGTAAATATATATAAAAAAAAAATCTAAAAATTACAAGAAAAAAAACATACTTTAACCACACCAAACAAACACTGTTCACACTCTGGGGCAAAGTCATGCCTCTAAAATATAATGCTCAAAGCTACATACAATAAGTAGATAAATAAATAAAGACACAAACAAGCGAATAAAAGATTCAACACCAGATATAAATTTCAAAGCCACACACCACTGCACTTCTAACATTTAACAGCTATTTATATCTGTCCACTATTAGAAATAACAACAAAAACATAAAATAATATATAGAAAGAAAGAACTATTTCATCTTACCATAAAATAAAGATAACACATAAGATTCTTGCAATAAATTCAAACATTTAAGCACCTTTTTCTTTATTGTGTTTTATTTGTTTATTTTTATACATTTTGTTTTTTCTTCAACAGTCTTTAATCACTCCAATTCAAAGTCATAGTATAAAAAAAATAAAGAAACAAACAAAGAAACCAGCATAAAACAAAATAAAATGGAGTAATCCATTGCTATAAAAGTTTCTCTTTAGATTCTACATGGAAGAGAAAATGGCTGCTGTTGTCACCTAGATT
>OZ024748.1:52721240-52726240 GCA_964016885.1 Eledone cirrhosa
AATGCATTAATTTCAACTTTTCCTATTAATAACTACATTGTTTCTTTCCAGGGACTATGTTGAAAAATAAACCTAATTTAGTCATTCCATGAGAATATCTTGGTCAGCCTATGAAGGAGTGATGCTAGAGCTGTGAAATCTTGAATGCATTAATTTCAACTTTTCCTATTAATAACTACATTGTTTCTTTCCAAGGACTATGGTGAAAAATAAGCCTCATTTAGTCATTCCATGAGAATATCTTGGTCAGCCTATGAAGGAGTGATGCTAGAGCTGTGAAATCTTGTATACATTAATTTGAACTTTTCTTATTAATAACTACATTGTTTCTTTCCAGGGACTAGGGGGAGAAATAAACCTAATGTAGACATTCATTGAGAGTATCCAGGGTCTGCAAGAGAAATTTTGCAAGGAGCTAAAAAAAACCTTTTGGGGGCCGAAGCAGGAAAAGATTTTTATAAAAATGGATATTTCATGGTTGCTGTGGGGGACCTTCTTAGTTCTTAGGCCCTAGAACAAAGTAACAGCTGGACCTCCCTTCTCATAGGCCCTGAGAGTATCTTTGTCAGCATGTGGATTTTTCAGCCGACCCTTATATAATAAGGTGCATGGCCTAAATAAACTAACCTCAATGGGATTTGAACTCAGAATATAAAGGGATGTAACTCTATACCACAAATCATGTATGATAATAATGGTTTCTGATTTAGGAACAAGGCCAACAATTTTAGGGAAGGGGAAAGTTGATTAAATCAACCCCAGTGCATGACTGGTACTTTATTTTATCAACCTCGTAAGGATGAAAGCAAAGCTAACCTTGGTGGGATTTGTACTCAGAACGTAATGGGCCATAACTTTATGTTGCGAAGCATGGCTCTACCGATTACTGCCAATACACCACTCTTAACACCCTATAATAATTGTTTCTGATTTAGGCACATGGCCAACAATTTTAGGGGATGGGAAAGTTGATTAAATCAACTCCAGTGTGTTACTGGTACTTTATTTTACTGACCTCGTAAGGATGAAATTCAAAACAACAAACCTCAGCGAGATTTGAACCCAGAACATAAAGGGACGTAACTATATGCCACAGTTTAAATAAAGATATATCTCTGTCCTATTGTAAAATAATTGTTTCTACTTTAGGCACAAGGCCAGCAATTATCCCAGTGCATTACTGGTACTTTATTTTATCGACCCCGTAAGGATGAAAGGCAAAGTCAACCTCAGCAGGATTTGAACTCAGATCGTAAAGGGAGGTAACTATGCTGGAAAGCATGGCGTCCGACCCTCTACCGATACTGCCGTAAAATAATATCCACTATTTTAGCGAAGATGTTATAAGGAAGCTATAAAACTAATAATATCTCTCTTACAATTACTACAGATTTAATTGAATAACAATAATAGATTTAATCCATTGCTTGGTTTCTCACCACAACCAGAGAGAGAGGGAGCAAGGAATGGAAAGAGAGAGGGGGAAAGACAGAGAGGGAGTCAAACAGGAAGGAAAGGAGAGAAGTGAGCGAGGGGGACTGAAAAAAAGAGAGAGTACATATTTATAGTAATTATATTTTCTAGAGACAATTAGCTATCAAGAGTGAGAAAGAAGGGAGTTTAAGGAGATAATTAAGACAAGATATTAACACTCACCACAGCACTGACAGAACTTCAGATTTAAAGCTGAATAATGGAGATTAAAAGAAATATATAATAATAATTATTATTATTATTATTATCACTATATATTTCTTTAATTGTTTCTACTTTTTGCACAAGGCCCGCAATTACTCAGTGCATTACTGGTATTTTATTTTATCGACCCTGTAAGGATGAAAGGCAAAGTTAACCTCAGCGGGATTTGAACTCAGAATGGCAAGGGCCGTAACTCTATGCATCAAAGCATGGCATCCAATCCTCCACCGATACTGCCAATAATAATAATAATAATAATAATAATAATAATAATAATAATAATAATAATAATAACGAAAATTATTGTGTACAGTGCTCAGATGCACTACAACTCATCAAAGGTGCATATATAGTACATAGAATAATGTACAAATATCAGGAAAGTGAACAGTGTATGAGTCATGATATGCACACACACACATGCAAGCATGGGTATGGTGTGGGTATATCAGGTGTAGAGCTGGCGAAGTTTTGAAGGATGCAGTGTCCCAATAGCTAAAAACTGATACAGGAAGTTTGTTCCATGTTTCAGCAACTCTGAGCGTGAAAAAATGTTTCCGAAAGTCATGGGAGCTGTGCTGTTTTCTGACTTTGTAAGCATGTCCACGGGTGTTAGACACTTGGAATTAAAAAAGAATATGTACATTGGTTTTCTATAATGGTACAAACTTTACTGTTGATTTTATATTGACAAGAAAGCCACATACACAAGGAGAGGTAGGTATTACTGGTACTTCTTTTATCAAGTATACACTGTAAATGTTGTTGTTGTTAGGAAGGGTAGCCAGATGTAGACACTAAACCAGAAACAGCATGGGCTAGACTTGTCTCAAATGGGACAAATTGTCTAACCCATGCTAGTGTGGACAAATGGACGTTAAATGGTGATGATGATGATCATCATGATAATGAACATAGACTGTAGATGAAATAAAATTGTGTATGAAACAACCATGCTTTGTTGGATGTTTAATGTAAATGTGAAGGAAAGGCAAAGCTTGGATGAACTGAGGGAGAAACTGGGTTTAAAGATGAATCAGAAGTGTTGTGCAAGAGAGAAGACTGCATTGGTACGGACATGTGATGCACATAGATGATGATGATTGGGTGAAGAATTGCCAGGAAATCCCAGTAGAAGCCACAGTAGAAGTAAACCAAGGAAGACCTGAGTGGAGGTGGTGAGAGCTGATCTCAAATTGCTACAGACTCACGAAGAGATGACGAAGGAACGCGGCGAGTGGAGAGATGCTGGACTAATCTGTCTGGCCGATGCAAGTGTGGAAAAACAGAAGTAAAGATGACGATGTTGATGATGATTATAAGGTATTTTGCCTAGCTCCCTTAAATCTCTACTACCCAATCACAATTGAAAATCTAAATTTGACATACCAATATTTAGACTTTACTGTAAAGTACAGTACAAAGACATGAAAATATTTTAAAGTAAATAACATAAATCACAATGGAATCAAGGACAATGGTATAGAGCTACAGATACATAAGAATTGTAATACTAATATATAAAAAATTGCCCCCTAAACGTTAAACATTAACATTGTAAACAAAATGTGTCAGTAATAGAATTTTTCACTTTCTTATTGGAACTTGGCAATATTCCAAAGAAAGAAGAATAAATTCACAAGTTGATCTCATGATCTTATTTAAATTTTTAGTTGTATTTATTTCGTTATATTTATATTGCTTTCATTGTTCAAAAGTACATCAAATAAGTACCAGATATATACTAGGGGAGACAATTGAATCAACTGTTTCTATGTTAGAAACCACTATCAGGATCATTATTGTTTACAAAAGGGCGGTGGATTGGCAGTATTGGTAGAGAGTCGGATGCTATGCTTTCCAGCATAGTTACGTCCCTTTACGGTCTGAGTTCAAATCCCGTCGAGGTTAACTTTACCTTTCATCCTTATGGGGTCAATAAAATAAAGTACCAGTAATGTACTGGGTAATTGCTGGCCTTGTGCCAAAAGTAGAAACAATTATTGTTTACAATACTGTAGTATCATAATAGGCGGTGAATTGCCAGAGTTGTTAGAATGTCGGATAGAATGCTTTGTGGGGGTCCTTCCAGCTCTCTGCCCTTGAGTTCAAATTCCACCGAGCTCAACTTTGCCTTTCATTCTTTCGAGGTTGATAAAAAAAGTTCCAATCTAGTATTGGGGGCGATTCTTCCTCTATATCTCTTTCTCATTTCCTCTCTCTCACTTTCTATATTTCTCTGGAATAAATCTGCTGTACTCAGACCTGGAGAGAGATGGGCTCTGCCTGGCTTAAAAATGCCCAAGAAATGTCATATATCAATAGGCACCCTTATGACTTATCAGGAGTTACGGGTACATACATACATAGTATCATAATACATTTTTAGTTAGTTTTGTCAGGAGTTAGTTTTAATTTCCAGATGAGACTGTATCATGTAACCCCTTTGATAACCCACCCACCCATGCTCCCTGATGAAGCTGCCTATAGCTTTATAAATGTCAGATCTTAAGGAGTTCAAATTCAAATTCAAGCTTGCAGGACATCATATGACACCATATGATCTGAATGCATTTTGGGAGTTTGGATAAGTTTGTATACTGTTGCGGAAGAGACATTAGATACATTATAGATCTGTACAGAATAGGTTTATTTCTTGAACCAGTCTTCTTCTTCTCCCCCTCTTCCCTTTTCTCCTTCTTATTGTATGTGAGACATATATATAACATCAAAATGAGTTTCCTATCATTTGATGGCTAAGATCTTCAATACTTACATCCTACCAGTTGTGTTATATGGACGACAAGGTCACTTCAGAAGCTCTCTACATTCCAGAACCACAACATGAGACTTATGACTGGCAAGACTTACCAGACTTAGGCCAATTACATCCGTTGTCAAGTCAAGAGTACTCAAACTATACTGTCATATAAAAAGATCAACTCGTGGTGTGAGTAGCTTCTGCTTGGAAGGAAGGTTGGCTGGTAAGAGAAGCAGAGGCCGGCAGCCAAAACAATGGCTTGTTAATGTCAACTTATGGACTGGACTTGATATTTGCTCTTTAAACTCTGCTATTTGTGATCACTTGATATTTGCTCTTTAAACTCTGCTATTTGTGATCAAACTTTGTGGAGAAAAATATCTCATGTTGATGCACAGTCTGCAACTGGTGGAGTTTAGCATCTAAGAGAGATATATATTACTATAACATTTTATAAGAAAAATCTAAATTTTCAATTACATAAAAATAATAAAGAAAAAGAAAGAAGCATTGAAAAAGTCTATAAATGAGAGGAAAGAGC
>OZ024748.1:52731240-52741240 GCA_964016885.1 Eledone cirrhosa
AAAAATAATTCAACAAAACACAAATATATACACACAGCTACAACTAAAGTTAGAAAATAAATATAAGAATAGTTCTAAAAAAAATACAGAAAATTTATTTTGCAGTTTTTCAAAAAGAATCATTCTTTTCTCAATCATTTTCTTTCTTTTTTTTTTAATTTGTTTTCCTCATTAGTTTTTGTTTATTTTTGTATTTATTTCTTTATGTTTTTTTCTCTTGCATTTTAAAAATTTCTTCGTTTAATTTTGTTGGTAATTTTTGATAATTTAGATTTTTCTGTCATTATTATTATTATTATTATTATTAACATAATCATCATCAGAAATGAATAGAATGAGGTTTAATCCTATGAATTGCAAAAATGCGAGTGTGGGTTTAGAACAAAAGAATGCCAGAAAGATGAAGAGGAATTTAAAGTGAAAGGACTCGAAAAAATAAAGATCTGAGTTAGTGGAAAAGAAGACACACTATTCTGTTCCTAAGAACCAAAATTCAGGTTAGTTAATGTGATTTAAAAAAATATATATTTTAAGCTGTTGCATATTTATTTCTGACTTTAATTGTTTGGTTTGGAAGATAGCATGTGAGAGAAATCAGGGCTTCTTCTACTAAGGATTCGTAAACCTAATGCTTACATCCAGATTGAATAATATTAAGTTGAAAATGCTTAAATATCCACTTAGATAGGACATCAGCCTATCAGAGGTCAAATGCTTCTAAATAAGGGCTTCTGCTAGGGACTCGTAAACTTAGTGCTTCAGTAGAGATTGAAGAGGCATGAATATCTACCTAGATAGGACATCAGTCTATCACAGTCAAATATTTCTACATAAGGTCTTCTACTAGGGACTTGTAAAGCTAATGCTTATGTTCAGATTAAGTAGTGTTAAATTGAAGAGGAATAAATATCTACTGAGATAAGACATCAGTCTATCACAGTCAAATGTTTCTAAAAGATCTGAGACTTATTTCCTTGTGGGTAGGTAAACTAAGCTATCAAAAACAAAAGGTGTTCTTGGAAACAATAAAATCCCTGAAATGGATACCTACTCATCAGGCAGAGAAGCTCTCTCACACTCTTTACTTATTAATTATTATTTTTACTTTAGGCACAAAGCCAGCAATTTGAAGGGAGAGGGAAAGTCGATTAAATTGACCGCAGTACATTACTGGTACTTTATTTAATCGCCCCCATAAGGATGAAAGGCAAAGCTAACCTTGGCGGGATTCGAACTCAGAACGCAAAGGGCCGTAACTCTATTCAACAAAGGATGGTGTCCTCCGCTCTACTGATTTTACTGTCAATCCACCGCCCTTTACTTGACTTACTAATTATTACACACACAGTTACATAAAAATAACTTGATCAACTATGATAGGGGAGAGTTATGGGTTTATATTGAATATCCCCCAGAATGAGAAACCTCACCCATAACACTATCTCATACACACAAGACTTGCACATGTGTCAAAATTAAAGGATTATGATTGAGAAAGGAATCAAACCATGAGAAAATATTTCACATTTTTATAAAATTAGTGGAATAATAATAAGAGTGTTGGATGATGTGAGGAGGTTGGGGGTGGGGGTGTAGAGTGTGAAAGAGAGGGAGAGAGTTATAGATAGATAGATAGATTGATTGAGATAAAGAGAGAGAGATAGATAGAGAGACATAGATAGATAGATATATATATAGAGAGAGAGAGAGTGAGAGAGAGAGAGAGAGAAAGGGCAAGAGAGTGAGAGAGCACTAGAGAGAGAGATAGGGAGAGAACAAGAAAGAAAGAGCAAGAGGAAGAGAGAGCCAGATAGAGATCAAGAGAGAGCAAGAGAAAGAGAGAGAGAACAAAAAAGAGAGAGCAAGAGAGAGAGAGCAAGAGAACAAGAGAGAGTGAGAGATCAAGAGAGAGAGAGAGAGCAAGAGAGCAAGAGAGAGTGAGAGATCAAGAGAGAGAGATCAAGATAGAGATCAAGAGAGAGCAAGAGAGAGAGAGAGAGAACAAAAAAGAGAGAGCAAGAGAGAGAGAGAGAGAGCAAGAGAGCAAGAGAGAGTGAGAGATCAAGAGAGAGAGATCAAGATAGAGATCAAGAGAGAGCAAGAGAGAGAGAGAACAAGAAAGAGAGAGCAAGAGAGAGAGAGCAAGAGAGCAAGAGAGAGAGAGCAAGAGAGCAAGAGAGAGAGTGAGAGATCAAGAGAGAGAGAGATTAAGTGAGAATGAGAGAGAATGTCAAGTGAAGTAAGCTACTAAGAAAATAATCCAGTGAGTAAAGTTTCAGCTGGTATTTCTACTTCGAATCTAATTAGAAACTTTGATATCAAAATTAACGGTTTATTGCCTCCCCCCCCCCTCACCTTCATTTTAACGAAACAACAATAAATAAGAGAAAGGACTTTTTTCACTACAAAACTGAAGATGACAACATTTTTTCTTTTTTTTCCTCATCATCATATTCATTGTTATTCTCATCATAATTATCATCATCATCATCCTAACCATTGTTATCATCATCATCATCATCATCATCATAATAATAATAATAATCATTGTTATCATCATCATCATCATCATCATAATAATCATTGTTATAATCATCAACAACAGCATCCTTATTTTTATTATCCTCTTCTTCATCATCATCATCATCATCATCATCCACATCATCATCATCATCATCAAAATCATAATTATTTTCATCATCATCATCATCATCAAAATCATAATTATTTTCATCATCATCATCACCTTCATCATCAGCATCCTTATTTTTATCATCATCATTCTCATCATATTATTATTATTATTAAATAATAAATAAATAAAAATATAAATAAATCATTAATATTATCATATTATTATCAACATTATTATTACTATTAATCCATTGTGAACAACAACAACAACAACAACTAGAACAACAACAACTAGAACAACAACAACTAGAACAACAACTAGAACAACAACAACTAGAACAACAACAACTAGAACAACAACAACTAGAACAACAACAACTAGAACAACAACAACTAGAACAACAACAACTAGAACAACAACTAGAACAACAACAACTAGAACAACAACAACAAAGAAGAATTAACATTATATGATCTTTTCTGAACTTGTAATTTTAAATTCCATGGAAGAGAGAATTATAGGATGATGGTGGTGGTGAAGGGGGTGATGATGGGATGGTGGTGGTGGTGGTGGTGGTGGTGGTGGTGGTGGTGGCGGCGGTGGTGGTGGTGGTGGTGGTGGTGGTGGTGGTGGTGGTGAGGGGGGTGACGGTGGTGGTGGTGGTGGTGATGGTGGGGTGATGGGGGTGGGGTAGTGGTGAGGGGGGGGGGGCTTGAGGTGATGGTGATGGTGGTGGTGGTGATGGTGATGATGGTAGTGAAGGTGGTGATGATGATGGCAGTGGTGGTGGTGAAGGTGGTGATGATGGTGGTGGTGGTGATGAAGGTGTGTGGGGGGGGGGATGGTGGTGGTGGTGGTGATAATGATGATGACAGTGGTGGTGGTGAGGATGATGGTGGTGGTGTTGTTGGTGATGGTGATGATGGCGGTGGCGGTGGTGGTGGTGATGGTGATGATGCTCTGCGATGATGAAGGTCGTGATAGTGCTGGTTATGGTGATGTTGGTGGTGGTGGTGCTAATAACGATAATGATGATGATCGTGATGGTGGTGATGATGTTGATGTTGATAATGATGATGATGATGGTAGTGACAATGATGATGATGATGATTATGATGATAATGATGATGATGATGATCAAAAAGAAATGCAGGATCAAGAAAAATTAAGTCAGGTAATGCATTAAGCAGTCCTCAAAAGAAAGAAAAGCAGGAAGGAAAGGAGAGTGGATCCAAGCAATCACTTTATTATTCCAGTCGTATAAAAAAGATTGTGGTAAATTCATTCTGAATATTTTAGAAGGATCAAAGCATTTACCTGCTTGAAGACTAAGGTACCACTGTATACTTTCTTCTCTCCCCAGAGATACCTCTCTCCTCTTTTTACTCTCTCCAGGGGTACCTCTCTCCTCTTTCTTTTCTCTCCCAGGGTACCTCTCTCCTCTTTCTACTCTCTCCAGAGATTCTCTCTCCTCTTTCTTCTCTCTCCAGAGGTACCGCTCTTTCTTCTGTCTCCAGAGGTACCTCTCTCCTCTTTCTTCTCTCTCCAGAGGTACCGCTCTTTCTTCTGTCTCCAGAGGTACCTCTCTCCTCTTTCTTCTCTCTCCAGAGGTACCTCTGCCTCCTTTCTTCTCTCTCCCGGGGTATCTCTCGCCTCAGGTACCTCTCTCCTCTTTCTTCTCTCTCCAGAGGTACCTCTGTCCCCTTTCTTCTCTCTCCAGGGGTATCTCTCTCCTCTCTCTCCAGAGGTACCTCTCTCCTCTTTCTTCTTTCACCAGAGGTACCTCTCTCCACTCTCTTCTCTCTCCAGAGGTACCCCTGTCCACTTTACGCTCTCTCTCCAGAGATACCTGTCGACTTCCATCTGTCTCCAGAGGTATTTTAGTCAAAATAATTCTAGAAACATTGAAATAGAAATACTCTTAATCTCTGTATATAAAGTATTTATTGAATTTTATATATTTTTGGTTCCTGAACAGGCATAGGTTATACAGTTGTGTCAATTCATATAATTGTCATTCCACTTTAGAGCTGAGACCCTTAAACCTTCCATTTTTTCTACACTAGTATTGTTAGATGAGCAATGTTGAAAATAATCATAAAAATAATTAAGCAGTATCTATTAAAAACAAAACACACAATTAAAGAGAAAAAAAAAGAAGAAAACACGGAAATGAAAAGAAGAAAAAAGAAACAAAGGTTCAAGCTCCGAAAGTAATGTTTATTTTTAATTTCAGTAAAGTGAAAGTGAAACAAGAGTTATACCTTGTTTCAGGATACAACACCACATGAGACCTACTTCTACTTGATAAACAAATCACATCTATGAAATAAAAACTGTTGATGTTGACATAGGGAAAGGTATTTCTACTAAAGACCTGTTAAGTGACTTACATAACATACAATGTTACTATATTTCAGTACAATTAGTACAGTGTGACTTATCACAAGATAGATTTTGTCTAACAGATTCTAGTAGAAATAAACAGATACAATAGAATTATAAACATAACTTACAGAAATACCATAATCTATATAGACATCGATGTTTGTGATCACCGTAGTTACTCAGATAAAATCAGTCTAAATTACTAGGTTCACCAGTTCACTGCATCAACACCAGGTACAACAAACCATTTCATAACTCTAACTGCAAACCTATCTGATTAAGAATTCACTAGCTAATGGACTCACTATGTCCATCCTTAATAGAGATGACTACATAAATGTATCAGCATCCTTAGGATCAAGTTATGCAACTGTCTTGACTAACAGACACTTTGTAAATGAAATCTGTCATTGTTTGAGAAATTTAACACAGGAGTAAGCTATATTACATTGATCATTTGATTGCAAATGAAATTAAACTTGATATGTCAGGCATCAACTCTATGAATAAATAAATACTTCTATGTAGTTTTCTCCACTTATGATAAACACTAGAAAGAAAATTGTCAGAGAATGATAATTTTATTTTCTAAGCTCTTTGTAAAAGTCCAAAAGATCAACTACATATACACAATGTTTGTTTACTACAATATTTTGTGATACCTGAAAGCTGTGATTCAGCTAATTTAAGTCACCGGTATCTGGGAGATATAGGGTTCAATTCCATATAGTAGCCAATAGCAACTTATTTTTACATCTTTAAACCTTTAGCATTTACATTACTCTATATTTACTATTGTATTTTTATGTTAAAAGCTTTATCTTACATAATTATCTCATATAATATCAAATCTACAAGATTTTGAGAACAATACCTTAATGTCAGTATGAGCAGCTAGTTACAGCTGGTTTGAACAGAAAGTGGTGAGAGAATTCTGGCAAGATATGGCCAGTTTAAATACTAAAGTGTTAAAGGATCTTCACCCTATTTAATAAACTACTTAATAGCTTCTCTGTGCATAAGTACATCATTTTATATATTACCTTTACCTTCTCATCCCTTTGTCTGAGAGATCTACTACATATATTTCACAATAGAAAACAATACTTGCTCTTGTTTCAAAAGACAATAGAAAAGTTGGTTCATTAATGTCAATATATAAATATGAATTAGTCTACTGTTACATCGTTAACAACATTAAATTGGTGTTTTGATAATTAAGGAAAAAGTTCATTGTAAAGTACATATTAGAAGAATTAGTAGCTTTTATCTCTTGACAATTATTTGGCAATCCTTCATTATTATCTGTTGATCTTTTAATTAAATTTTAAATCAAAACAACAGAGAAAATCAAAAGTTAATCTTAAAACAGTATTTTTAATTACTCTCGTGATATTTATGTTGTTATTGTTTGAAGATAAGTGTCCTGGTGCATACTCATTAGCTTTATTGTTGCTTTAATCTATATTTGTTCATGTTGGTAGGGGTTGACTAGGTCTGTAACACAACATGTCGTGATGCTTAGTAAATTATATATATATATGGTTTGAGGTTGGATAGATATGTAACAGAACATGTTTTGATTCTTAGTAAATTATATATATAGGGTTGGATAGATCTGTAACACATGTTTTGATTCTTAGTAAATTATATATATAGGGTTGGATAGATCTGTAACACATGTTTTGATTCTTAGTAAATTATATATATAGGGTTGGATAGATCTGTAACACATGTTTTGATTCTTAGTAAATTATATATATAGGGTTGGATAGATCTGTAACACATGTTTTGATTCTTAGTAAATTATATATATATATATATATATATATATATATGGTTTGGGGTTTGATAGGTCTGTATCACAGCATGTCATGATTCTTAGTAAATTAAATATATACTAGCATTTTCTTCAACACGCTGATGCGTATGTGTATATGTGTGTGCATGTGTGTATGTGCATATGCATACATTTATATGTATGAGTATATAAATATAAACGCACAAACAAAGACACACAAAAATACACACACACAAATATACATTCACACAAACATACATTCACACAAACACACATAGATTTACACAAACGCACACATACGTTCACACACAGTGTAGCAAATGAAACACCAGCTGTTTTGCTATAGTTTTTTTACCATCCCCTTCCTTCATTTTACACATACATTCACACAAACACACACACACACACACACATTGTGTGACGGATGGAAGACGCCCAAATTTATAATTTTATATAGAGATGGTTTGGGGTTGGATAAGTCTGCAACACAGTATGTTTTGATACTCAGCAAGTAATGTATATACGGTTGTTTTAAATCACAATTATAACCTGTTCCCTCATCAGATACATTTTACATTCTAATTACTGAGGTCACACAAACTGATAGAAATAAGAGCAAATCATACCATATTATCTGAATTGGCAGTATCGGTAGAGGGTCGGACATGCTTTCCAGCATAGTTACGTCCCTTTATGATCTGAGTTCAAATCCTGCCGAGGTTAACTTTGCCTTTCATCTTTATGGGGTCGATAAAATAAAGTACCAGTAATGTACTGGGTATTTGCTGGCCTTGTGCCAAAAGTAGAAACAATTATTTATGAAAAAAGGAAGGACCCATTGGACAGTGTAGTCTTATATATACTAAACTATAGGAAGGTCACAGATGGAACCCCTTCAGATAAATGTCTACAATCACAGATGACCTGGAGTTAAACAATAACAACTTATAAAGATATAAATATCCTACTAATATATCTTAACTACTCCAGTAGAAGGAGCTTCTAAATGGTCAATGGACCTGCTAGAAATAACAGCGAAAAATCTCTTAAAATCACACTCTACCATCTTAAAAATTGACATGCTGGGTTTTTGCATATAGGAAAAAAATAGATTCAAAGCAGTTGATTTACCTTTAACAACTACAAGTATAGCCAATATGTTATTTGGCACACTTAATTCTTACATTTATTACGTGGTTCTCATTCTTAGCAACAACTCTCCAGCAAATCATAACTGTCTTTGAGCAATTGCAGTTGTTATCTTGGTGAAATTTCTTTATAAACTTTCATTTGTAATACATTGATGCCAGTTTATGTTTTGTACAACCCTAAGAATTTTAGTATTAATATATCCTCAATCTAGATAGATTATTTTCAAGTCCTTGTGCTAGGGCCCATGTACCTGATCCATACAACAACCCTGACTGAACAGATGCTCTGAAGAATGATATTTTAACACTTTAGTATTTAAACCGGCCATATCTGGCCAGAATTCTCTCACTTCTTTCTGTTCAAACAGGCCGTAACCATTAAGGTATTGTTCCCAAAATAAATAACATCAAAATCCCGTAGATTCTTTATTATAAAGGTAAGGTAAAGACCTCCTTCGGTCACAAATGACTATGGGATTTGTACCTAGAAAGTTCCCCTCCGAGGCACAAGTCCGCTTGTGGAAGACCAGCAGTCGCCCATGCATACCAGCCTCCCCTCTCCACATCACCGATGTTGTCCAAGAGAAAGACAATGGCCGATACAGCTTGACACCAGTGACATCGCAATTCATTTCTACAGCTGAGTAAACTGGAGCAACGTGAAATAAAGTGTCTTGCTCAAGGACACAACACATCACCCGGTCTGAGAATCAAACTCTCACAACCTTCCGATTGCAAGCCCAATGCTCTAACACTAAGCCATGCGCCTTCTTTAAGCTGTGAAATAATTATGTGAGGTAAAGTCTTCACTGTGAAAATACAATAAACTATAGAGTAATGTAAATGCTAAATAGTAAATATAGAATAAGGCAAAAGAAGGGTAAAACTAAAAATGAGCAATGTAGGATTCAAAGATAACCAATAAATGAAAAAGAAATAATTGGCTTGAAAAGACAGTAGTAGCTGAAGACTAAAAGTATTTTAACATGGCATATTTGTGATGTCTCTGCTAAAAGTTGAGATATCTGTTCAACCCAGATGTAGTATAAAATAGCAAGGTCATAACCATAAAGGCAACAATTTCACCCAAGCTAAAATCTACATAACAGGTGTCCATGTTCATTCTAAGAATGTTCACACATTATTCAACTAGAGTGATAGCTAACCAATTAATGTCATGTGCAATTGTATATGGAAGCTTGCAGTCATATATGTAAAAGGTAAACAGAAATAACAACACAATCGGTACAGTATATGGAAATATATATATATACATACATGGTTAGGTGTGTGTATATGTATTTTTTACACACAAAAAGTATATGCTTTTATAGACGTGAAAATAATGCAAAGAAGATAGGAAATAAAAGTATTTAAAAGTTAGCAAAGTTGATAAAGAAAGAGAGGGTGATAGATTCCAAAGATAACACAGCCAAAATAAATTGGAGTAGATAAAGCAGATTTAAAATTAACTCGTTTCTCGTCAGATATGTCTAGTTGATTGGCAATGAACACATTTTTTTCATTAGAAACATTTCTTCAAGCTTTCCTCTCACTCATTTTACAACGTTTTCACTAGTTTAGCATTTCTATTCTTTATTTTATTTATTTATTTTTTTTAATTATCTGTTTTTTTATTATTATTTTTTTTTTTTACTTTTTTTTTTATTAATTTTTGCTTTTCTCATTTAGTAATCCTATAATATCCATCGTTATGTTTATCTTCCTTCCATATTTCCATTCAAGGTTCTTTATTTTTCTTCATCCTAGCCGAATGTTTTTTTTTTTGTTTTTATATTTGGAGCTGTGAAAGCTTCCTTTCTTATTTCTCCACCTATATAAAATGTACAGTTTTTCTCTGTCTCTCACATGCACACAATGAAACGTAACTAAATACAGCATAGTGTGGATCACTTTATAAACTATACCATCTACAGCTTTAATAATGGTTTCTAATTTAGGTAGAAGGCCAACGATTTAGGGGGAGGGGAAGTGTGTAATATCTTCTATCAAACATGTCAATAA
>OZ024748.1:52751240-52758740 GCA_964016885.1 Eledone cirrhosa
CGATAAAATAAAGTACCAGTAATGCACTGGGTATTTGCTGGCCTTGTTCCAAAAGTAGAAACAATTATTTAACGCCCACTTTCTCTGCTAGCAAGAGTTGAGTGGGTCTTCACAGACTGAGTCAACACTAAAGCAAGGCCACTGATCTCCCAGGTAGACCAGGGGTCCACATCTTGTTTACATACAGCACCACATTCTACTGAATGCATTTTATCATGGCACCAGCACGAGAGAGGCTGTCGTGTCTTTGACACAATGGAATGGTTGCTGCACCTCTTTGTTTGATAAGCTTTCTGTGGCTGGATACCTTTCCTATCTCCAAACACTTTACAGCATAACAGGGTGTGTATATCATGTATATCACCAACACTAAGGGAGTTGTCATGTCCTCAACGTAACTGTAGGGTCCTCCCCACACTATATGTGTGTGTGTATCTACATACATGTACGTTATACGTGTATGTGTGCGTGTGTGTGTATCTACATACATGTACGTTATGTGTGTGTGTGTGTGTGTGTGTGTATATCTACATAGATGTATGTGTGTGTATCTACATACATGTACGTTATATGTATGTGTGTGTGTGTATCTACATAAATGCACGTTATATGTGTGTGTGTGTATCTACATACATGTACGATATACGTGTGTGTGTATCTACATACATGTACGTTATATGTGTGTGTGTTTGTGTGTATCTATATACATGTACGTTGTATGTGTGTGTGTGTGTGTGTATCTACATACTTGTACGTTATATGTGTGTGTGTGTGTAGCTACATACTTGTACGTTATATGTGTGTGTGTGTGTGTAGCTACATACTTGTACGTTATATGTATGTGTGTGTGTGTATCTACATACATGTACGTTATATGTGTGTGTGTGTGTTTAGCTACATACATGTACGTTATATGTGTGTGTGTTTGTGTGTATCTACATACATGTACGTTATATGTGTGTGTGTGTGTATCTACATACATGTACGTTATATGTGTGTGTGTTTGTGTGTTTAGCTACATACATGTACGTTATATGTGTATGTGTGTGTAGCTACATACTTGTACGTTATATGTGCGTGTGTGTATCTACATACATGTACGTTATATGTGTGTGTGTGTGTGTTTAGCTACATACATGTACGTTATGTGTGTGTGTTTGTGTGTAGCTACATACATGTACGTTATATGTGGGTGTATATGTATCTACATAAATGTACGTTATATGTGTGTGTATCTACATAAATGTACCGTATGTTATATGTGTGTGTGTGTGTGTATGTATCTACATAAATGTACGTTATATGTGTGTGTGTGTGTGTATCTACATAAATGTACCGTATGTTATATGTGTGTGTGTGTATGTATCTATATAAATGTGCGTTACATATTTAGTTGTGTATGTGTCAGTCTGACTGATTATAAAATGTGAAAGTATGTAATGTCTGTATGTGTAGATTAAAAATATGAAATTTAGAGCTTACAGCTGTCAATTGAGATGGCATCCTTCGAGGTTGCATATAATTTTATATATCATGAGTATTTCGATAATAGGAGCCGCAGTCCTGTCATCAAAACAATGGGAAATGAAGTGTCTTGCTCAAAAACACAATGAAATACCTTGTGCAAAACTCCAAGCCAAGACCTTAAGAACATAAGACCAACATATTAACCCTCAGGCCAATCTCCTCTCCTGGACTCTGCATCTGATCCCTCTTATGCCTAATTTCTCTCACAGTTCATTTATGCATTGCTGTTCATTTATATTACTATTACACAACCATTGAAGCATGGAAGCTTCTGGTAGTATATTAGTAGCCAGAACAGCAGTAGTTAGTACAACTAATTTCTTATTTAATCATAAAGTTGTAGCAGCCTCATTTCGTTTTGTTAAAACATTTCAGTTTAAGCCTTTTAATTCCAAAATGGATAACTCTTCTACTTTTTTTTTTTTTAGTGGTTCTGAGACATATGAAATGGATGTGAATTCAAGTAATGAAGACCCTACCCACTGTTGCAGACCTGCTAACCTCTAAAAACCCAAACTGAAGACCCTACCCACTGTTGCAGACCTGCTAACCTCTAAAAAATCCAAACAGAGAGTACCATGAAAAATAGTGCACCAAAACAAGGAGAAATGAGGCAAAATGGGGAGATTTTACATAACTGTTTTTACTTTAGGCACAAGGCCAGCAAATATCAAGTGCATTACTGGTACTTTATTTTATCGACGCCGTAAGGATGAAAGGTAAAGTCAACCTCGGCGGGATTTGAACACAGAATGGCAAGGGCCGTAACTGTGCGTCAAAGCATGGCGTCCGACCCTCTACCGATACTGCCAATCCACCGCCCTGGAGATTTTACATAATGAAAGCTATACCCATTTTCACAAGAGAAGACATCTCTAACCCAAACCAAAGTGGGTGGGAGATCTCCCTGTCGGATGGGGAGAGTTGACAAGTCTGCTGTCAGTTTCAATAAAGATCCATTTTCAATAAATTTTCTTAGTTTCCTTCATCCAACTTCATGCAGTCTTTCTTCCTCAAACACTTATAAAATGAATATATTAATGACTGATCAATCCAACCCCCAAGTACAATTACAGCAATCACATAAATGGACTGTTCAAATATAAATGTTTAGAGAATGACATAATATACCAATGCAAATTGTGAACCATTTCAAAACAAGTTACATCCAACTTATGTATACCTTTAGCAACATAAATTGAATAAAGAAATTTCCATATCATGTTATATATGGACCATAAAAAGTAAACATTTACCATATAATATTAAACAGATCATCATCAATTGAGCAAAATTACAAAGTCAAAGATTTTGGTGGGAAGAGTTGAGGATAGTTGATTATATGATTATGTTAACCCCAGAGAATGACTGGTACTTTGTGTTCTACCTTTCTGAAATTGATAAAATAAAGTTGAATTCAGCAGAATTTGATCAGAGATATAGTTGATAATATCAGCAATAGTGTGTATACAAATGTTTATGAATATATATTGTGTGTATATGTGTATATGTGCATATGTATGTGTATTTTATGTTTACATAAGTATATATATTTCTAATTGCTTGTTAACTATACAGATTAATTATGGTTCAATAAGTAATCTGAAGTGTCTGAAGGCATGAATATATATATGTATATATATATATATATATATATATATATATATATATATATATATATATACATATATATACATATATACATATATATATATATATACATATATATAAATATATACGCATAAATATATATATATATATATATGTACAAACATATGTTATTATGTGCAAATTAATGAGTGTGGATATATTGTCCAGTACTTGGTCCCCAACAGCTAATTAAACCAATGAGTGCAGCTAATTAAAACACTAAACTAAATGCGCAGTGAAGGATATGTGAAAGCAATATAGATAACACACCTATATTACAGTGTCTATATTTACATACACACACACACACACATATATATATATATATATTATATTATATATATATGCATATATATGTTAATATATTATATATATATATATAAGTATATTATTTATATTAAATATATATATGTTAATATTATATATATATATATATATATATATATATTATATATTATTTATATTATATATATATGCATATATATATTAATGTTTATATATATATATATATATATATATATATATATATATATATATATATATATATATATATATACAAACACACACATATACATACCATGCCCCACGCACATATGTCTGTGTGTATGTTACAGCTACATTTTCCTTTTTTATTTATATTATATGTGTTTAAATGTACATTAAAATTTTAAAATCTATTTCTTTAATTCAATTCAGTTTGGTTTCTGCAAATATATTAATTTCATTTATTAGAAGTACACACTTTGAAAAATGAATTTATTTCAATCTCTTCTAATGACGAATAAACTTCCAAGTTGTTGCAGCTACATGAAACCTTTTCAACAATCATTTGAGATGCATTTACATGACGAAGTAGATATAATGGAAAGAAATTGTGTATATTGAAGAAAACAATTTTTAATAACCTTAAACATATTACGTGTAATATAAGTTGATTCAATCCCCCTTTCAACAACATAGTAACAATACCCATAGCATGGCTCCTTTGCAATTAATCACTAAGACTTCCTACTTAGCCCCCAATTTTCAATAAGGATCCATTTAAATTTTCTTAGTTTCCTTCATCCAACTTTATGCAGTCTTTCTTCCTCAAACACTTATAAAATGAATATATTAATGACTGATCAATCCACCCCCCAGGTACAATTACAGCAATCACATAAATGGACTGTTCAAATATAAATGTTTAGAGAATGACATAATATACCAATGCAAATTGTGAACCGTTTCAAAACAAGTTACAGCCAACTTATATATACCTTTAGCAACATAAATTGAATAAAGAAATTTCTATATCATGTTATATATGGACCTTAAAAAGTAAACATTTACCATATAATATTAAACAGATCAACATCAATTGAGCAAAATCATACTATGGTAATATAAAACCTTCTAATCTATGTACAGTAGAAACATTGAAATAATATTTGAAAAAAAAAAAAATTCCTTTTCGTTAATAAAATCTTGGAATGTCAACTCAGAATATATAATCATATAACTACTTCACCCTTTCAATATCCTAAATAGATAACTTTTGTATTAGAAATATATCAATTCCACTCCACTGGATTTGATTTAATTCATACCTACAACACCCCTAAAAAATTAATACCATGTACACCCCATACATACTAATATATGTTTAGATGTATTCACATCATTGTATTTACATATAAATGATGACTTATCTTGCTTAAAATAGTTCAGAATAACATGGTTGACTGCACTTGAGTGATAGAGAAACTAGCATGAACATTGTAAAAAATGTAAGTGATTGTATGAATGTAATCACAAGTTTGATGCCACAAAAGATACATATATTAGCCTATATTCTCCCACCCCCTCAAACAAGACACCCATTCAGTGTTTTATATCTCCATCCCCTAACATTTACACATCACATTCATCATGCAACTCTTATATTAATGCTAATGCCATCAATATTTAAATATTTTCATACAATATTCAATATTCTTAATACTATTATAATGGTGTTTTTCGTATCATTTATGTCACCATACAGATAAAGAAAATATTCCGTAAATGTTGAAAATTTAGAAATCTGAACAAACAAATCATTGACTAGAACACAACTGACAATGATTAACTGACAAGATTCAATATATATCAGCTCTTTCTTTATTTCATTTTTTATTCTTTATTAGATGTATAATCTCTCACAGTTCATTAACTCTTAATGTCCTGTACTGCATGAAACTGCATTAGCAAGGGTTTCTTTAAAACTACTATGACTGCATCACATTAATCCTGTAAATTTTCACAATAATCTTTTCTACTAGTAAAGATATAAACAAATGTATTAACAAACTTGTTTGAAGATATTATCTGCTAAATCATTATATGATGTTTCAAGTTATTAAGCACTCCATCAAATTTTATAAACTAACAGTTTCTCCATTGTTCTTTTCAACACAGAAACGGACAAGAACAAACCTTCCTTGATGTTTAAAAAACTCCCAGTCCTGGTGAGAAACATCTGTTTATAAGTAACATTCCTACTTATTAGAACTTTAGTTTTCCCCAAGTTTATTGTAAGTCATTTTGATTCTAATTTTTGTTTCCAAAGCCCAAATTTCCTCTTTTGTTCTTCCACAAATGTTGCTATTAAAACCAGGTTGGTGGCATACCAAAGTTCCCATGAGCAGCCTGTCTTCAACTCCTCATGGCCGAACTATGATAAACAGGAGTGGGCTGAGGACAGAGTGCTGATGAACAGTAAAGTGGTTGTCATTAACAAGGACATACAGCTGTAGCAACCATACCAAATATGGAATGTATGAGTTTGCTCAGATTTGTCTGGTTTCAAACCATAACAACTTGTCAAACCCATGCCAGCATGGAAGGCAGATGGATGATGATGATGATAATGATGATGATGAAGATGAAGATAATGATAATTGTTTCTACTTTTGGCACAAGGCCAGCAATTACCTAGTGTATTACTGGTACTTTATTTTATCGACCCCATAAGGATGAAAGGCAAAGTTAACCTCGGCGGGATTTGAACTCAGATCATAAAGGGACGTAACTCTATGCTTCGAAGCATGGTGTCCGACCCTCTACCAATACTGCCAAAATGATAATGATGATGATGTGAAGGAATTTCAATATAATTGTTTATTTAAGGAATTATCTGGTAAAAATTTGTTAAAAAAAAAAGCAAAACCAAAAATCAACAATGTTAATGTTAAAAATAACACACATCAAATTTATATCAAACTTATATATGTATATGTGTGTGCAAAAAGCAAAAAAGGTTGTGTGTGTACATACATACTTATATGTATACACACACACACACACACATATATATATAAATGAGGTTGGTGTTAGGAAGGGCATCCAGCTGTAGAAATCAAGCCAGAATCAGTTCCCATATGTGCAAGACAAGGTCAGCTGACCAGACACTGCCCACAACAGGAAAACCCGTCTAACCCATGCTAGCGTGGAAGAATGGACGTAAAACGGTGATGATGATGATGATGATGATGATGATATATATAAGAGATGTCAACATGAATGGAGCTATTATTTTTATCTAAAGACATTTTTTCCAATTCCATCCCTCCCGTCCCCCTCAATCTATTTTATTTCTCATTCTTTCTTCTGAAGAAGGACTAGCGTCTGAAACGTTAAGACCCTCTTCCTGCTATATCAAGCGTTAACCTAATATATACCTTCCATATACTGTACCGATTGTGTTGTTATTTCTGTTTACCTTTTACATACATATATATATATATATATATATATATATATATAAATATATATATATATATATGTGTGTGTGTGTGTGTGTGTAAAAAGCCAGAAAATAAGCAAATGAAGAAAAGAAAATATCAAGCAAAAGACATTTATTTTTTAGTTGTTTCGAAATTGTTTTTGTAATTTTTGTTATTTTGTTATCCACAAGAGGTATGGTTTTAAACATGGAACATTTGTATTTATCATAGCTGTTGGTGGTGAACATAGTTATCTCTATCTCTTGCTCTCTCTATCTTTCTCTATCTCTCTCTCTCTCTGTCTCACTCTCTCTCACTTTCCTACTCCACTAATCTCTTACTCTCTCTCTCTATTTCTCCCTCTTTCTTGCTCTCTCTCTCTCTCTATTTATTCCTCTTTCTTGCTCTCTCTCTCTCACACACTCTCTCTCTCTCTCTTATATACACATACTATCTATCTATCTCCTGCTCTCTCTCTCACTCTCTTTCTCTTTACATTTAGTCCTCCTCTCACTTATATTTATCATAGCTGTTATTGATTAAAACAAAACAAAACTCTCTCTATCTCTATCTCTCT
>OZ024748.1:52763740-52796240 GCA_964016885.1 Eledone cirrhosa
GGCGGTGCTGTTGGTGGTGGTAGTGGTGATGGTGATGGTTGTGGGGATGAAGCTGATGTTGTTGATGATGATGATGATGGTGGTGAGGTTAAGGGTTATGGTAGCGGTGGTAATGATAGTGGTGACGGTGGTAGATGTTGTAGAGAGTAAGGGGGAGGGCAGGTGGTGGAATATAAGATTAATTGTTTCTATTTTAGGCACAAGGCCAGCAATTACCCAGTATATTACTGGTACTTTATTTTATCGACCCTGTAAGGATGAAAGGCAAATTAACCTTGGCAGGATTTGAACTCAGAATTGCAAGGCCAGCCCCAAAATATGGGGAAAGGTATCTAGAACTAATCAAGAAACCCTAGGATCTAGGATTATCTTGACTTCCAAAGGCAAGTGCGTTTCACCAGTCAGGCCCTGTACCAGACTTTCATGCTCATTAGGAGTCTTCAGAACATTCAGGGGGCAAGAGGGGATGGAATCTTATAGAACAAGGAATTTATTTCAGGACGTTTTTTTCATAAACTTTATTCTCTAAATCTAAGGATACTCCATTTAAAAGTGAGATGTGGAAGTATAATCTAGAGCCTCTCTCTCCAACCCTGGGGCAAGCCTGACTCCAACTGTGTTCTCTGAACTACAGGTTCACATTGAGAGTAGGTCAAAAGGGAAGATGTCTGTTTTCTGTCCTTTCTATTTAGTTAACCATACAATTGCTTGCACTATAACCACCAGACAGAAAAAAACATTTGCCTTTTTCACTGCCAAAACAAGGCATAAGAGTGAATTAATGCTTTCCTTTTCATACTTATAATGAAATACGTATAATCCAATAAATATAATACATATTGACTATACAGTATGTATAGAAATACATGTGAGTCCCAAGTTCAGTGAGAGGAAACTATAGTTAGTAAGGTACTCAATACATTAGTAGAGTGTAAACATCAAGTTTCATACAGAAGTGGCTGCTACAGGACTAGAACTGTTTCCTGATTTCTTTCAAATAAAACAGTTCTAGTCCTGTAGAAGCCATTTCTATATTAAACTTGATATATATATGTGTGTGTGTGTGTGTGTGTGTGTGTGTGTGTGTGTGTGTGTGTGTGTGTGTGTGTGTGTATGTGTGTGTGTGTGTGTGTGTGTGTGTGTGTGTGTGTGTGTGTGTGTGTGTGTGTGTGTGTGTGTGTGTGTGTGTGTGTGTGTGTGCTTGTGGTTCTGTGTGTTGAACAATTAAAATAAAACAAAAGTCAAAGATGGTGAGATGGATCTAGGATATTTGCTTTTATGGGATCAATAAAATAAAGTACCAGTAATGCACTGGGTTGATTTAATCGACTTTTCCCTCATCCCAAAATTACTGGCCTTGTGCCTAAATCAGAATTCATTATTATTATTTTTATTCACACTCTGCTTATTAACGATATCAATTATGGTATAACACCAAATGTGCAATATCACATTGGCAACCAGACACATTTAGCCATCAAATGGTCAAACTGGTGAACCAATAGTAACTTAAAGTTACACACTAATAAACCATACATATATATATATATATATATATATATATATATATACACACACACACGTATACACATGCACATATGTACATATAGAGAAGAGCAGAAAGAAGAGATAAAAGGAGATATCTAATGTAGCTTTATAGTCGTGTGATTCTTTCAGTTGAAACAGTTAGAATTAAGAGTTTTCACTGAACTTTATTAAATTATTGTACAGCCAGATGTTGAAGTGTTGTTTCTATGACATCTCAAACAGTTTTCTTGTCATTTTTCAGATTTTTGCTCTTAATGTTATTTAGGAATGAAAAATCAATTGTTACAAAATTAATCTGTTTCGTGGATTTTTAATCTTCCCTTAATCTCATCGCTATCTGCTTTTAGTGTTCATTTTTAATCTTTTTCCTTATAATTTTTATTAGTATCTGTACAAATGTGTGTATATTAATATATATATATGTGTGTATGTGTGTGTGAGAGAGAGAGAGTGTTTATATATATATATATATATATATATATATATATATATATATATATATATATATATATATATATATATATATAGGACTATATATGCGCGTGTGCATGCGTGTGTATATATATATACATATATATATATGTATATGTATGTTCATGTATATATATGTGTGTGTGTGTGTGAGAGAGAGAGAGTGTTTATATATATATATATATATAGGACTATATATGCGCGTGTGCATGCGTGTGTATATATATATATATATACATATATATATATGTATATGTATGTTCATGTATATATATGTGTGTGTGTGTCAGCATTTATGTATATGTATATATATATATATGTGTGTGTGTGTGTGTGTGTGTATGTGCATATGCGTGTATGTATGCATATGTGTTTGTATGAGCATATGTATGTGCATATGTGTGTATGTGCATATGATTGTGTTTGTGTGTATTTATGTCTGTGTTTAAAATTTCATATTTTTATTGTTTTATTGTTTATTTGTTTTATATGTTTGTTTGTTTATATAAATTTTTTGCTTGTCTTGTTTTTTGTTGTTGTTATTATTTGTTTGTTTCTGTTTAATTAGTTTATTTTTCTTGTTTTAATTCATATCACTTTTATTTCCTCCTCTTTTTATTTTGTTCTGTTGTCTCCTGCTTTTTATTTGTTTACCAATTTATTTTATTTTAATTAGTACACATACATACATACACATACATACACTCACATGTATATACATACACACACACACACACACAAATAAGCACACGCACATACACACACACACATACATATACATACACACACAAACAAAGACACACACGCACACACACATACATGCACACATACCCACATACCCACACATACACACACATATACACACGCACACGCACACATGCACATACACACATTCATATGGACAAACACACGCACACACATAACCACACAGATACACACATAACCACACACAGAAATATGGATTGATATACACAAAAACACATACACACACACATATTCATATGTACACAAAAACACACACACACATAACTACACAGATACACACATAACCACACACAGAGATATAGATTGATATACACAAAAATACATACACACACATACATAAACATACACACACACAGAGAGGCACGCATTCATATACAGAAAAGCACACGCATACATACATAGAGGGACATGGATTGATATACACATACACACACATACACTCATACATTGACATAGACATATGTATATGCACACACACACAAACATACCTATACATGCACACACGCATGTACCCACACAGACACATACAAACACATACAAACATACATACACACATATATACATGTAAAGTGTGTGCATGCTTATATTTTAAATGTCTGCCTGTATGTATATATATATATATATGTATGTATGTGTGTATGTATGTTTGTGTGTGTATGTATGTATCCATGTATGTATATATATATATATATATATGTGTATGTTTGTGTAAGTATGTATGTATATATGTATGTGTGCATGTATGTATGTGTGTGTATGCATATATGTATATGTGTGAGTAAGTATGTATATATATATGTATGTGTGTGTATGAATGTATGTAGTATGTATATATGTATATGCGTATGTACGTATATATGTATGTATATATGTATGTGCGTATATATGTATATATGTGTATATGTATATATATGTGTGTGTGTGTATGAATGTATGTAATATGTATATATATGTATGTGTGTATGCATGTATATATGTGTATGTATGTATGTATATATATATGTGTGTGTGTATGAATGTATGTAGTATGTATATATGTATGTGCGTATGTATGTATATATGTGTATATATGTATATATATGTATATATGTATATATGTATATATATGAATGTGCATATGTATGTATATATGTGTATGTATGTATGTATATGTATGTATATATGTATATATGTATATATGTACATATGTATATATATGTATGTGCGTATGTATGTATATATGTGTATGTATGTATGTTTATGTATGTATATATGTATATATGTATATATGTGTGTGTGTATGTGTGAGTAGATGTATTTGTAAATTAAAAGAATTTTTGAATAATTTACTTTTTATCATCATTTATTGTATTATAGTTATTAATTTATGTTTGTTAATATTTTTGAAATTTTCTCTCCTTTTACCGAAATTCTTTGACGAAATAAATCTGATCTAATCCTCTGTTAATTCCCATGTTTAGTGCCAACGATACTTGGAAGAGGTCTGGTTGATGACATATACTAGTGCTGCTGTTAGTGTTGGTGTTGGTGCTGCTGGTGGTAATGTTGGTGTTGCTGTTGGTGCTGCTGTTGGTAATGTGGGTGTTGGTGCTGCTGTTGTTGATAATGTTGTTGTTGGTGCTGCTGTTGGTAATGTTGGTGTTGGTGCTGCTGTTGGTAATGTTGGTGTTGGTGCTGCTGTTGTAATGTTGGTGTTGGTGCTGCTGGTGGTAATGTTGGTGTTGGTGTTGGTGCTGCTGTTGGTAATGTGGGTGTTGGTGCTGCTGTTGGTAATGTTGTTGTTGGTGCTGCTGTTGGTAATGTTGGTGTTTGTGCTGCTGTTGGTAATGTTGGTGCTGGTGCTGCTGTTGGTAATGTTGTTGTTGGTGCTGCTGTTGGTAATGTTGGTGTTGGTGCTGCTGTTGGTAATGTTGTTGTTGGTGCTGCTGTTGGTAATGTTGGTGTTGGTGCTGCTGTTGGTAATGTTGGTGTTGGTGCTGCTGTTGGTAATGTTGGTGCTGGTGCTGCTGCTGGTAATGTTGGTGTTGGTGCTGCTGTTGGTAATGTTGGTGTTGGTGCTGCTGTTGGTAATGTTGGTGCTGGTGCTGCTGTTGGTAATGTTGGTGTTGGTGCTGCTGTTGGTAATGTGGGTGTTGGTGCTGCTGTTGGTAATGTTGGTGTTGGTGCTGCTGATGGTAATGTTGGTGTTGGTGTTGGTGCTGCTGTTGATAATGTGGGTGTTGGTGCTGCTGTTGGTAATGTTGGTATTGGTGCTGCTGTTGGTAATGTTGGTGTTGGTGCTGCTGGTGGTAATGTTGGTGTTGGTGCTGCTGTTGTTAATGTAGGTGTCGGTGCTGCTGTTGGAAATGTTGGTGTTGGTGTTGGTGCTGCTGTTGGTAACGTTGTTGTTGGTGCTGCTGTTGGTAATGTTGGTGTTGGTGCTGCTGTTGGTAATGTTGTTGTTGGTGCTGCTGTTGGTAATGTTGGTGTTGGTGCTGCTGTTGGTAATGTTGGTGTTGGTGCTGCTGTTGGTAATGTTGGTGCTGGTGCTGCTGTTATTGTGGGTGTTGGTGCTGCTGTTGGTAATGTTGGTGTTGGTGCTGCTGTTGGTAATGTGGGTGTTGGTGCTGCTGTTGGTAATGTTGGTGTTGGTGCTGCTGTTGGTATTGTTGGTGTTGGTGCTGCTGTTCGTAATGTTGTTGTTGGTGCTTCTGTTGGTAATGTTGGTGTTGGTGCTGCTGTTGGTATTGTTGGTGTTGGTGCTGCTGTTCGTAATGTTATTGTTGGTGCTGCTGTTGTTGTGGGTGTTGGTGCTGCTGTTGGTAATGTTGGTGTTGGTGCTGCTGTTGGTAATGTGGGTGTTGGTGCTGCTGTTGGTAATGTTGGTGTTGGTGCTGCTGTTGGTAATGTTGGTGTTGGTGCTGCTGTTCGTAATGTTGTTGTTGGTGCTTCTGTTGGTAATGTTGGTGTTGGTGCTGCTGTTGGTATTGTTGGTGTTGGTGCTGCTGTTCGTAATGTTGTTGTTGGTGCTGCTGTTGGTAATGTGGGTGTTGGTGCTGCTGTTGGTAATGTTGGTGCTGGTGCTGCTGTTGTTGTTGGTGTTGGTGCTGCTGTTGGTAATGTTGGTGTTGGTGCTGCTGTTTGTAATGTTGTTGTTGGTGCTGCTGTTGGTAATGTTGGTGTTGGTGCTGCTGTTGGTATTGTTGGTGTTGGTGCTGCTGTTGGTAATGTTGGTGTTGGTGCTGCTGTTGGTAATGTTGCTGTTGGTGCTGCTGGTGGTAATGTTGGTGTTGGTGCTGCTGTTGGTAATGTTGCTGTTGGTGCTGCTGTTGGTAATGTTGGTGTTGGTGCTGCTGTTGGTATTGTTGGTGTTGGTGCTGCTGTTGATAATGTTGGTGTTGGTGCTGTTGTTGGTAATGTTGGTGTTGGTGCTGCTGTTGGTAATGTTGGTATTGATGCTGCTGTTGGTAATGTTGGTGTTGGTGCTGCTGTTGGTATTGTTGGTGTTGGTGTTGGTGCTGCTGTTGGTAATGTTGGTGTTGGTGCTGCTGTTGGTAATGTTGGTGTTGGTGCTGCTGTTGGTAATGTTGGTGTTGGTGCTGCTGTTGGTAATGTTGGTGTTGGTGCTGCTGTTGGTAATGTTGGTGTTGGTGCTGCTGTTGGTAATGTTGGTGCTGGTGCTGCTGTTGGTAATGTTGGTGTTGGTGCTGCTGTTGGTAATGTTGGTGTTGGTGCTGCTGTTGGTATTGTTGGTGATGGTGCTGCTGTTGGTAATGTTGGTGCTGCTGCTGGTAATGTGGGTGTTGGTGCTGCTGTTGGTATTGTTGGTGATGGTGCTGCTGTTGGTAATGTTGGTGTTGGTGCTGCTGTTGGTAATGTTGGTGTTGGTGCTGCTGTTGGTAATGTTGGTGCTGGTGCTGCTGTTGAAATTGTTGGTGTTGTTTTTGGTGCTGCTGTTGGTAATGTTGGTGCTGGTGCTGCTGTTGGTAATGTTGGTGTTGGTGCTGCTGTTCGTAATGTTGTTGTTGGTGCTGCTGTTGGAAATGTTGGTGTTGGTGCTGCTGTTGGTAATGTTGGTGTTGGTGCTGCTGTTGGTAATGTTGGTGTTGGTGCTGCTGTTGGTAATGTTGTTGTTGGTGCTGCTGTTGGTAATGTTGGTGTTGGTGCTGCTGTTGGTAATGTTGGTGTTGGTGCTGCTGTTGGTAATGTTGGTGTTGGTGCTGCTGTTGGTAATGTTGTTGTTGGTGCTGCTGTTGGTATTGTTGGTGTTGGTGTTGGTGCTGCTGTTGGTAATGTTGGTGCTGCTGTTGGTAATGTTGGTGTTGGTGCTGCTGTTGGTAACGTTGTTGTTGGTGCTGCTGTTGCTAATGTTGGTGCTGCTGTTGGTAATGTTGGTGTTGGTGCTGCTGTTGGTAACGTTGTTGTTGGTGCTGCTGTTGGTAATGTTGGTGCTGCTGTTGGTAATGTTGTTGTTGGTGCTGCTGTTGGTAATGTTGTTGTTGGTGCTGCTGGTGGTAATGTTGGTGCTGCTGTTGGTAATGTTGGTATTGGTGCTGCTGTTGGTAATGTTGTTGTTGGTGCTGCTGGTGGTAATGTTGGTGCTGCTGTTGGTAATGTTGGTATTGGTGCTGCTGTTGGTAATGTTGTTGTTGGTGCTGCTGGTGGTAATGTTGGTGCTGCTGTTGGTAATGTTGGTGTTGGTGCTGCTGTTGGTAATGTTGTTGTTGGTGCTGCTGGTGGTAATGTTGGTGCTGCTGTTGGTAATGTTGGTGTTGGTGCTGCTGTTGGTAATGTTGTTGTTGGTGCTGCTGTTGGTAATGTTGGTGTTGGTGCTGCTGGTGGTAATGTTGGTGCTGCTGTTGGTAATGTTGGTGTTGGTGCTGCTGTTGGTATTGTTGTTGTTGGTGCTGCTGGTGGTAATGTTGGTGCTGCTGTTGGTAATGTTGTTGTTGGTGCTGCTGGTGGTAATGTTGGTGCTGCTGTTGGTAATGTTGTTGTTGGTGCTGCTGGTGGTAATGTTGGTGCTGCTGTTGGTAATGTGGGTGTTGGTGCTGCTGTTGGTAATGTTGGTGTTGGTGCTGCTGTTGGTAATGTTGGTGTTGGTGCTGCTGTTGGTAATGTTGTTGTTGGTGCTGCTGTTGGTAATGTTGGTGTTGGTGCTGCTGTTGGTAATGTTGGTGTTGGTGCTGCTGTTGGTAATGTTGGTGTTGGTGCTGCTGTTGGTAATGTTGGTGTTGGTGCTGCTGTTGGTAATGTTGGTGTTTGTGCTGCTGTTGGTAATGTTGGTGTTGGTGCTGCTGTTGGTAATGTTGGTGCTGGTGCTGCTGTTGGTAATGTTAGTGTTTGTGCTGCTGTTGGTAATGTTGATGTTGGTGCTGCTGTTGGTAATGTTGGTGTTGGTGCTGCTGTTGGTATTGTTGGTGTTGGTGCTGCTGTTGGTAATGTTGGTGTTGGTGCTGCTGTTGGTAATGTTGATGTTGGTGCTGCTGTTGGTATTGTTGGTGTTGGTGCTGCTGTTGGTAATGTTGGTGTTGGTGCTGCTGTTGGTAATGTTGGTGTTGGTGCTGCTGTTGGTAATGTTATTGTTGGTTCTGCTGGTGGTGCTGCTGTTGGTAATGTTGTTGTTGGTGCTGCTGTTGGTAATGTGGGTGTTGGTGCTGCTGTTGGTAATGTTGTTGTTGGTGCTGCTGTTGGTAATGTTGGTGTTGGTGCTGCTGTTGGTAACGTTGTTGTTGGTGCTGCTGTTGGTAATGTTGTTGTTGGTGCTGCTGTTGGTAATGTTGGTGCTGCTGTTGGTAATGTTGGTGCTGCTGTTGGTGATGCTAGTGCTGCTTTTGCCACCACCAACACCATTGATAATGCCAACAGTCAGCATCTTGCCATCACCACAAACACCATCATCATCACCACAAGCACCACCATCATTACCTGCACTATTACCACCACTACCACCATCATTACCTGCACTATTACCACCACTAACACCATCACCACCCTGACACCACCACCACCACCACCACCACCATCACCACCACCACCACCACCACCACCACCACCACTGACACCACCACCACCACCACCACCACCATCACCACCACTGACACCGCCACCACCACCACCACCACCACTGACACCACCACCACCACCACCACCACCATCACCACCACTGACACCACCACCACCACCACCACCACCACTGACACCACCACCACCCCACCACCATCACCACCACCACCAACCACTGACACCACCACCACCACCACCACCACCATCACCACCACTGACACCACCACTGACACCACCACCACCACCATCACCACCACTGACACCACCACCACCACCACCACCACCACCACCACCACTGACACCACCACCACTGACACCACCACCACTGACACCACCACCACCACCACCACCACCACCACCACTGACACCACCACCACCACCACCACCACCACTGACACCACCACCACTGACACCACCACCACCACCACCACCACCACTGACACCACCACCACCACCATCACCACCACTGACACCACCACCACCACCACCACCACCACTGACACCACCACCACCACCACCACCAGTGGTACTAAACCCCCAATTCAGACAGTACCACACCAACTTATTATGAAAGCTCCACATTGATTATGGTATTAAGGAAGATTTCTTTGATAACGATGTTGATGACAATGATGATGATGATGCTTGTTATTATTATTGTTGGTGTTATTGTTGTTGGTGGTGGTGTTGGTGTTATTATTGTTGTTGTTGGTGTTGTTGTTGGTGTTGGTGTTGGTGTTATTATTGTTGTTGGTGGTGTTATTGTTGTTGTTGTTGGTGTTATTATTGTTGTTGTTGTTGGTGTTATTATTGTTGTTGTTGGTGTTGTTGTTGGTGTTGGTGTTGGTGTTGGTGTTGGTGTTATTATTGTTGTTGTTGGTGTTATTATTGTTGTTGTTGGTGTTATTATTGTTGTTGTTGGTGTTGTTGTTGGTGTTGGTGTTGGTGTTATTATTGTTGTTGTTGGTGTTATTATTGTTGGTTTTATTGTTGTTGGTGTTATTGTTGTTGTTGTTGGTGTTATTATTGTTGTTGTTGGTGTTATTATTGTTGGTTTTATTGTTGTTGGTGTTATTGTTGTTGTTGTTGTTGATATTATTATCATCATAATCTTTACTAGTGTGCACTGATTTGTATTTAAAATCACACACACTTTAATGGTGTGTCTTAAATAAAGAACTAGAATAATACAATATATATATGTATATATATATATATGTATATATATATATGTGGGTGTGTATGTATGTATATATGTGTGTGTGTGTCTGTATGTATTTATATATATATATGTGTGTGTGTGTATATGAGTGTACATATATAAATATATATGTTTACACGCCTGTGTGTGTGTGTATGTGAGTGTTTGCCAACAATCAAAGCAAAAAGAATACAATAAAATCTATAAGAGGCAAATCTTTCATATCTCCAGAATTCTCAGCAGACGCTATTGAGTACCATTACAATGTGTGCCAATCATGAACTGGGAGCTGGGCGTGGGAAGAGGTGGCATTTATTAAGAGAATTAAGAACTAAGAAATACAAAATGGAAGGAACATTGATCAATCCAAGTCAAGAATTTTAGTTAAGTTAATGATATTTATTAAATATAATAATGGTTTTTGATCTTGGCACAAGGCCAGCAATTTGAAGAGGAAAGGAATGGAAAGTCGATCAAATCGACCCTAGTACATTGCTGGTACTTTATTTTAATGGCCCCATAAGGATGAAAGGCAAAGTCAACCTCGGCGGGATTTGAACTCAAACCGTAAAGGGACGTAACTATGCTGGAAAGCATGGCGTCCGACTCTCTACCGATACTGCCAAAATATAATAATGGTTTCTGATTTAGGTACAAGGCCAGTAATCTTTCAGGTGAGGAGGGGAAAGTCAAAATGATATTGACCACCGTATTTTACTGGTATTTTTTTTATCAACATCGGAAAGATGAAAGACAAAATATAAAGACCATAATGCAAATTCACGCTTCTGCCAATTTACTGTCCTAATAATAATCTAAACTATAATCAAGTAAGGAGTGTGGAACTGCGTCCATAATATATTTTTTTTATCCTGTTTGTAAAATAAGTTGGATTACTTTGAATAAATAATTAATGAATTTTAGGATTTAGGACTGAACTCTGTTGATATTTCGCTCCGTCGATTTTGACTGCGCAGACCTTCTTGAATTTTTTCAGAAATAACACATGGTTACTGTGCATGATATTTTGCTAATGCATTAACTCCTCACAGGGTGTAGTAATGAAACTGTACAGTCTGGAGCATTCTTTGTGCTCCCACACAAATTCGTTTATCCACTATATAACATATTGTGTCTACTCTGATATACAAATTCTTATTTACAAAATACGATTTTAGTACAATTATTGGATGAGTGGTTAATGGCAATCCTAGATGAAAACTAATTGTCTGGTTCATTATAATTATTGTACACACACACACACATATATATATATATGTATAGTTATGTAATAAACAACATAAGGCAATTATTTCATTTACCAGCGGTTTCTTAAAAGCAAAAAAAAATTTGCTTTCAATCATCAGAATGAAAAAATCCTGGTGTATTTATTGACGTTGGATTTTTTCATTCTGATGATTGAAAGCAAAATTTTTTTTTGCTTTTAAGAAACCACTGGTAAATGAAATAATTGCCTTATGTTGTTTATTACATAACTATTAAGCTCTGTTACCTACATAGAGCACTCTTTTTCCTGGACTTTTCCGACGGAATTACTTCATTCACATATATACACACATATATATATATATATATATATACAATATTGGAAAAAAATCAAGGAAATAAAATTAATAAATAGAATTTCATATTCTTGGTTTTTTTTTTCTAAGGATGTCATGAAAACCAAATTGAAGATAGCGAGTTTGGCTTTTACATCTACCTCCCTTCTACTGAATGTTATAGCTGGCACATTACAGCACCAGCTTTTGCAATTCTTGCACTTAATTCAGCCTCCTGCCTTCCATCACTCATAAACACATCCCTGAGATACTTGAACTTCTCTACCTGCTTCAATGGAACTCTACTTACATGTAACATGAACTGTGCAGGTTCCTTGAGAGAACGATTTTCATTCCAGCCATGAAAGTCAAAATAATTATACATTCTCCTGAACTCTTATAAAATGTGTTCGATGATATTGTTTTTACTGCTGTTGTCGCTGTAGCTGCTGCTGCTACTATTGTTGTTATTGTTGTGGCTGTTGTCGCTGTAGCTGCTGCTGCTACTATTGTTGTTATTGTTGTGGCTGTTTCTGCTGTTTTTGCAGTTGTTTTTTTTGATTTCTGTGGGCAATATATATTTTTATTCAAGAGTTAATAATTATGAAGTTTTATTATATAACAAACTAAGGTAAAAAAACAAATTCTCCAGCAAGAGAGGCTCTACTGAACCAATGTATGAGGATATATTGAGCCAACAAGGGAGGTTCTACTGAACCAGTAAGTGAAACTTTATGAATCCAATGAAGTAAGCTTCACTGAGCCAATGTAGGAGGCTATATTGAGTCAACAAGAGAGGCTCTACTGATCCACCAAGAAAGCTTTATTGAGCTAACCAAGAAAGCTTCAACTGAGGCAATGTGAAAGCTTCAACTGAGTCAAAGAGGAAGGCTATACTGAACTAAAACTGAAGACTCCTTTGAGCTAACAAAGGAGTCTCTACTAAGCTTCAACTATGCTAATGATAAATCCTCTAAATAAACATCTGACCTGTTTGAAATGACAGCTAAATCATTTTTAAATCACTCTACTTTCTTTTAATATTAAGAACTCATTAAATAATATCTTAGTCTTTGCCACCAGAGTCCAATATTCCTGACAAAGCTTCTCCACAATTCACAATTTTCCATTGTTCCTGGCAACTACTCCTTACTGAAGCATGTACCATTGATTGATGTATGTTCGAGCAGGTCTTCCTCTACTGCGTCTCTCGTGAGTTGGTTCCCACAGTAGAAACTTGTATATTACTTCCTGCTTACTTCTTCAGCAATGTCCTGTAAATTGAAGCCACCTTTGAGCAATTGTAGCTGTTATCTTGGGCAAGTTTCTTTATAAACTTTCATTTGTAATACATTGACCCCAATTTATGTTTTGTACAACCATAAGAATTTTAGCAGATGCATCATCTTCTCAAGTTATTGTGTCAGGGTCCAGATAAAATAGTGTAGATAAATTAAGAATAGGACAGTGGCACCTTTACTGACTTTGAACATAGATCTGTTGGTGAAGGGCTGATCTTATGCTAAAGAACTACAACAGCAACATCAACTTTATCCTTGCCAGGTGTACCAACATCATTACTACCACCAATAAAGTGGAATACAGTTCTATTGGTTCCAACGATGAGTATCGCCATTGTTTGACCGATGGAACAGCTTGCTCGTGGAGTGTTTGGTTATTGGAACAGCTGCTTGTAGAGTGTTTGTTTAATGGAACAGCCTGTTCATGAAGTGTTTGGTTAATGGGACAGCCTGCTCATGAATTGTTTGTTTAATGGAACTGCCTGCTCATAAAATTAGCATTTTGTGGCTGAGTATTCCACACACACAAGTGCACATATATCCTTAATGTAATCTCAGCAACACCACTACCACAGCTAACATCACCACTAATCAGCTGAACACCACAACTACCAAAATGATGACCACTGCCACCAATACCACAAACACACCTAACACCACCAACACCACAATCACAACTTAGAACAGCAATAACAACAATAACAATGCCGCCAACAACAACACCACAAAAACAACTAACATCACCACCACCACCACAGCCACTACTAACATAATTAATAGCAACAACACCACCACCACCACCACCACTAACACCACAAAAACAACTAACATCACCACCACCATCACCACCACCACCACCACCACCACCACCACAAACATAACTAATAACAACACCACCACCACCACTACTAACACCACAAAAACAACTAACATCACCACCACCATCACCACCACCACCACCACCACCACTACTAACACCACAAAAACAACTAACATCACCACCACCATCACCACCACCACCACCACAAACATAACTAATAACAACACCACCACCACTACTAACACCACAAAAACAAATAACATCACCACCACCACCACCACAAACATAACTAATAACAACACCACCACTACCACTACTAACACCACAAAAACAACTAACATCACCACCACCATCACCACCACCACTACTACCACTACTAACACACAAAAACAACTAACAACACCACTGTTACTACAACCAGCACTACATTTTCTGAAATCATTAACAGTTTCCCCGTCTCCCCCTCCCCCTCTCCTTACATTCCCTTACATCCGATTCAAACTAATTCTAAAGATTCTTCATTTTAATTAAAATTACAATATGAGACAATCAATATCCCTCCCATTTTTTCTAACCCCCCGCCCCCACCCCCACTCTCCCCACACACCCACTCTCTCTATCATATATCCACCCACCCACCCCCACCTCCAATACCACCACAACACTGTCCTTTAATTTGGAACCAGCCCAGAACTGAACTCTCTAGAAAACAAGATACTTTTTCCTAGTTTTACATTTTTTTCTTTTTGATGATAATTTCTTTTGGTTTTTGGTCTTGGCTGAGGAGGGTATGTGTATGTGTATGTGTATGTGTGTGTATGTCTTAGAATGTATATGTATGTATATATATATATATATCTGAGTGTGTGTGTGTATGTCTTAGAATGTATATGTATGTATATATATATATATCTGAGTGTGTATGTGTGTGTATGTCTTAGAATGTATATGTATGTATATATATATATATATATATATGAGTGTGTGTGTGTGTATGTCTTAGAATGTATATGTATGTATATATATATATATATATCTGAGTGTGTGTGTATGTCTTAGTATGAATATGTATATATATATATATATATGAGTGTTTGTGTATATATCTTAGTATATACATATATATATATACACACACACATACACAGATATTATCATCATCATTTTCATTTCATTTCATTTTATGTCCGCTTTTTCCCTGCTTGCAAGGGTGGGACAGGAACTGATATGTATATATATATATATATATATATATATGTGTGTGTCTGTGTTCTTATATGTGTGTGTGTGCTTGTGTGTTAGTATATATCTCTATATAATATATATATGTGTGTGTGTGTGTGTGTGTGTAGGTGGGTGGATGGGTGGGGTTGACTTGTTTCATACATTAGTTTATATGTTTAGTGTTCTTTAATTCATCTCAATTCTGTATAGTATTTTTTGTAGTGTGTGTGTATGTCTTTATTCGTGTGTGTATGTTTGTATGTGTGGGCTTACATCTGTGTGTATGTGCATGTATTTCTCTGTGTGTATGTGTGTGTGTGTGTGTGTTATTTTTCAAGAAACGAAAAATCACGGCTAATATTTTCAAAAATCAATAGACACCATCACCACCACCACCACCATCACCACCACCATCACCACCATCATCACCATCACCATCATCATTATCAACATAGTCACCACCATTGTGATTCCAACCACCATCATCACCATCACTATTATCACCATACCATGATCATCATCGTTATCATCGCCATGTTCAAATCCCACCGAGGTTTACTTTGCCTTTCATCCTTACGGGGTCGATAAAATAAAGTACCAGTAATGCACTGGGATTTTGCTGGCCTTGTGCCTAAAGTAGAAACAGTTATCATCACCATTACCACCATGATCAACACTGCTACTAATATCATTGCTCAATTACTACAAACATCATTAACAACATCAGCACTTCTACCACCACTACCACCACTACCACCACTACCACCACCATCCCTACTATGGTTACTAAATCAATTATCATCACCACCGCTAACAGCAACACTACTGCAACTACAACTAATAATAATTGTTTCTAGTTTTGGCACAACGCCAGCAATTACCCCCTGTTGCTTTGTTTTATTGACCTCTTAAGGATGAAAAGCAAAGCAAAGCTAACCTCAGCGGGATTTTCAATTAGAACGTAAAGGGCCGCAACTCTATGCCTCAACGCAAGTTGTCCAATGCTCTACTGAGACTGCCAAACCACTGCTCTGTATGATGATAATAATAATTGTTTCTACTTTGGGCACAAGGCCAGCAATTTGAAGGGTAGGAGAAAGTCAATTAAATCATCTGAGTGTATTACTGGTACTTTATTTTATCGACCCTGTACAGATGAAAAACAAAGCTAACTTTAGTGGGATTTGGCACAGATGCTGTGCCATTACAGTGGCAACATATGTAGTACTGACCCCCACAAACATCTTGCTTAGCAATAATTCCATGTTTAACCAATAAATTAATTTTTAAGGTAATTTATATGCTGTCATCCCCCCTCCTCCTCATCTTCCTCCTTCTATTCCTCATCCTCATTTAACATCCGTTGTCATTGTGTTGGGCATAAATAATTATTATTTAGTTGATTATACATTGCTAAATGAAAGCATGCTATACTGATTAGACTGGCTGTTTGAGTTAAATATCAGTTTGTGTTTGATATGATTAGTTCTTCCCAGTACATGTCTTCTGATAAACAGCCAACAAACTGTGACACATGTAAATGCAGGCACTTATGTTTTCTTTTTTTGTTTACAAATATAATATCAAATATGTGTTTTTATGTATTCCTATTTGACAATTTAAAATTGTTGTTATATTTACATAAAATTTATCTTAAATTTGTTCATATATGCCATGTTGTACATAAATATTTATTAATATTCTTTTTAAGTACCAAAATTATTGTTTTGTCTCCAATTATACAAACATCAAAATAGTAAATCATTTCTTTAATCTAATTGACATGAGGCTTATACTCATGACAAGCTAATGAAACCTTTTTGAATTTAATTTACAATACTCCTACTGTTTATATCTAGAAGTTGCACCACCTTGTCGACAACTTGTTTAAATTTACAATGCTCCTGCTGTTTATAGCTATGAATTAATTATTTCAGCTTGTCTGCTCCTAGTTTATTACCTATCCACCACTAGGTGGCTCGGATCATAAAACTGATAAGTATGTATGTTGGCTAGCCATGGACACTGTTTAGTAATTGAAACAAAACTCTGAACTCCTGACCCTATTGCTCTTACTCACATGACCTAATTAGCTGCAATTCTTCAAACAGAAATTTACAGAATGGTAAAATGAAAAGAAAAATAGAAAAATTACAAAGTATGAGGAAAAGAAAATACAGAATTTTAAAAGATGAAACGAAAATGTGAAATGTTACTTAAATTAAGAATACAAAAGAAAATAAATGAACAATCAAGAAATATAAAAAAGAAAGAAATTAAAATAGAGCAACAACAATCACAACTACATCAGAAATAGTAATAGGAACACTAAAACAATTAAAGAAAATGGAATACCAAAAAAAAAAAGAAGAAAAATGACAGAATGAAAGAAAATGCAGGAAAAATGTAAAAACAAAATCTAGAATATTATATGAGTGTGTGTGTTTGAGTGTATATATGTGTGTATATATATATATGTGTGTATATCTATGTGTGTGTATATATATATATACACATTTTTCTATATATATATATATATATATATACACACACATACATATATACATATATATACATATATACATACATAGATAAATAAATATATATATATACATATATAGATATAGATACGTACATACATATATATATATATATACATATATACATACATACATACATACATATATACATATACATATGTATATACGTATACATACATATATACGTATATACATATACATATGTATATACATATATACATATACATATGTATATACATATACATACATATATACGTATATACATATGTATATACATATACATACATATACACATATATATATATATATATATATATATATATATATATATATATATATATATATATATACTGTATAGGAGTAATGGGAAATTTTTGTTGGCAATATAATTAAATTTCTTCAATTTCATATTTTTGGCACATTTTCACATGATTTACCCATAATCTGAAATCTTAAACAAATTAGAAGTTGAACAAATATTTTAATCTATATGAGATCTTTGCCTTATAGATTTTAGCATTAAAACATTACCCTGTTTCGAGTGACAACTTTAACTGTCAGAAAATATTCTACTGTTGGTCTGTTGGGTTTTTTTATCTCTTAGACTCTCACATATTTTTTTTTTAGTTTATCTTTTGTTTCCTTTTGTTCTTTGGTTTTGCTTTTAGGTTTCTGCTTCTACTCTACTTCAATTAAAATTAACCATTTATATATATATATATATATATATATATATATATATATATAATATTATATACATATATATATATAATATTATATACATATATATATATATATATATATATATATACAGATAAATAGATATATATTATATATATTTTTTCAAGAATTTGGTTGTTTATTCTCCTACTATATGTGTATATATATATATATATATATAAACACACAAAGAAGTGTCTTTTGAATTATATATATATATATATATAGTAATAATAATAAATTTGAAGACTAAAATCCAAAGAGGGCTCGATAAGGATAAATATATATAAAATATATAAGAACCGCAGAGCAAATATTTATTAAAATAACAGATTAAAGTTTAATCAAAGAATCGCTATATATATATATATATATATAAATATATATATAACTATATAAATATATATATAAATATATATATAAATATATATATATATAAATATATATAAATATATATATATATATATAAATATATAAATATATATATATATATATAAATATATATATATAAATATATATATATATATATATAAATATATATATATATATATATATATATATAAATATATATATATATAAATATAAATATATATATAAATATAAATATAAATATAAATATATATATAAATATATATATAAATATATATATAAATATATATATAAATATATATATAAATATATATATAAATATATATATAAATATATATATAAATATATATATATATATATATATAAATATATATATAAATATATATATAACTATATATATATAGTTCTTGATGCGATCCTTTTTAACACCTTGTTTTAAGACACAATGCTTTTCGGTGTCATGATTAAGTGGGTGATATAAATAATGCTAGTGCCAGGTTTAGAATATATAAAGTAGATTTACTACTATACACACAAACACACCAAACATATGCCTGCATTTCTTATTTAATAGTAGAAAGATACTTTCCTGGAAAACTGAGAGCTAGTAATCCAATTTGTGATTACTGTTTACTAATGCTATTAAGAAAGGCATGAACATTTCTACTTTCCATTTTCCTTTTTTCACAAATTCTAACTCATAATTCTTATTTGATAATTCATAAACACAGAAAGTGTTATTTTCAAGCAATAAAGAATTATTTTTCAAGGTTATGTACAGTGTCTGTAGAATTGACGATTGTGTATGTATTGTATGTAGTATATAAATGATTAAATGGAAAGTATTATGACAATATATATATATTATCCTTACGGGGTCGATAAAATAAAGTACCAGTAATGCACTGGGTAATTGCTGGCCTTATGCCTAAAGTAGAAACAATTATGACAATATATATAGAAAGGACGGGGGATTGGCAGTATCGGTGGAGAATCGGACGCCATGCTTTGCAGCATAGAGTTGCAGTCCTTTATCATCTGAGTTCAAATCCCGCCAAGGTTAACTTTGCCTTTCATCCTTTTCAGCGTCGATAAAATAAAGTACCAGTAATGCACTGGGTAATTGCTGGCCTTGTGCCAAAAGTAGAAACAATTATGACAATATATATAATATATATCCACCTTTTCAACCTCCTCATCATCATCACCATTTAACATCTATTTTCCATTAAACCTGGTCATATCCAGGCTGAATTCTCTCACCTCTTTCAGTTCAAACTGCTGTAACTGACCACTCATACTGATGTTAAGGTATTGTTCTCAACATAAATAATATTAAAATCTCGTAGATTCGATATTATGTGAGATAGTTATCTGAGGTAAAGTATTTACCATGAAAATACAATGGAATAACATAAATGCTAAAGAGTTAATATACAGAATGGTGTGATTATGCACGGCGATGCTATAAAATAGCTTATAAAATATGGGGAAGACCCTTAAAAATGGGAAAAGATGTTGCCATTGGCTGCTGCTTGCATAGATTAGATGGCTTGTCACATTATGGCACTAAAAAGGTCAGGTGACAATGTCTCGCAAATAGTTTTCCTAAAAGATACAATCTGAAAGTTTGCTACCAGGAATGACCAGATCTATCCATTAGTTAAGCCATCCAACATATGGTGTATATATATATATATAGAGAGAGAGAGAGAGTAATAATAATAAATGTGAAGACTAAAATCCGAAGAGGGCTCGATAAGGTTATCATCATCATCATCATTTTACGTCCGCTTTTCCCTGCTTAAGTTTATAAAAACCATAGAGCAAATATTTATTAAAATAACAGATTAAAGTTTAAGCAAAGAATTGCTGCTGGTGAAAGCAGCAATTCTTTGCTTAAACTTTAATCTGTTATTTTAATAAATATATGTATATATATATATAGAGAGAAAAATCCAGCGTCCACATACTTCCTTCACAAAACTGATATCAAGAAGTCCTCTTGTGAACATGACCTGGGCATTACTGTCAGCAGTGATTTGCGTTGGACAAAGCATGTCTCTAAGATTGTCAAGAAGGCCGAGGGTGTCTTGGCATCACTCAGCAAGGCCTTTGTTAGCCGCTCTCTAGCTATCTATTTAAAGCGGTATACAGCTATGGTACGACCACACTTGGAATTCGCATCATCAGTCTGGAACCCCTATCTTGCTCAGAACATTGACCTCCTGGAAACTGTTCAGAGACGTGCAACCAAGCGCATACCCTCCATCAGACACCTACCATACTCTGAACGCCTTGCTTCCCTGGGCATAGATTCATTGAAGCTTCGACGTCTGGCAATGGACTTGGTAAACACCCACAAAGTTATTAACCATCTCGCCAACAACAACCCTGAGCACCTTTTTGATCTCCATGTGTCTAACACACGTGGACATGCCTACAAAATCAGAAAACAGCACAGCTCACATGACTTTCGGAAACATTTTTTCACGCTCAGAGTTGCTGAAGCATGGAACAAACTGCCTGCGTCAGTTGTTAGCTGCCGAGACACTGCATCTTTTAAAACCCTCATGCTTCCCGAAATACGCCCAAACTACATCCGATGTACCCCTTCCATACACATGCAAACATGTGTATATCATGACTCATGCACTGTTCATTTTCCTGACGTTTGTACATTACCCTATGTACTATACATACACTTTTTGATGAGTTGTTGTGCACCTGAGCACTGTACACAATATTTCATTATTATTATTATAATTGCTGCTGGTGAAAGCAGCGATCCTTTGCTTAAACTTTAATCTGTTATTTTAATAAATATATGTATATATATACTTGGTTGTTACTGATCTGTTCAGCTCGCTTGACTGCTTGTATATCATAAGAATCCTGCATCTCTTATGCCTTTTGTTTGATGGGAACATGTTTTGGATTATGTTATACATAAGACTTCCATCTTCGAAATATGTATAATAAAAATAAATAGAGATGATCTAAAGTAACTATCTTTCGTTTATTAGGGCGGTGGATTGGCAGTATCGGTAGAGGGTCGGACGCCATGCTTTCCAGCATAGTTACGGCCCTTTATGGTCTGAGTTCAAATTCCGCCGAGGTTAACTTTGCCTTTCATCCTTACGGGGTCGATAAAATAAAGTACCAGTAATACACTGCGATAATTGCTGGCCTTGTGCCTAAAGTAGAAACAATTATATATATATATATATATATGTAGATAAATCTACCAAGAGTTTACGGTAGTGTCCAATCCGTATGAAGAACTCAATGTAATCCGGATATCATGGAAAGAAGAGATGCAATGAAAAATCACTTTCGGTGAAAGATAAACGGAATACAGAGTCAAGATAAAATATTTAAAAAATAATGAATAAAACAATGAAACAGTTCCTTATATTAAACAAAAAAAGTTCATTATTTAACGATCATTTCTAGGATATATATGTGTTAGAATTGGCATGCATATTCAACAGATCTATGTACAAAATTATACAAAATTATACAAACTATCAAAATTAAATATACATACCAAACACATATATATGCCGTCTTCAGAAATAATATTGTGGCACAATAATAATGGAGGCACATGGCTTAGTGGTTAGAGCATTGGCCTTGCAATCGAAAGGTTGTGAGTTCAATTCTCAGACCGGGTGATGTGTTGTTTCCTTGAGCAAGACACTTTATTTCACATTGCTCCAGTTTACTCAGCTGTAGAAATGAGATGATAGGGACTGGGGTCCATATCATTCCACTGCAAAGTGGTCGTGGAGGTGCCACGGCAAAAAAGCACCCAGCACTCACTGTAAATGAGGTTGGTGTTAGGAAGGGCATCCAGCTGTAGAAATCAAGCCAGCATCAGTTCCCGTCCCACCCTTGCAAGCAGGGAAAAAGCGGACGTAAAATGAAATGATGATGAAATGATGATATAAATGAAAGGTATAGAAATTATTGTAGCAAGAAGCCATCAGTATTCCATAATATATATATATATTTATATATATATATATATAAAAAGAGAGGGGGGGGGGATAAGCATGTAGTTGTTAGCAACTCTGAGAATGTGTATGTAACTGCATGTGTTTCTGACTATTAGTATTTATGTGCATCTGTATGTTGTGTATGCTTGTGTGTGTGAGTTTACATATGTCTCCATATTTTCATGTCTCCACACCTTTGTGACAATATATATGAATGACCTGTGTATGTAAGTGTAGCCATATATATGTCAGAGTGGATGTATGCGTACACATGTATGTCAATATGTATGTCTGTGTGTGTGTGCGTGTGTGTGTATGTGTTTGTATATATGTGTATGTATTTGTAGCCATATATATATGTGTGTGAGAGTGTATGTGTGTGTACACATGTATATCAATATGTGCATATATGTTTGCCTGTGTATGTGTGTATATATATATATATATATATGTGTGTGTGTGTGTGTGTTTGTATATATGTGTATGTATTTGTAACCATATATATGTGAGAGTGTATGTCAATGTGCATATATGTCTGTGCGTGTGTGTGTGTGCACGTGGGTGTGTGTGCATGCGCATATATATATATGTTTGTGTATATTTGTATGTAATTGTAGCCATATATAAGTGAGAGTGTATGTGTGTGTGTGTAGACATGTACGTCAATGTGCATATGTGTGTGTGTGTGTGTGTGTGCATATATATATATATATATATATATATATATATATGCATTTGTATATATCTGTATGTAATTGTAGCCATATATATATGTGAGCGTGTATGTGTGTATGTATACACATGTATGTCGATGTGTGTGCATATGTCTGTGTGTATGTGTGTGTGAGTGTGTTTACATGTATATGTATGTGTTATGAAGTCATCTCAATAAACCGTGTGTCCTTGCTGTAGAGATACACTGAAGGTGAAGTAATTATTTCATATATCTGAAAGATATTAAATACCTGAGTCACACCTGTGAACCTAACAAACATGTTGATGTGTTTATTATTATAAGATAGACAGAACTGCAAGATTGATGACACAACTATAGCGCCATCTACATTATTATTATCATCACCATTATTATCATCATCATCATTATCATCCACCAGGGCGGTGGATTGGCAGTATAGGTAGAGGGTCGGACGCCGTGCTTTCCAGCATAGTTACGTCCCTTAACGATCTGAGTTCAAATCCCGCCGAGGTTGACTTTGCCTTTCATCCTTACGGGGGTCGATAAAATAAAGTACCAGTAATGCACTGGGGTAATTGCTGGCCTTGTGCCTAAAGAAGAAACAATTATTATCATCATCACTATCATCAGTACTCTCATGAACATCATGAACATCATCACTGTCATTATCATCACCATCATCATTATTGTCATCACCATTGTCATCTTCATCATCATTATCACCATCATCATCATTATCACCATCATCATCATTATCACCATCATCATCAGTATCATCATCATCATCATTATCACCATCATCATTGTCATTATCACTATCATTATCATCACCGATGTCATCGTCATCATCATTATCTTCATTATCGACAGTACCATTACCATTACCATCATCATCATCATCATCATCATCACTATCACAGTTTCTAGTTCGGTTGGCCGCTATATATATATATATATATATATATATAGTTCGGTAAACAAAAAACAGACAAATGCACCAGTAAATGTTATAAATACTATTAGTTTCATGCTTAGTGAGAGTGGGGGCGGGGGTTGCGACGTTTCGGGCATAAGCCCTTCATCAGGAGAGTGGTGGGAGGAACTCCTAGAAGGAGTGAGCTATATATATATATATATATATATATATATATATATATATATATATATATATATATATGAATATATGTATATATACATTAATTAGATATAAATGAGGAAGTTTGGTTTACATGTATACACAATAAATATCTTATACATGTACACAAAACTTCCTCATTTTTTTCTAATATATACACTCTACCTGCGCATAGAGTGCTTGCTTTGGTACGAACACCAGTAATTTACTGAATCACCTACACTATATATATATATATATATATATGTGTGTGTGTAGATGCATCCATGTACATGTGTGCAAGTGTGTGTGTGTGTGTATGTGTGTATACTTGCATGCATGAATGTGTGTGTGTGTATATATGTGTATGTGGAGCCAGAGAGGATAGACTGTCAGAGAGATAAATTGTGATAGATGTATAATATGAGCAAATTATGAACAAAATAAATTATAAAAATAAATAAATAGAAATAAAACTCCAGCATATTTTCCTGTTTAATTAAATAAACTGCTTTTGAATTTCTATATTTGTTTGAAAATTCATAGATTAAAAAAAAAATTAAATTCGAAAACAACAACAACAACAATAAAAATAATAATAATAATAATTGTTTCTACTTTAGGCACAAGGCCAGCAATTACCCAGTGCATTACTGGTACTTTATTTTATTGACCCCGTAAGGATGAAAGGCAAAGTCAACCTCGGCAGGATTTGAACTCAGATTGTAAAGGGACGTAACTATGCTGGAAAGCATGGCGTCCGACCCTCTACTGATACTGCCAATCCACCAATAATAATAATAATAATAATAATGATTTCATTTATTCGCCACAAGGGCCAGGGTGAAACACCATATTGACAAGGAGAAGGCTAGCTCAATGTGGAGAGAGAGAGAGAGAGAGGAGACTGTGGCTCACATTGTATCCGAGTGTAAACACCTAGCCCAGACTCACTATAAAGACTGGAGACATGATGTGATGGGCAGGGTGATCCACTGGCACCTATGCAAAGTAAACAATTTACCACATTCTGAGAAGTGGTATGAGCATAGGCCAGAGTCGGTGATAGAAAACGATCAGGTGAAGGTGCTACGGGATTTTAGGATACAGACGGACAAGAAACTGGAACACAATAGACCTGACCTGGTGGGTGTGGACAAGGAAAAAAGATCGTGCCTGGTTGTGGATGTGGCCTGCCCATTTGACACGAGAGTGCAAGAAAAGGAGAGGGAGAAAATTAACCGATAACAGGACTTAAAGTGGGAGGTAAAAAGGATTTGGAACTGCCATGAAGTCAGAGTCGTCCCGATTCTCATAGGCGCACTAGGTACTATCTCAAAGAGTTTCCAAGGATGGTTAAAGCAAGTTAGTCCAGCCCCGCTTTATGGAACACTTCAAAAGGCATGCTTGCTGGGAACAGCAAGAACCCTCCGATACGTCCTGAATATCTGAGGAAGCTGCCAGGTAGCGCCTTGATATTCATTTCAACAAACTTTCCAGTTAAATAACATCAATGACTGAAACTCAAAGAACAATAACAACAACAATAATAATAATAATAATAATAATAATAATAATTTTGTGGGAGCTTTATTATTCTCATTTCTTTGTTTCTTTTGTGTTCATTTATTTATTTAATTAATTATAATATTTATGCATCTATTTGTTCATATTTCTTTCTTTCCTTTCCTATATTAATTTGTTTAATGTTAGCGTTATTTAGATATTTCCAGCAGAAAATGGTGGAGCATGTGTTTTTGTTTTTTGTCCAAGGCTAACAACTCAAGCATGAGATTGTAAAATAATTAATGAGAACAGTAACTGCTTTACAGCCAAGTAGTTGGTGATTATTTTCTTGTGAATATATATGTCCATATATAGTCGAATCAAAATAATACACACAGGCAGAGACAGTCATAGACAGTCACACATACACACAGATATAGACAGTCACACATACAGAGATATAGACACTCACACATACACATAGATATAGACAGTCACACATACACATACATATAGACAGTCACACATACACATACATATAGACAGTCACACATACAGAGATATAGACACTCACACATACACATAGATATAGACAGTCACACATACACATAGATATAGACAGTCACACATACACATACATATAGACAGTCACACATACACATAGATATAGACTGTCACACATACACATAGATATAGACTGTCACACATACACAGAGATATAGACAGTCACACATACACACAGATATAGACTGTCACACATACACATAGATATAGACTGTCACACATACACATAGATATAGACTGTCACACATACACATAGATATAGACAGTCACACATACACAGAGATATAGACAGTCACACATACACACAGATATAGACTGTCACACATACACATAGATATAGACTGTCACACATACACATAGATATAGACTGTCACACATACACATAGATATAGACAGTCACACATACACACAGAGATATAGACAGTCACACATACACATACATATAGACAGTCACACATACACACAGATATAGACAGTCATAGACAGTCACACATACACACAGATATAGACTGTCACACATACACATAGATATAGACAGTCACACATACACATAGATATAGACAGTCACACATACACATACATATAGACAGTCACACATACACACAGAGATATAGACAGTCACACATACACAGAGATATAGACTGTCACACATACACATAGATATAGACAGTCACACATACACAGAGATATAGACAGTCACACATACACATACATATAGACAGTCACACATACACATAGATATAGACAGTCACACATACACATACATATAGACAGTCACACATACACACAGAGATATAGACAGTCACACATACACAGAGATATAGACAGTCACACATACACATAGATATAGACTGTCACACATACAGAGATATAGACACTCACACATACAGAGATATAGACAGTCACACATACACACAGATATAGACTGTCACACATACACATAGATATAGACAGTCACACATACACATACATATAGACAGTCACACATACACACAGAGATATAGACAGTCACACATACACAGAGATATAGACAGTCACACATACACATAGATATAGACAGTCACACATACACATACATATAGACAGTCACACATACACATAGATATAGACGGTCACACATACACAGAGATATAGACAGTCACACATACACATACATATAGACAGTCACACATACACATAGATATAGACAGTCACGCATACACATATATATAGACAGTCACACATACACATAAATATAGACAGTCACACATACACATACATATAGACAGTCACACATACACACAGAGATATAGACAGTCACACATACACAGAGATATAGACAGTCACACATACACAGAGATATAGACAGTCACACATACACATAGATATAGACAGTCACACATACACATAGATATAGACAGTCACACATACACATACATATAGACAGTCACACATACACATACATATAGACAGTCACACATACACATAGATATAGACGGTCACACATACACAGAGATATAGACAGTCACACATACACATACATATAGACAGTCACACATACACATACATATAGACGGTCACACATACACATACATATAGACAGTCACACATACACAGATATATAGACAGTCACACATACACATACATATAGACAGTCACACATACACATACATATAGACAGTCACACATACACATAGATATAGACGGTCACACATACACAGAGATATAGACAGTCACACATACACATACATATAGACAGTCACACATACACATAGATATAGACAGTCACGCATACACATATATATAGACAGTCACACATACACATAAATATAGACAGTCACACATACACATACATATAGACAGTCACACATACACATAAATATAGACAGCCACACATACACAGAGATATAGAGTCACACATACACACATATATAGACAGTCACACATACACAGAGATATAGACAGTCACACATACACACAGATATAGACAGTCACACATACACATAGATATAGACAGTCACACATACACATACATATAGACAGTCACATATACACATACACATAGACTGTCACACATACACATAGATATAGACAGTCACACATACACATAAATATAGACAGCCACACATACACATACATATAGACAGTCACACATACACATAGATATAGACAGTCACACATACACACAGATATAGACAGTCACACATACACATACATATAGACAGTCACACATACACAGAGATATAGACGGTCACACATACACATAAATATAGACAGTCACACATACACATACATATAGACAGTCACACATACACATACATATAGACAGTCACACATACACACAGATATAGACAGCCACACATACACAGAGATATAGACAGTCACACATACACATACATATAGGCAGTCACACATACACATAGATATAGACGGTCACACATACACAGAGATATAGACAGTCACACATACACATAGATATAGACAGTCACACATACACAGAGATATAGACAGTCACACATACACATACATATAGACAGTCTGACATACACATAGATATAGACGGTCACACATACACATAGATATAGACAGTCACACATACACATACATATAGACAGCCACACATACACATACATATAGACTGTCACACATACACATAGATATAGACAGTCACACATACACATACATATAGACAGCCACACATACACATAGATATAGACAGTCACACATACACATAGATATAGACAGTCACACATACACATAGATATAGACAGTCACACATACACACAGATATAGACAGTCACAAATACACATACATATAGACAGTCACACATACACACAGATATAGACAGTCACACATACACACAGATATAGACAGTCACACATACACATAGATATAGACTGTCACACATACACACAGATATAGACAGTCACACATACACATACATATAGACAGTCACACATACACATAGACAGTCACACATACACATAGATATAGACAGTTGTTTAATCTAGTTGTTTGATCCAATTGTTTGTTGTTCCAGTTGTTTGATCCAACTGTTTGTTGTTCCAGTTGTTTGATCCAATTGTTTGTTGTTCCAGTTGTTTGATCCAATTGTTTGTTGAAACAGTTTTCCATTTACTAAATGTCACTCACAAGGTTTGAACTGAAATGTCAAACAGTGGGACCAAACCCAGACCTCAATAACTTAATTCTATGGTGATGTCTCAAGTTGGATATTTAGATGGATATGTTTGATGGAGGTGAAGTTGGATATTGAGATGGATATGTTTGATGGAGGTGTTTGATGGAAGCGTTTGATGATACCATGTTTATAATACAGGAATATATGATGGTGATGTCTGAAGTTAGATATTAAGATGGATATGTTTGATGGAAGTGTTTGATGATGTCTTGCTTATAATATGGTCATATTTGAAGGTGATATTTCAATGGATATGTTTGATGGAAGTGTTTGATGGTGATGTAATACACTTACCTATAAAGTGACAGTGTTTGAAGGAGTCTCATCAGACATATGTGTCTGATGTTGATGCAAGATATTTGGCTTATAATATGGCAGGTCTTTGATTGTGACAAACAAGACTGGCTCATTAGCTAGATATGTCTGAAGATGAGGCATGGCACCTGTAATATATCATGCTGCTGCTTTATAAGATGAAGGCCAATGGATAAGCAGTAAATTGATTCAGTAATTAGTGTTCATTAAAAGAAATCTATATGCTCATATAACTTGCCTTATTATATTTAATTAGTATTTATAAATCATATTTATTTGTATCATTTGATATTAATCCTGTCTTATGTTCACTATTTCTAATGAACCTTTCAGCTATATTACAATTAATCTAAAGCTAATTTCATAAACAACGTATTCTTCTTCTATGTATATATATATATATATAGTTGCATATATGTTATAGAATGCCGTTAGCTTCTTGCTAAAACAATCTCTATACCTCTCATTTATATATATATATATATATATATATATATATATATATCATCATCATCGTCATCGTTTAATGTCCATTTTCTGCATTACCATGGGTAGGAGGGGCTGTCATTTTGTGAGAGATCAGGTCAGAGGTCCTTGTTTCGCACATGAAGGACAGATTTTGGGTTCGCTTCTATAGCTGGATGTCCTTCTTAATGCCAAAATTGGTATATATATATATATATTAAGAAAGTAAAACAAAGAAGCCTTCAATACATCAAAAGTCTTTATTAGCCGACAATGTTTCATCCTATAAAGGACTCATCAGGGCAATTATATATATATGTGTGTGTATACATATATATATATATATATATATGCGTCCAATTTCCCACAGATACAAGCCGAAGCTGAAGCATATAGACAATATGCCCCCTCCCCCTCCCATTGCAAAGTGGTTGTGGAGGTGCCATGGTAAAAAAGCACCCAGCCCACACTGTCAATGAGATTGGTGTTAGGAAGGGCATCCAGCTGTAGAAATCAAGCCAGAATCAGTTGCCATATGAGCAAGACAAGGTCAGCTGACTGGGTACTGCCCACAACAGGACAACTCGTCTGACCCATGCTAGCGTGGAAGAATGGACGTAAAACGGTGATGATGATATATAAGCATGCATATCTATCTATTTATCTCTATATATATATATCTGTATATATATAAAATTAAGTATGTGTGTGCGTGTGTCTGTGTATTACCTATAGGGGCCTACATCTTACGACCGATTTTCATGAAACTTTACAGGCTCATAGATTAGTCATCGGGGAGTGTTTTCTATATATCAGCGTATCGTTTTTTTTATTCCGGGGTCATTCTGCAGATAAAAATCGATAGGGGTGGTCACCTTTTTTTAGGTATCGAAAAATAAGATTTTTGGCTCTAGCTCCCACATTTTGCCACCGATTTCGTTTAAATTTTAAAGCAAAATGGAATTTATCATTGCACATCCTGTAAGGGCTTCATATTTTGCATTTGTTGTTCAGGGACAGCGTGGCAGCTGCTTAAATATTCAAAAATACCACTTTTAGACTCAAATTTCCACTTTTTCGGCTCTAGCTCCCACATTTTACAACTGATTTCGTTCAAATTCGAAACTTCGGCTCCACCTCACACATAAATCAATTTATTTGGATCAACTTTTATACTACGATAGAACCTATTATTGCACATCTTATAAGATGGTCAAAGGCAAAACGATGGCTACTGACGTCGTTTGAGCTTTTAGTTTTGTATTTGAGAATTCATCGGTTTCCAATCAAGTAGCATGAGGAAATTTGGCTTCGTGTTAGAGGTCATTACCTCCCTCCCCCAGCATGCCCCTTCGTCAGTCACCCGCGTTTCTCAGTAATAGAGGTCATCACCACCCTCCCTCGCAAGGCCTGTGTGTGGCCATAGATGAGTCACCGAGAAGCAGTCGCTAAGATCAACACCTTTTCATCAAAGTAGATATTATTTTACCTAACCAGGCAACGCTGGGTACTGTTGCTAGTATATATATATATATATTTATAATATATGTAGTAGTTAGATGAAAGACCAGTGATGGGAATGCCAATGATAACTAGTGGGATGAATGGGTGTAACATGGAGGGGTAACATCCCTACAATGCAATAAATAGGTATTGACGTGGTTGCTAGCTTATAGGGGTGCTGATATTGAAAGAGAGAAGATTGAATTTTATCAGTTCCCTTATGTCTCCACCCTGGGTTCTCCACAAAACCAGGGGTGGATAAAATAATATTCGGAAGACCATTTGAAGAGGCTGGATTGATGCTATGGAACCAACACACTGCATAGTCGTGAAAGCCGTTAAAACATTTATAGTGGAAAATTTCCAAATAAATTGATGTAAAATCACATTATGCATACTTATTCTACGCTATATATATTTATATATATGTATTTATATATATCTATATGTCTTTATATGAATGCATGTATGTATGTACATATATATATACATACACACACACACAGGATGTCCCCAAAAAATGTATACACACTTCAACAACATTCGAATAAATATTGCCTGTACAGGTAATCAAAACGTGCATACAC
>OZ024748.1:52806240-52826240 GCA_964016885.1 Eledone cirrhosa
GTATATATTTTCTTACTTTTTTTTATGACTTAAAATGAATCATTTGAGTCATTCATTTAAACTGAAAGCCTACCCCAACTTCTATCACAACCTCAGCCTCTGCCACCATGCTTTTCCCTACCCTTGCTCCATGAAAAGTGAAAAAAAAAGAAAAAAAATTGATAAATGTACTAAAAAATCCTGAAGAAGTCTAAATAAAGTACGGCCATTTTTTATAATTTTTCCTTCTCCTTTTCATGAAGGTAGAAAAGGAAAGGAAAGTTACCATTTAATGTGATTTTCAATACTGTAAGGAAAACAGAGACAGACAGAAGTTAAAGAAAGAAAATGACATATACATGTGCACACATGTAAATGCATGTACACACATTTACACAAACACACATACATGTTTGGGTTCAAAGATAAATACAGATACATACACACAATTTTTCTCTTATATATATATATATTCACATACATACAAATATATATATATATATATATATATATATACATACATATATATATACTTATATATTATATATATTTGTACATTTTATATAAAATAATATTAGCTTATGTTTGCAGATCTTGAAGTATTTGCATATAAACATATACATACATTTAGAAATATGCTGCTACAAACATACTCCAGCATGCATATATACCCACATACACATTACACATACTCACACATACATACATCAATACCAACAAACGTGTTGTCATTCATAATAGATCATAATACACATTTATATATATACACATGAACCCACAGCCATCCTCAGTGAATCACATACATACAGACACACTATGCACAGGTCTACATATATAGACATGCGTACAAGACAACACATAAACGTACACAACTTGTTATGCATTTCAACATATACACACGCAAACATAGAATTTTCAATATGCAAATCTACATATTTAGTGATATATATATATATATGTGTGTGTGTGTGTGTGAAGGCGCATGGCTTAGTGGTTAGAGCATTGGGCTTGCAATCGAAAGGTTGTGAGTTCAATTCTCAGACCGGGTGATGTGTTGTTTCCTTGAGCAAGACACTTTATTTCACATTGCTCCAGTTTACTCAGCTGTAGAAATGAGATGATAGGGTCTGAGGTCCATATCATTCCACTGTAAAGTGGTCGTGTAGGTGCCACGGCAAAAAAGCACCCAGCACTCACTGTAAATGAGGTTGGTGTTAGGAAGGGCATCCAGCTGTAGAGATCAAGCCAGAATCAGTTCCCGTCCCACCCTTGCAAGCAGGGAAAAGTGGACGTAAAATGATGATGATGATGATGATGATGATGGTAGGGATGATGATGATGATAGTGGTGATGATAATGTTGGTGGGGATGATGGTAATGATCATAATGATGGCGATGATGATGGTAATGATGGTAATGATAGTGGTGATGATGATGATGATGATGATGGTAATGATAGTGGTGATGATGGTGATGGTGGTGGTGATGATGATAGTGGTGATGATGATGATGATGATGATGGTGTTGATTATGATGATTGTGATAGTTATGATGATGATGATGGTTATGATAATGATGATGATGATGGTGATGATGATGGTGATGATGGTGATGGTTATGGTGATGATGATGGTTATGATGATGATGGTTATGATGGTGATGATGATGGTGATGATGGTGATGGTGATGTTTACTTATTTGTGGTTAAATTTTTTAGTATTATTATTATCAATGCACAATCATGTATTTTTGTTAACTTTTTTATTATCACCACCACCATCATCATCATCATTACAACCATCATCACCATCATCATTACAATTACCACCATCATCATTGCAACCATCATCATTACAATTACCATCATCATCATTACAACCATCATCACCATCATTACAACCATCACCATCATCATTACAACCATCATCACCATCATTACAACCATCACCATCATCATTACAACCATCATCATCATCATCATCATTACAATTACCATCATCATCATCATTACAATTACCATCATCATCATCATTACAATTACCATCATCATCATCATTACAATTACCATCATCATCATCACAATTATCTCCATCACCACCATCATCATCATTACAATTACCATCATCATCATCATTACAATTATCACCATCACCACCATTATCATCATCATTACAATTATCATCCTCATCATCAACATCATCAACATCAACATCATCATCGTCAATATTATTGCTTTTTTATTTTTTTTTTATTTATTTCATTTTTTTTTTTTTTTTGTATTTCTGTGTCTGTGTGTTTTGTTTTGTTTTGTTAAGTTTTGGTAAATTCTTCCAGCAGTTTTATGTCTAAATATTAGGTGTCTTCAATAGTTGTAATGTAAATATCAATAAGAACTTGGTACGGCCATTCCCAGCAGACATTTTATAGGATTCATCAAAGTTCTTTGTTGTAAAACAAACCACCAAGTGTTGGGCTATTGCTTTATAAAAACCTCAAATCATTTATGCTCAGTGTATCTAAGCATATATATATATAAACCCATGCAATCGTGGAAGATGGATGTTAAACGATGATGATGATGATGATATATATATATTTGTATGTGTTTGTGTGTGTATACATATGTTTATATATATATATATATATAGTAATAATAATAAATTTGAAGACTAAAATCCAAAGAGTGCTCGATAAGGATAAATATATATCAAATCTATGAGAACTGTAGAGTTAAATAAATATATATATTCATATGTGAGTGTGTGTATACATGTGTTTATATATATATATGTATGTAAATGTTCGTATATGTGTGTGTATACATATGTTTATATATATATATATATGTGTGTGTATATATATATATATATATATATATATATATATATATTTGTATGTGTGTGTGTATACATATGTTTATCATATGTTTATCATATATATGTGTATATATATATATATATATATATATATATATTTGTATGTGTGTGTATACATATGTTTATATATATATGTGTATGTGTGTATATATATATATATATATACAAATGACAATGATGATAATGACATATTTATATATATATATATATATATGTATGTATATATATATGCATTACAGTGTTTTGTTCCACCACTTTTATGTTTAAGTGTGTGAGTATATGTATGTATATATATAAATATGTTTCAATGAATATATATATGTGTATAGATATATATACACTCATATATATGTGTGTCTGTGAATATATCTATATGCAAGTGAATAAAAGAATGAATTATGTATGTTTGATTGCACATAATTGTATACACTCATAAAAAATATACATAGAGGGGGTAAACTATAAAATGTCAAATATATGTATATATATGTGTATGTATGAGTGTGTGTATGTATGTATGTATGTGTGTGTATGTATGTATGTAAATATATATATATGTATATATATATATGCATTTATGTATGTACATGCATGTATGTGTGTGTGTATGCATATATGTGTGTGTGTGTATGCATATATGTGTGTATGTATGGATGCATATATATTTATGTGTGTATGTATGGATGCATGCATGCCATGTGCGTATACAAATATATGTATGCATATATGTATGTGTGTATGTATTTATGTATGTATAAATGGAATACACTGAACGCCGTTATGTATGTTTTATCTCCTTTTATGCACACTGTCTATATATGTATGTGTGTGTTTCTGTATGTATGTGTGTGTGTGTTTCTGTATGTGTGTGTGTGTGAGTGTTTCATTAAATACACAACTGTATTTCTTATTAATCAGAGAAATCTCTTCATCTGCCATACACCAAAAGATGCATTTATATATATTTGTTAGTTTCTACTAGTATATATATATATATATATATATTCATATACATATACACAAACACACACACACATGTATAAATTTGTTGGTTCTACTAGTAAATTAATAGAATTTATATATATATATATATATTGGATTTATAGATATATATACATACATATATATATATATATATATATATATATATATATATATATATATGTATGTATATATATATATATATATATATATATGTATATGTATCTATAAATCCAATAATCGTCTTTGTGTTTCAAGGACCATTTAGATACAATTCAAACTAGGTCTATAGAACATGATTCTGCTGCGATCATGTTAATATTGCATTTGTTTGTTATATCGACTACAAATACAAATATAAATAATAATAATAATAATAATAATAATAATAATAATAATAATAATAAATCACCGTCAAATAGGCTCAAGGCTTTAGAAACATTGCAAAAACCGAAAAATATATATTGGATTTTAAATCTCATTTCTTTATTTTATTTGAATTTTTTTTATTTTGTTTTTTTTTACATTTTTTTCTCCATATTATCAAGTAGCATAGCAACAGAAAAAACCCCAAGAACCTTAAAAAGAGTGAGTGACGGAGGGAGCCAGAGAAAATGATTTGAGAAGTAGAGAGAGGGAAAGTGAAAGGGGGTAGAGAGAGAGAGAGAGAGAGAGAGAGAGAGAGAGAGAGAGAGAGAGAGAGAGAGAGAGAGAAAAGAGAAAGAGAACACTTTAAAATAGAATATCAGAATTATAATATCTAGCCCATTAATAAGGAGTTCAATCATGTGTTTTTATCATTTTTTAAATGAAATATTTGTATAAGAAAAAGCTGCTACAAAATAATCTATTAAAAAAAAAACTCTCTCTGTTTTTCTTCCACTCCCTCTTTCTCTCTTTCTATATTATTTTCTTTCTCTTGTTTTCTCCCTTTCACACACTCTTTTCACTTTTTGTATTATCATGCTATTAACATGGGTGGGAAATTCGGATTAGGGTGGTACAAATTTGGATGCGTGTAAATGCGTGAGTGTATATGTGTGTGTGAGAGCTTGCTGTATATGTATGGGGTGGAGTATATTCAGTGTAGAAACTAAGCAACTAATAGGTTCATGATAGAGTTTTAAAAAAAGCAATCGATAAGTGTATGATATAAAGCTAGTGACCTTATACAAAGGCACAGCAACTCATATGGACTAGCAGGAAAATATGAATGATTTCTTGTCCTGGGCCGTGGCATTGTGGTGTCTCAAGGGACAACAAATTCTTGGCTAAACTGGATTGTTTCCCTTAGATTTTACAGAAGTCAAACAAAGGAGGGGGGGAAGAATCAGTAAAAAGATTTGGAAGAGATTCTGTAATTATTCTTAGATCAAGAAAAAGGTGGAAGGTCCTAAAACAGTTGATGTTGTGTTTAGATAATTACTAGAATTGTTGATATTATGAAGATTGGTAAAGACATGTGGCTTAGTGGTTAAAGAATTGGATTTGTAATTGTGAGGTTGTGAGTTTGATTCTATGATTAGGCTATGTGTTATGTCCTTGAGCAAGACACTTTATCTTCCGTTGCTTTTTCTGCCTGGAGATTTGACCAATAGATAGTATCAACAATGGAAAGACCAATGTAAACATTGTTTCTTGGTCTGATTTGAGTTCCACCGCCACCACTTGATCAGCAAAGGATGGGGGTCTGAGATCTGATTTGATCAATCGATTTGATCAATCAACAAAGATTAGCCTCTTCTCAGCTGTTCATATGTTGAACATTTCTCATAGTTGGTAGAAACTGGAGAGGCTTCTACATATAATATTTTGTAATATTGTAGGAAAATAATGTTTAACCTTTATTTTCATTGCCATATTTATAATGAAATAAACTGCTTTTGAATAAATTAAAGCAGAATTTGAATGAATTTGCTAAAATACAAATGTTAATTTATAATGTTGTTTCAATTCTCTACCGTCTACCCCTTAAGGTTGATATGTGCTTGATGTTAGGCAGCTTTAACCTACATTCTACCATAGTGAATTGTTGACGTTTTATGATGTGGTTTAGTTTGGAAGACCTGCATTATTCTTTTGATTTTTGTTGTATGTGCATTTAGACTTATTAATTTAGCTGGCTTGTTTATTATTAAATCCTTCAAATTTTATTTTATAAATGTAAAAACCTGTAAATATATTGATTACAATTCACATCTCAAACTGAAAGACTATGCCTTTATCTTCGTCTTTCCAGTGACGTGTAGTTCAATTGTTTGCAAGTACCTCTGTCAACTTTCCCTCTTCTTGAAGAGTATTTTACTAATTTTAGTCAACTATTATTCATAGAGATTGACTATAGTTATCATCATTTACATTGGGATGACTACATTTCACTTTTTCTCAATGTTTCTTACGTCAACCTGATGTTCACACATTTAGCTACAGGCTTAAAATCTTCTAAAAGATGGCAGTTAGGGGCTAGAGATCCGCTAAAATAATGTTTAACATACTTGCCCAGTATCCAAGAGTTAAGGGTTTTGATTCCTTGTAAGCACTTCTGTCCACATTTTTCCATCTTTAGGGATACTTTACACGATTTTCTCAACTATTACTTATAGTGATTATTATTATTTGGTGGATTGGCACAGTATCAACAAAGCATCGGACAACATGCTTTGTGGCATATAGTTACGACCCTTCACATACCTTATCCTTTCCTCTGCCACATCTTGTATATGTACCTCTACTAATTGTCTTCATATAGTTACACATACAATTACACACATACACACACATACACATAAACACACATACACACACACACACACTTACACATACACACATACACACACACATACACATAAACACACACACACACACACACACTTACACATACACACATACACACACACATACTTACATACATAAACACACTTACACACATAAACACACTTACACATACACACATACAATTACACACATACACACACACACACATAAACACACATACACACACACACACACACTTACACATACACACATACACACACACATACTTACATACATAAACACACTTACACACATAAACACACTTACACATACACACATACAATTACACACATACACACACTTATGCATTTACATACACACAAACACACATACATTTACACACACACACAAACACATACATTTACACACACTTACACACAAACAGATACATTTACACATGCACACACACAAACACACATACATTTACACACATAAACTTATAGACATACACACAGATGCTCACATTGTCTTGTCCTTTCTTATCTCTATTCTTCTACATTCACATTTTTATATTTCTAGGTATACTTCTATCTTTCTCTCCTCTTTCTCTCAATTTACCTCTCTCTCTCTCTCTCTCTCTCTCTCTCTCTCTTTCTCTCTCTCTTTCTCACAATCTACCTCTTTCTCCCTCTCTTTTTCTCTCACTTCTAACTCTCCCTTTCCATTGCTGTCTCTCTCCTTTACCTCTCTGTCTCTCCTTTCCCATTTCTCACTCTTTCCCTCTCTCTCTCTCTCTCTCTCTCTCTCTCACAATCTACCTCTTTCTCTCTCTCTTTTTCTCTCACTTCTAACTCTCCCTTTCCATTGCTGTCTCTCTCCTTTACCTCTCTGTCTCTCCTTTCCCATTTCTCACTCTTTCTCTTACCTACTTTCTCTCTTCTCTCTTTTTCCTCTCCATCTATTTCTTTCCATTCCTCACTTTGCCAGTTTTACTACAGCTTTCCCCTAGACCCTCCCACCACAACCACCAGCAGCACCACCACCGTCACCACTACATCACCACCACCACCACCAGCACCACCACCACCACTCCAACCACCACAACTACCATCACCACCACACCCACCACCAGCCAGTCTTCAGTCCCTACCACCACTACCACCAACAACACACCCCCCAGCACTAACACACCCACCACCACCAGCCAGTCTTCAGTCCCTACCACTACTACTACCACCACTACCACCAACACCACCACACCCACCACCACCACCAGCCTTCAGTCCCTACCACTACCACCACCACCACCAGCCAGTCTTCAGTCCCTACCACTACCACCACCACCACCAGCCAGTCTTCAGTCCCTACCACCACCACCACCACCACCAGCCAGGCTTCAGTCCCTACCACTACCACCACCACCACCACCAGCCAGTCTTCAGTCCCTACCACCACCACCACCACCACCACCACCACCCAGTCTTCAGTCCCTACCACCACCACCACCACCACCCAGTCTTCAGTCCCTACCACCACCACCACCACCAGCCAGTCTTCAGTCCCTACCACTACCATCACCACCACCACCACCACCAGCCAGTCTTCAGTCCCTACCACTACCATCACCACCACCACCACCACCACCACCCAGTCTTCAGTCCCTACCACTTTTGTCCCCTAGTTACCTTTGATTTATAAATGTAAATGTCATTTGAACTTGGCTGATCAGAATAACAATAACATTAGCTGTAGATATTGTTGGAGTTGGGAAAGATAGCATAATATGAAGACAACAACAACAACAACAACACAGGCCATTATGATGGGGATGCATCATCACCACCACCACCACCAACACCATCACCACCACCACCACCAACACCATCATCATCATTATCATCATCATTACCACCACCACCACTGCCACCGCCACCACCTCCTCAACAACAACAACAACACAAGCCATTATGATGGTGATGCATCCACAACCATTGTCAGCACCACCACCATCATCATCTCCCCTCAACAACAACAACAAAGACTATGATGATGATGATGATTACAACTTTCCCTTAGAGAATGAAAAAACAAAAACAAACTACTACTACAACTACAACTACAATAACTACTACAACTACAACAACTACTACTACACCAACTACAACAACTACTACAACAACAACTACAACTATAACAACTACTACAACAGCAACAAAGCAGGCCCTGGTTACTTTAAAAATGATAGTATCATCATCATTATCATCATTATGAATGGAAAACAACAGTAACAACATGAACATCAATAAACGACATCAATAAGACCATCAAAATACCTACCCGATCCCCTCCCTTACTAATACCACCACCGCCCCCACCACTAACAAGGACATACAACAACAACAATGACCACAATAACAACATTAACAATAACAAAGTAACTGAACAATAAAGGTGATATCAACAACTGGGAAAAGACCCTTAAATGGTCATTCAACTTGCTAGAAATAGCAACCAGCTCCCCTTCAAATCACTCTCTACCAAGGTTGGAATTCCACCTGCTGAGGCCCTCCCTAACTCATGAAATTTGAGGCACTTCTCTAAAAACAATTTGGTAAAAAAAAAAATTAAATAATTAAACATGATTAGCAGAAAACCACCCTTGGGATGGTTTTCTGCTACCATGTGTAGTGTGTATATTGATATTATACGCAGGTATATATACATGTAGATATGATACATCAAATAAAATCGTAATTGACAATATATAATACATAGAAATTGAACAAAGACTACATTACACTGTCTTATGTAATCAGTAACGTAATCCATGATACATTAAAAAAAAATATTATATATAAACTGCATTAGGAGAAAATTAGTGACAGAAAATGAATATGTTTATTTAAGCGATCGCCAACCGGAAGTGTTGACATTTCAGAAATGTTAAAGAAGTGAATCTTTAAATAAACAAAATATATTTAATCAACAGCCATTTAGTAGAGATTTAGTAGATAAATTATGTAATATTCATTCATTATTTATTCCGGTAGCGGGTCGAATGCCATGCTTTAACTCATAGAGTTACGACCCTTGCCATTCTGAGTTCAAATCCCGCCAAAGTTAACTTTCCCTTTCATCCTTACGGGATGGATAAAATAAAGTACCAGTAATGCACTGGTTGGTTGCTGGCCTTGTGCCAAAAGTAGAAACAATTATTTATTCAAAGTAATCCAACTTATGTTACTAAAGGGATAACAAATTATAAACCGTACGCAGTCCCGCAGACCTTCCTTTATTATATTTTAGATTATTATTTATTATCTTCATGAAAATGTGCATTCTGGTCAGCTGGGTTCGAATTTTAACTATACAAATTTAGTTGGTCATTGGGTGAATGAAAAACGACCAAAGCTATGTCCATTCTATTCCACTTGCTTTGTCTCTTAATTATATATACATATGGCTTAGTGGTTAGAGCATTGGCCTTGCAATCGAAAGGTTGTGAGTTCAATTCTCAGACAGCGTGATGTGTTGTTTCCTTGAGCAAGACACTTTATTTCACATTGCTCCAGTTTACTCAGCTGTAGAAATGAGATGATAGGGACTGCGGTCCCTATCATTCCACTCTAAAGTGGACGTGTAGGCGCCACAGCAAAGAAGCACCCAGCACTCACTGTAAATGAGGTTGGTGTTAGGAAGGGCAACCAGCTGTAGAAATCAAGCCAGAATCAGTTGCCATCCCACCCTTGCAAGCACGGAAAAGCGGATGTAAAATGATGATGATGATGATGATGATATATTTTTTCAATGTGGTCTACCCTTCATGGTAGGGTCCATACCATAGATAGAACTCGAGTAATCTATAGAAAGGTTCTGTGTTCCGCTGGGTTAATTTCTTAGATACAGAGTCTGATATGAGATATTAAATTAACAATTGAAAATAATAACAACAAAGTCAAGTTATTTTACCGACTCATATCATTGTTTAACGATTGTTTCGAAGGGTTGATCATATTGACAGATCTATAGCAGTTATATAACTGTATAGTATCAGACTTCATATATAGGTTCGATTCAAAGCTCATATATAGGTTCAATCAGACTCTCTTCGTCCGAAGAAGACAGTCTGATTCAACTTATATATCCAGTCTGATAGTATACAGTAATATAACTGCTATAGATCTGTCAATATGATCAACCATCTGAAACGCTCATAAAACAATGATATGAATAGGTAAAATAATTTGACTTTGTTGTTATTATTTTCATTGTTAAATTAATACCTAATATATATATATATATATAAGTTTTGATGATTTAGTGTTAAAAATAAAACCTAATGATAAAATAAAAATATATTTTAAAAATGAGGCCCCTGGGGCTTTGTTGCCCAAAGCTATAGCTTCTTTAGCTTATAGGTAAATTATTTCTCATCAAGTTGGTGTTTGGAACATAGCTTAACAAAGAGTTCTTACAGAAAATTCTAATGAAAACTTTCAACTTAAATCTAGATGCTTTAAAATAAATTTGCTTTCTTAAAACAAAGAACAGTTTCAGGTGGGTTGGTATCAAAAGAATTAATAAACTAACATTTAGTACATGTGTTTCTAATCCAATCCAGGGCCTTCACACGTTTGTTGGAGGAACCCTTCCCTGGTTGACCTCCACTGCTTTCTAATTTGGTTTTGGTCATGTCAGAGGTTTAGCTGTACTCACCACATTTGGCTAATTGTGTGTTGGTGAGGCTATTTAACCCATGGTTGGAGTGGATAGTTGTCAACTCCGAGGAGTTGATGCACCTTTTAACAACTCTTGTTTTGGTTTTGTGTTTTTGTTGCAAGGTTTCTACGTACCCTCCTCACCAGATCAGGGTCTGTTGAGGGAGTCAGTTTAGTCACTGACCACTTGACTATGAAGCAGGTTGTACTGGTTACAAAGAAGCCTGACCTGAGGAATTCATCTTGACTAAACCAGACTAAGGTCTGGTGGGGGAGCTGGTTTAGTCACCAACCACTAGACCTGAAGCAGGTTGTACCGTGTTGCATGTTACCAGTAGCAGGCAGAAGCCTGATTAGACTTTGATCATGGTCATGTCAGATGTGTTTATCAATGTCAAATGAGTGTTTTGATATCACTGTGGATTTATGTCCTGAGGTTGTCTTGAAGTGTTTTGTTAAATAAAGATCCTGTGATAATTCTCTGTCATTTATCTGCCATTGTGTTTCAAGGCTTTTGTGAATATTTGTGATTTTATTTTACCATCTTTGTTTAAGGTTTAACCTCTTAGAAAGAAAGAGGGTGAAAGAAACAGAGACTGGGAGAGATAAAAAAAAAAACAGACTAAGAGAGAGAGAGTGAGAGAAAGGGTAAGATAGAGATAGTGAGAAAGAGAGTGAGATAAACAGAGATTAAGAAAAGGAGATGTGAGAGAGAGCAAGAGAAAGAGAGCGAGATAAACTGAGATTAAGATAAACTGAGAAAGAGAGAGAGGGAAAGAAAGAGAGAGAGAGCTCTTTCTGGTTTACATAGCAATTGTCCTGGAGTTTACAGCTTTTTATTGCTTCACATATCTGTGTGTATTTATACATGTATGTGAGTGTATATATATATACATACATTAAATTAGATTTCAAACTATTGTATCATCATCAACTGATTTATATACTGATTAAGTAGTGAAAGACAGGTTGTTTGTTTTATTCAACTTTGTCCATGTTTTATTTTTGTTATTGTCTTCGCTCACCCTACCCTCTCACCCTACCCCTCTCCTCCACCCTCCACCCTTCTTTCTTCATCTTCATCTCCACTCATCTAAATCTATCTATAGCCAAAAGGCAGCAATGTTAACTATTTTTCTTCCATTCTTCTTTCTATATTTCCTATGGTTTTTCTTTACTATCTCATCATCATTATTTCTTAACTTGCCTCATTAAAATCATTAGTAAACACATTAGCCACCATAAAACCAAATTAGTTTTCATCATCACACGAAACTTAATTTTAAATTGTTTTATGTTCTTTTTATTTATTTATTTATTTATTTATTTATATATTTTTTTAATTCTTTGTTTTTTTTATTTGTATTTTAGAAAAAACTTGTTTTATTTATTTTTATTTTTTTTAAATTTATTTCTAAAAAAAATTGTTTTGTTTTTTTTGCATGTGTAAAAAAAATGTTTTATTTATTTATTTATTTGTGTATTTGCTGATTTTTTTGTTTGTATGTTTATGTTTGCTTACTTGTTGTTTCGCACCAAGCATCATATGAGCTGTAACTCAATGCAATTGTGTGCATCAAGTTTGATTAAGCAGAAATGAATTAAAATTAAATGAGTAGAGAAATTATATAAAAACAAGATAAAACAACTAAAACAAGCATATACATACATACACACACATGTATATGTATATATTATACACATATATATATATACACAGTGTATATATATATATAACAGATATAATATAAATAGAATATAAAAACTAAAGACAAGAAAACAGAAACATATATATAAGTACATATATGTGTATACATATATATATATATATATATATATATAAATATATAAGTACATATATATTTATGTGTCTGTGTGTGTATATATATATACATATGTGTGTGTAAGTACATATATATGTGTCTGTGTGTGTGTATATATATAAGTATATATATATACATATATGTGTGTGTCTATGTGAGTATATATATATATATATATATATATATATATATATATAGAGAGAGAGAGAGAGAGAGAGAACAATAATAATAATAACAGCTATAACATAACAAATAAAATATAAAAAACAAATAAGATAAAAGCCAGTTAGTTGATAGCTAATCCAATAAATTAAATTTAGTTTGAAGAAGGATTAACTCGCTGAGTTACACATTAGGATTATGTTAACATTAGATTATTAGTGCTTTATAGAAGTAGCCTAATTGCTTTATTAATAAATGTGTTTACATGTCAGCTATGTCATCCTCTTTAATTAATATGAAAGGATTTTAACTGGTTGAGTAAACAAGACCCTGTTGACTGAAACACTTCTTCCTTCTTGGTGGTAGTCTGTGAGTCTAAACAGTTTAAGTCTAAACAGTTTAGTTGAAGAAGATTTGTTAATATATTCAGGGTAGATTTGCTAGTCCCCTCAATATGATAGCTCGACAAGATCCCAGACTTCATTCACTTGCCGAATGGCATGGGCCTCATCGAATTGGACCAAGGAAACAATGTTTCCATTGGTCTTTCCATTGTTGATACTATCTCCTGGTTGCAGCCCCTGGCAGAAGGATCAATGTGAAATAAAGTGTCTTGCTGAAGGACACAACACATCACCTAGTCCAAGAATTGAACTCACAACCTCACGATTGCGAATCTAACTCTCTAACCACTAAGCCACTTGCCTTCATTGCCAGTCCCCTAATCATTGAAAACAATGTGACTTATCTTTTCTAATGGATTACCATATTTTTAATGAAAGATGCCGCCAAAGATGTTAATATAATTAACTTTCTGAGTATTAAATTGATATTTTGTGTACATCTTAATAAAGGTTCTTACAAACATTATGGTCGAAAGTTTTGTAGATAAATATAAATATGGTAACCCTTTATTATCATATTTCTAATGATTTTCAAATAATTTGGAAAATAATCTAGAATTTAGTAGAATTTAGTAATATAACTAACTTTGTCGAGTTGTGACTTCTGACCTCACTTTAACTTCAGAGCATCTTCGTCCAGTGGCTGTTGGGGTTCCACAAATTAGGAAGTCTTTCTTTGGTTGCAACTGTTTCCCTTGAACTTTGGAACTCTCTTCTATTTCAGTGTTTTTCTCCTTGAACAGTTTCAAGTCTAAAGTAAATCCATTCCTTTAATTATAACCCCTCATTCATCATAGTCCCTTTCACTATGTGGCTTCATACCTTTTTGGGGGAGTTTCATGAGAAAAAAAGAAAAGTTGGTGTTTGGAACATAACCTTCACAAAGGTTCATATATAAAATTATAAAGGAATATTTCTAGATAAATAAAAACACTTTAAAATAAACAGCTTAGTATCATAGAACCAGGAGATGTTCCAGCTGGTTTCGTATCAAAAGGGTTAACCCTTTAACATTTAAACCAGCCGTATCCGTCCAGGATTTTCTCACCTCTTCTGTTCAAACCGGCTGTAACCAGCCACTCATATTTATGTTAATAAGGTTAATAATGTTACTGGACCGAGATCTTTGGCGCTACACAGTAATAGAGAAGACCCGCCTTGCCTAAGTACAAAGTGAAACCTACAGTCAGTAGGCACCTCTAACAAAAATACACCCCCGTCCCACTACCCCCACCCCATCCACACCACCCCTTCCAATGAAAAGTTATGTTGGTACCACAACATCCAGTCCGAAACAAATGAGGTCGTGTAGGTGTAACGACAAAAAAACACACAGTCCACGCTGTAATGTGGCCATGTAGGTAACAGGGTAAAAACCTCCCAGTCCACACTGTAAACGTGGTTGGTGTTAGGAAGGGCATCCAGCTGTAGAAAACCTGCCAGACAGTCCTATGAGAGCAAGACAACCAATCTTGCCTCAAGTGGGAAAATTCCCGTCCAAACCCATGCTAGCGTGGAAGATGGACGTTAAACGATGATGATGATGATGATGATGATGATGATGATGATGATGATGATGGTATATAGCAAAGGTAACATTCTTTGAATAATTTGATATTTCACTTCCTTGAAACATGAGTAAAGAAATAAAAATGATTTTAAAGCTAATTTTTCTATCTATATATGCATATACATACATACATACACACATGCATACACATACCTATACATAAACATACATATAAATAGACACACACACATATATATATATATATATATATATATGAATCTACTTTGTATGTGTAGACACATATGCATTACTGTAAGCTGCAAGTATGGAGTGATGCTAACTTGGTGCAGTTATAAGCTTCCTGGTGTGTTTTTTCATCAAGGTTTTCCCAAAGGATTTATCCATTGTCTACTTAAAGGAGTTGTCTCTGTATTTCTATACAAGTACAGTTAAATGACATAACATGGACCTCCCAGGAAGCTGAAGGGTTGTGTGGAGATTGAGGGAAGGAAGGAGAATTTCTGTTGACATTTATGTGTATGAGCATGTGTGTATATCTAAATATGTATATATGTTTATATAGATATACTGTATATATATATATATACTGTATATGTATATATATATATATATAGAGAGAGAGAGAGAGGGGGAGAGTATATATATACATATGCATGCATATGTGTGAATATAGGATATCTATTAGTAAACTAGTATATTAATGATAAGCATAAATATACATCTGCACTAAACTTGTACTTGTAAACCAACATTAATATATACACACACACACACACACACCTATATATATATATATATATATATATTATATATATAAATGGATGCATATGTACATACACACATACTTGCATACATTCATATATATATATTTTCATTTTTCATTTCATTTTACATCCGCTTTTTCCCTGCTTGCAAGGGTGGGACAGGAACTGATTCTGGCTTGATTTCTACAGCTGGATGCCCTTCCTAACACCAACCTCATTTACAGTGAGTGCTGGGTGCTTTTTTGGCGTGGCACCTCCACGACCACTTTGCAGTGGAATGATAGGGACCCCAGTCCCTATCATCTCATTTCTACAGTGAGTAAACTGGAGCAATGTGAAATAAAGTGTCTTGCTCAAGGAAAAAACACATCACCCGGTCTGAGAATTGAACTCACAACCTTCCGATTGCAAGGCCAATGCTCTAACCACTAAGCCATATATATTATATATATACACACACATGTATATACACACACACACGTATGTACATACATATACAGGTGTAGATTTACTCACCCTTACCCAACCACTGGCTTACACTTACATGATGAGACAGGCAGGTTCACAAAACATCACTGAAGTGAAAGTTACAGTAAAGGTAGTTTGGTACATCTTATATGCACCTCTTTGTTCATATTATTCAACAAAGGAAGGTTCAGACTTAACGAAGAAACCAGATGCTTTTATTGCATTTTGATTATAGGTTTTATACCTGTAATCTAGTAACCAACAAAGGTGTGATGTTTTTACCTTTAACCTCTGGTTCACCTGGTTGCATTAACGTTAGTGAGCATTTGAAGAGGTAACCTTGAGGTAAACCCAATGAGAAACACTCCTCACTCACTTTCTGACAAGGGAAGAGCATAAATATATAAATATGTATATATATATATATTTATATATATATATATATATATATATATATATATAATATACACACACACAAATATATATATGTGTATACACACGCACATACACACACACAAATATATATATATATATACACACACACACACAAATATATATATATGTATACACACGCACACACACACACAGATATATATATATGTATACACACGCACATACACACACACACAAATATATATATATATATATAATATATACACACACAAATATATATATATGTATACACTCGCACATACACACACACACACACACACAAATATATCATCATCATCATCGTTTAACGTCCGTGTTCCATGCTTGCATGGGTTTGGACGGGAGTTTTCCCACTTGAGGCAAGAGTGGTTGTCTTGCTCGCATAGGACTGTCTGGCGGGTTTTCTACGGGCTGGATGCCCTTCGTAACACCAACCACATTACAGTGTGGAACTGGGAGGTTTTTACCGTGTTGCCTACACGCCACATTACAGCGTGGACTGTGTGTTTTTTTGTTTGTGACACCTACACGACCTCATTTGTTTCGGCCTGGATGTTGTGGGGACCAACATAACTTTACATGAAAGGGGTGGTTTGGATGGGGTGGAGGTAGTGGGACGGGGGTGTATTTTGTTAGAGATGCCTACTGACTGTAGTAAAGTTTCACTTTGCACTTAGGTAAGGCGGGTCTTCTCTATTACTGTGTAGCGCCAAAGGTCTCGGTCCAGTGACAACGTCTTGGAGAGGTGTAAGTGTGTGAGATCGGAATTTATCAAGTCGTCCCAGGTTTTTCTCGGTCTGCTACTCCGTGGCTACCGTCTATTTTTATTGCCCTGCACTTTTTTATACAGCTGTCGTCTTTCATGCGCATCACGTGACCATACCAACGTAGCCTTCTCTCGAGTAAACAACATCTGATCCTCTTATTCTAATTTCTCCCTTAGTTCGTTATGCTTTGCCGTTCACATATATTACTATTACACATCCAGCGGAGCATGCAAGCTTCGTTCCTCTCTAGTCTGCGTATATCCTCTGCACACAATGCCCAGGTCTCACTGCCATGTAACATTGCTGTTCGTATGCAGGCATCATACAGCCTGCTTTTCATTTTTAGGGAGAACCCTTTAGCGGCCAATAGTGGTATAAGCTCTCTGAACTTTTCCATCCAGTTCTGACTCTAGCTACTGTACTTTCAGAGCACCCTCCCCCACTGCTGATTTTGTCACCCAGGTAACGTAAGCTGTCCACTATTTCTATAGAACCATCTGTGCAATGGAATGAGTTAGTATTCTTTGGCACTTGCTGCCACTTATTGCACCAGAGCACTGTCCACATATAAAATCTATATTCTTAGTTAGCTTACCTGTGATCCCACTACATCTTTTATGTACCCATACTTTGCATTTGGAACATAAAATGGAGTTTCTATCTATACAAGTGTCTTGCTCAAGGAAACAACACATCACCCGGTCTGAGTGATGTGTTGTTTCTTTGAGCAAGACAGTTTATTTCACATTGCTCAATTTACTCTATATATATATATATACATTGAAATCTACCTATTTATGGTAGGACTAACTATGTTAGAATTCCATGCAGTTTTGAAGAGATAATTTCTATCAGATCATGCCCGTGAGAACTATAATTTTTGTAGTAGGTTTCAGCACACAAGCTTCCATCAAAGATTCTATTGAGCTACAGAGCTACAGCTATATTATATATATACACACACACACACACACACACACACACACACACACACATACACACACACCCATACATGTGTATGAATAAAGGATATATATTTGTAAACTAGTATATTAATGGTAAGTATATATGTACATCTGCCATAAACTTGTTCTTATATACCACATGAATTGGAGCACATGGCTTCGTTGTTAGAGCATTGGCCTTGCAATCGAAAGGTTGTGAGTCAATTCTCAGACCGGGTGATGTGTATTTCCTTGAGCAAGACACTTTATTTCACATTGCTCCAGTTTACTCAGCTGTAGAAATGAGATGATAGGGACTGGGGTCTATATCGTTCCACTGTAAAGCGGTCGTGGAGGTGCCACGGCAAAAAAGCACCCAGCACTCACTGTAAATGAGGTTGGCGTTAGGAAGGGCATCCAGCTGTAGAAATCAAGTCAGAATCAGTTCCCGTCCCACCCTTGCAAGCAGGGAAAAGCGGACGTAAAATGAAATGATGATGAAATGATGATTCATACATACATATATTTATATATATATATATATATATATATATATATACATAGATACATATATACATACACATACTTGCATAAATTCATATATTTACACACACACACATATACATCAACACTGCGATCACTACTACCAGGACATCATCATCATCATCAACATCAACATCATCCTCTCATGGTTCATACTGGTCTCTCCATCATCACATCACTCCGCTCATTGCTCATTGTCCTTAGTCCTCTCCTCTGTGAACTTCAGTGATTCAAGATTAGTTCTCACAAATTCTGTTCAGATCACCTTTGGTCTTCCTCTACTGCAGCTTCCTTCCACTTTCAAATCAAATCCTTTTAACCTATGTAGTGCTAAATAATTTCTTGAGACACTAATTGTTTTTCTCCCTAACCTACATTCCTCTTATGTCTTAAGGTCGCCATCTTAAATCACTTCATTGAAAAACCAAAAATATCAATATTTATTTTTGAATTGTTTTTTTGAAATTAATTTTCTTAAATTTTGACTTTCTCATAAATTTTAAATTTAACACTTCCGCTTAATTCACCAATTCTTGTACAATCTAAGACAAAATATCATTTATATTTTCTTACTTCCATTCATTTCTTTCTTCTTTCTTTCTTGTTTTTATGGTCTCCCTCCCTGTCCACCCCATAAAAACAAGTTCATGACATTATTTTAAAAAAAACAAACCCTATTTTAATTTCAAAATCTCTTAACTAAAACATTATCCATTGCCATAACCATTTCACCCACTCCCACTACTTCTCCCCCTCTCTCCCAGTAATATTGTCACTACCTCTACCCCCACTTGAATTCAACACACTCTATTGTACTACCACCACACTGCTTTACACTACACCGCTTACAATAT
>OZ024748.1:52831240-52843740 GCA_964016885.1 Eledone cirrhosa
CCAACACTATTAAAACCACCAATACCATTAAAACCACCATCACTACTACCACCAACACCATTAAAATCACCATCACTACTACCACCAACACCATTACATTACTACAACAAGCATTATAAAATCACATCACTAAACTCACCACCAACACCATCTCTATGAACACCTCCACCACCATTACTACCACCAAAACATTACTACTACAAACACTATAACACTACACTCATCACCATCATCACTACCACCAACACTATCTCTATGACCACCACCACCACCACCATTACCACTACTACCAAAACTTTACTACTACAAGGACTATAACACCACATCACCACCACCACCAACACTATCTCTATGACCAACAACACCACCACCACCACCATTATACTGTTTACACATGGACAAGCAAGTAATCAACTTCTCTAACCTTTGATCCCCTCCGGAGGAACATAACCCGTAGCCTGCAGTCTGTCTGAAAAGCTCAACGTGGGGTCAACACTTGGTGAATTTTTTTCTCTGAATTCTTCAAATGTGATGTACACAGTGTCAAACCAAATGGGGTTTTTACAGAGAAACTAGGGAAGGCAAGCTGGAGAATTCTTACAATGTTTCCACTTGTCCAACTTTTATCTTTGTTATTTAAATTAAAATTTGCTTATGTATATGCATATAAATATGTATGCACACTTATATACATACACGCATATACATATGTATGTGCGTTTGTATATATATATATATATATATATATATATATATATATATATATATATATATATATATATATATATATATATATATATATATATATATATATATATATATATATATATATATATGTATATATATATATATATATATATATATATACATGTAGTGACAAATGCTTCTGAAGAACAGATCAAGGAAAAAGCTCTCTACATATATATATCTCACTTTGTAAGTGTTTATGTATATATAAACATGTGCACGTACAAACCCGCGCGCGCGTGTGTGTGTGTGTGTTAAGTATTTCCGTAGGAAAGGTAAAGGAAAGAAGAGTGCTCTATGTATAATACAGAGCTATTTAATTATATAATAAACAACACAATATAATTATTCCATTACCTAAGGTTTCACGAAGTTAGACGATTCTAACAGAAACGTCCATTTCGTTCATCAGATGAAATATATATATATATATATATGTCCGTGTGTGTATATATATATATATTTATATTCACTGTTTACTTCGTTAGTTTTATTATTTTGATAATAATATATGTAGCGTTTGCTTATTCATTTATTTTTAGCTACAGAAATTGTTATATATATTTTTTTCATAGGAAAATTTGTACTGAAACAACAACAAAACGAATTCAAAAAAGAAAGATTATAAAAATGGGTGTTTTGGTAAAGTTTAACCCCCCTCAGGTACTATTCATTGGATAGCAGTAACAAAGTTTAGCTATTAGTGTGTTATGTCACAAGAACGGTCATTAGTAAGAATGTGTTTTGAAAAATTTATACTCTATTAACCTTTGTAAGATGACTTGATCAAAATATTGGTCTATCATTTTATTCGTGCTAGAAAGTACAAAGAAGACAGCTAATTCATTCATATATACAGTGTGTGCCCCCCCCCCCCCAAAAAAAAAATATATATATATATACACACTTCAATAGCATTCTAATAAATATTGCCTGTACAGGTAATCAAATTGTGTATATATTTTTGGGGGACATCCTGTGTGCGTGTATATATATAATCTATATAAAATGGCTGACTTAATACGCACACATTTTTAACTCACTTTTTCTTCCATTACTTCCTCTTTTCACTTTTTATCTCTATTTCATCTTTTATTTCTCATTCTATCTTCTGATGAAGGAATAGTGTCCGAAATATTAAGACTCTTTTCTTATTATTTTCATTGTACTGTGTCATTTGCTTTGTTATTTCTGTTTACCTTTTACATATATATATATATTCTTTTCCCGTCTCCAGCTTTCCAGCCTTCTCTCTTTCCACTTTCCTGATGAAGGATTTATGTCCGATACATTGAGACGTTTATTTACTCCTTTTTCTTCTTTCTTTGTCTTTATTCGCAAGCATCAACTTAATACTACTTTGTTTTTGCCTCTCTGTGTTTGTCATGTTTATTCTTGAACTATATATATAGTTATACTTTGGGAAGGTCATGTTGTCAATAAAAACACACGCACCTGTTGGTTTTCACTTCAATTTATTACAAATTTCCGGTTGGTTGGTTCAATAACCAGGAAGGTTGTTTATATATTGTATTGTATATTGTGAAAGCTCTTTAGTCACACATTCTGTGACCTCCTCCCAAAGTATAACAATATCTCTTTCAACACATGTTTTCAGATAAGAAATCTGACAAAACTAATTTAAAAACGAATTATATATATATATATATATATATATATATATATATATATACATAGCAGATTAGCAGAATTTGCAAGAGGCATTGGACAAAATGTGGTATTTTTTCCCAGCTCTTAATATTCTGAATATCCAGATAGGTGTAGCAAACTTGTGTGTCTAACTGACATCTTGGTTTCAGGTAAAACTAACAGAACTAACTGAAGGAAAGCAACAGGAAGCTGCCTATGGATTCCCACGTGAAAATTCCATAACAAGCACATAGCTCTTATTTTGGAAGTCAAGGTATTCCAGCCATTACCATTGAAACTTTTATTAAGATACAATATATCTGATTATCTTGTATCTTCAATTCAGTTATCATGCCAACCCTCAATTATGGTTATGAATCTTGGGTAATGACTGAAAGAATATGATCGCAAATACACGTGGTCAAAATGGGGTTCGTCCGAAAGGTCTTTGAAATAACGTTACACAACAGAGTGCATAGCTTAGAGATCAGAGAGTAGCTTCAGGTAGAGCTGCTACTTCTCTGTATTGAAAGATCACAGCTTCGATACTATGGGCAAATGGTTAGAATGTCTCAGGAAAAAAAATGGCTGGGCAGATTTTATGAGCAAAACCAACTGGAAAACAAATCGCTGGATTGATTTTATGGGCAAAACCAACTGAAAAAAATCGTTGGATAGATTTTATGGGCAAAACCAACTGGAAAACAAATCGTTGGATAGATTTTATGGGCAAAACCAACTGGAAAACAAATCGTTGGATAGATTTTATGGGCAAAACCAACTGGAAAACAAATCGTTGGATAGATTTTATGGGCAAAACCAACTGGAAAAAAAATCGCTTGATAAATTTTATGGGCAAACCCATCCGGGAAACAAATCGCTGCGTAGATTTTATGGACAAACCCAACTGAAAAAAATCGCTGGATAGATTTTATGGGCAAAACCAACTGGAAAAAAAATCGCTTGATAAATTTTATGGGCAAACCCATCCGGGAAACAAATCGCTGCGTAGATTTTATGGACAAACCCAACTGAAAAAAATCGCTGGATAGATTTTATGGGCAAAACCAACTGGAAAAAAAATCGCTTGATAAATTTTATGGGCAAACCCATCCGGGAAACAAATCGCTGCGTAGATTTTATGGACAAACCCAACTGAAAAAAATCGCTGGATAGATTTTATGGGCAAAACCAACTGGAAAAAAAATCGCTTGATAAATTTTATGGGCAAACCCATCCGGGAAACAAATCGCTGCGTAGATTTTATGGACAAACCCAACTGAAAAAAATCGCTGGATAGATTTTATGGGCAAAACCAACTGGAAAAAAAATCGCTTGATAAATTTTATGGGCAAACCCATCCGGGAAACAAATCGCTGCGTAGATTTTATGGACAAACCCAACTGAAAAAAATCGCTGGATAGATTTTATGGGCAAAACCAACTGAAAAAAATCGCTGGATAGATTTTATGGGCAAAACCAACTGAAAAAAATCGCTGGATAGATTTTATGGGCAATCCCAACTGACAAGAGAACCAGGAGTAGACTCCAAGCAAGATGTTTGGATGACATCCATGAGCTTGGCTGGTCTCACGTGGGGATCCAGCTGGAACAATTGGAGATGATTGCTTCTGACAGAACCTGCTTGAAGGAGTGTTTGAGGACTATTCCCCCATGTCCCTCCCAGGAATAAGTGAGGGAAGAATATATCTGCGGTTATATTATTGAAATTGGGCTACTTTTTTCTAGGATGGAGAGTGTAATTTAAGGAAGATTTGATTATCATTTCTAGTAGTTTAAGTGAACATATAAAGATTCGTTCAGAGGACAGTTGAATAGGATAGCTTCTGGACAATGAAGGGGGGAGAGAGAGGGGGGGGGGGGGAGAAAAAGGTAGAAATGAAAATAAAGCTAGATGGATAGAGAGAGAGATGGACAAAGGGAGAAAAAGTGGAAAAGAAAAGAAAGATTGACGGATGGAGAGAGAGAGAGATGATAGAGAGAGAGATGATAGAGAGAGATGAGAGGGAGAGAGAAAGAAGTAGAAAGGAAAAGAAATCTAGATGGAGAGAGAGAGATGAGAGAGAAATGGACAAATGGAGAAAAAGTGGTAAAGAAAAGAGAGGGAGATGAGAGAGAGAGAGATGGACAAAAGGGGAAAAAAAGAGAAAATAATAAGAAAACATCTTGTATTTTTGTTTAATTTTTTAAAATTTAATTTTAATGCTATTTTTTATCCTTGTTATCTAATTTGCTTTATTTGTTTTTTTTTAATGTGTTTTTAATAGTTATTTTATGAAATTATTTCCATTTTTATTCATTTGTTTTTTATTTTCATTTGTATATTTTTTTGTGTGTGATTTTGTATTATGATACTTTTTTTTCTTCAGCTATTTTTGTGATGTTTTGTAATATGCCTATTATGTGAATTTTAGTGTTGAATTTTTAAGGTATGTTTTATTATTATTTTTTCTTTCGTTATTGGACATATTTTTATCATTTCGGTTTTCTTTTTTTTTCTGAAGAATTTATTATATTTTTAGTGATGTTTTGGGGATATTGTGTGATTGTTATTTTGTGAAATCTTGTTCATGTTTTGTTGTATTTTTAATATTATCTTTTTTTGAAAATTTTTTAATAACCTTTTTGATTTTCGGGGTGATTAAAAACATGTAACTATATTTAAATTTATATTCGGCCCATTATTATTTGTGCAGTTTTTCATTCTTGTATTGTTTCAAACGTCATGTGCCCTTGTGGCAAAAAACAAACAAACAAAAATAAATAACAAAACAAAAAAAGTGTCATCATTATTGTTGTTTGCCAGTATCGGTAGAGCGTCAAAACACCATGCTTTGCAGCACAGAGTTATGGCCCTTTACGTTCTTAGTTTAAATCCCGCTGAGGTTAGCTTTGCTTTCATCCTTACGGGGGTCGATAAAATAAAGTACCAGTAATGCACAGGGGTCGATTTAATCGATTTTCCCCGCCCCAAAAATTGATGGCCTTGTGCCTAAAGAAGAAACAATTCTTATTGTTGTTATATTGGCAGTATCGGTAGAGGGTCGGACGCCATGCTTTCTAGCATAGTTACGTCCCTTTACAGTCTGAGTTCAAATCCCGCCGAGGTTGACTTTGCCTTTCATCCTTACGGGGTCGATAAAATAAAGTACCAGTAATGCACTGGGTAATTGCTGGCCTTGTGCCTAAAGTAGAAACAGTTATTACTAGTTGACTCCATGGAAATTCCAATATTTAATTAGAAACAACCACCAAGTATTAAAAACTCAATATAACGTTTTAATTGTTCTCTCTTTTTCTTGTGCCTCTCTTCTCTTATAGACATACACTCTTATTGTCTCCTGTCCGTAGTTATTTCAGTGTGGGATTGCTACCTCCCCCCTACCAATGACGTTCTCTTTCTCTTGCACACACACACACACACACACACACACACACACCTTTTCCTTCCCACAGAGTAACCAACGTTTTAGAACTCTCTATCTACATCCACCCTCAGTTATGCCTATAATCTTACCACCCCCTTTCCAAAAAGACATAAGATCACCTCTCTCTCTCTCTCTCTCTCTCTCACTCAGTTACAGACATAATATTAAAGATTGATGGAAAGAGAGTGAGTGAGAGAGAGATGGACAAAAAGAGAAAAAAGTGGAAAAGAAGAGAAAGATTGATGGGGAGAGAGAGAGAGGAGATCACTACCTCTTTCTGTCTCACACACACACACTTACCTTTCATTTTCAAGTGTGACAGACGTCTTACACCACAGAAACAATGCCTTCATTATCTATATATATAAAACTGAGGATGTCTGTCTGTGTGTGTGTATCTGTGACTTTGAATCCCTAAAACTCGAGAAGTACCCAATCGATTTTTTTTCAAACTTTACATGTGTATTACTTATGTTTCAGGGAGAAATTCAACTTTTCGATCCTCTAAGGCCTGCATTAGATGAAAAACTCCGTTTTTTTTTCAGCTTTTTAGGGGTTTTTTGAGGCGTTACGTTAGACCGATTTCATTGAAATTGTAACTATGTATTAGTCTCTTCTTCCTACCGTGAGCAAAGAAAATCCAACTTTTGTATGGCCTAGGTCCCGCATTAGGTGAAAAACTTCATTTTTTTTCAGCTTTTTAGGGCTTTTTTCGGTTTATTTTCTTTACATATTGTCCAGGCATGCAGTTTTTCCACGATTAGGTCTGTTGGCGGCCCGCGTTCCAAAATACCTTATCTCGTGCAACGCCGGGTACCACTGCTAGTAATAGATAAATCTTTAGTCTCATTTTCATCGTGTGTTATCATTGCATTACAGAGAACATCTTTGTGCATATTGGGTATGTGCAGCATTGTTTCAGTTGTATTGAAAATACTCTTCGTAATATCGGCACCATTCCTAGCAGTGCTATTTTCTGTATGCTGTATATATAAGTCCTAGGTTTGGGATATATATATGTCTGTGCACGTATTATTATAGGATTGTTTGTTTTCATAATTCAGATTCAGGTCATTTCTATCTCCAGGTTTATATATTTAGATATTTTTTCTAGTTATTTTAAAGATATATACTACGTACACTGACTGACCTGTCAACTTTGGGGTGGGTTAGAGATGTCTTCTCTTGTGAAAATGGGTATAGTTTTCATTATGTAAAATCTCCAGGGTGGTGGATTGGCAGTATCAGTAGAGGGTCGGACGCCATGCTTTCCAGCATAGTTACGTCCCTTTACGATCTGAGTTCAAATCCCACCGAGGTTGACTTTGTTTTTCATCCTTACGGGGTCGATAAAATAAAGTACCAGTAATGCACTGGGTAATTGCTGGCCTTGTGCCTAAAGTAGAAACAATTATGTAAAATCTCCCCCATTTTGCCTCATTTCTCCCCGTCCTGGGGCATTACTTTTTCATGGTACTCCTCGTTTGGGTTTATAGAGGTTGGCAGGTGTGCATATGTGTGCGTGTTTTCTCCTGATTATATTACATTAAACAATACATTGAAACTATTGGTTTGTTAAAAAATTATTAATGGAAACCCAAACGTTTCCTGTTGACGCCACTATTTCTATGTGGTTGTCTTCTACGGGTATTTCTTTTGCGACACAATTATTTACAAATAATTATTTGATAAAGATAGATACACGGACATAACGTCACGTAACAAAAAAATAAACAAATACACACTTCTCCAAGTAAGCAAAATTATTTAGAAGCAAACGGCGGTAGATTGGCAGCTTCTGCAGAAGGGTGGATGCCATGCTTTGCAGCATAGAGTTACGCCCCTTTACGATCTGAGTTCAAATCCCGCCGAGGTTAACTTTGTCTTTCATCCTTACGAGGTCGATAAAATAAATCACCAGTAATGCACTGATATAATTGCTGGCTTTGTGCCAAAAGTAGAAACAATTATTGAGAAGCAAACAATTGAAAATAACATGAGTTGGCACATAAGCTGCTGTCAAAATTTGTGTCCGTTTTCGATTATTTTCGTATATCTTTGCACATGCATTAAAGAAAGTCATAACAGAGATGTATTTTTATAAATATATATTGGAGATATATATACACAGCTTACGGCGGCCATTTTTGTTTTTGCACACGAAATCGTGAACGATAATTATCAGTAAAATTTCGGATAAGAAACGGCTCGAAAAGTTAAGACAAGGTAAGCTGAAATCCATCGGTTCAAGTTGGAACAAAATAACTGTTATTTAAATAATATTCAAACTAACTGTAGACTAATACTTACTTTTATCAAAAGAACTTACTTTTGTCAAGCAGTTAACAAATTTCATTGAAATTTGTCACTAATGAATTTGTAATTGTCAGTTTCTAAGCTTTTATATAATGCCTGTCATCTGTTTATTATTGTCGACTATACTTACGTAAATATATTGCTATTCATACAGAACTTAAGACACAATTCTATTATGAAGTATATATATGTAAATGTTGTTTTGTACGTGTAGAATGCTTTCGTTTATTTTTGGTTAAGTTTATATAAATACACTCCTGAATAACGTGTATTATAGGTGTTAAAAGCTTAATATTTAATGAGACATTATTACAGTTGTTACTATTAATACAATAATTGTTTCTACTTTTTGGCACAAGATCAGCAATTACACCAGTGCATTACTGGTACTTTATTTTATCGACCCCGTGAGGATGAAAGGCAAATATTTGATATACATGAAGTTGAATTTTGCTCTGCGTGAAGAATTCAATACGTTTAACTAAATTAGTATAAAATGGAATACAGGCGGAATACGCCACAGGGATAAAATCCCACTTCACTTGGACTAATTGGTTAAATTGTTGTTTTTTCTCTCTCGCTTTAATTATATATTTTTATCTATTATATTTATAAGGTTCTTACAAATAATTAATAGATTACATGTATGTACGTCTATTTAATTTCATATATTTGGTATATGGTAATAAACTTCCACTTGGTTCGCAATCGTGAAGATGTGAGTTCGATTCCCGGACCGGGCAATGCGTTATGTCTTTGAGCAAGACGTTGCTCTTTCTGCCTGGATTTGTGACCGGTAGATAGTATTAGCATTTGGAAAGACCAATGGAAACATTGTTTCCTCGGTCCGATTTGAAGGATAAACTCAAAGTATATAGTCAAATTTTGTATTGTTTACAGAGTGAGTTTGTTTGTTAAGGCGGAAGGGACGTTTGTCATGGCAGCTCCACTTACAAGGAAAGAGTTCTCTGGGTGGCTCTGTGACTTTGTTTCTTACTTTTCAATGGTACACTATCACATATAGAAATATTTACAGTAATATGTTTATTCTGAAACGCCGCCTTAGAATTATTACGAATTAAAACAACTGTCCCCTCAGAATGGTTTGAAACACAAAAAAAAGACTACGAAAATCTGTCATAAACTCGTATGAAATATGTGGCGGAGATATGCGATTTCTCTGAATTCTGAAGCTATAACCATGCCTAGTGTTCGAATTTTTCATTCTCATATATATGTTTATTATTTTTTTCAGTAATACACTGGGATAATTGCTGGCCTTGTGCCAAAAGTAGAAACAATTATTTTTTACTAGAGAGTCAGACACCATGCTTTCCAGCATCTGAGTTCAAATCCCACCGAGGTTAACTTTGTCTTTCATCCTTACGGGGTCGATAAAATAAAGTACCAGCAATGTACTGGGAAATTGCTGGCCTTGTGCCAAAAACTATTATTTTTTTACTAGATCCCCTCCCTCTGCCCAGTGAACCAACGGGTCACGTTCGATTAAAAATGTTTTTAAATCATGTTCACTTAAAAATAATTTTTTCAGCTTTCTCTCTCTCTCTTCCACTTTCCTTCTCTCTCTCTCTCTATTTCTGAAGTTACCCGGAAAAACTCCATATCTCCGGAACCCGTGCTCCGATTTACGCAAAACTTGCTTTATTCTATTTGTATTCCCATTTCAGGGGCAACTTCCTTTCAAAGTATTTTCCCATTAGGTGCTATTTTGGCTGTATTACATTACAGTCAAGACATAGTCACACAGTTTTAGTAGTATTTAGATATCAATTGTTTTACGTAGCTTATTCCAGATAATGATTTCTACAAATTCATAGCTCAATGCTTTCAAAATGTTTATTCATAAACATCCCGTATATCGCTAGATACACAAAATACTAATACTGATATACATAGTAGATTATAAATATTCAATATAGAAATGGCTTCTACAGGACTAGAACTGTTTCATTCGAAGGAAATCATCAGGAAAGCCCTAATGATTTTCTTCGAATTAAACATTTCTAGTCCTCTAGAAGCCATGTGTGTGTATATATATATATATATGTACACGTACATACATATATGTATACAGACGTACAGTAGTATGTATATATATATACATACATGCACACATATATATATGTACGTATGGATTCACCGAACATTTATTATAATGCTCGGTGTGTTTGTAAACAAACATCCTGTATTAAACTAGTACAGCGTTCCTTTGTCAGTGTTGAACAAACGAGCAGCGATGGTTGCTAGACACTACGGCTTAATACGGGATGTTTGTTTACAAACACACCGAGCATTATAATACATGTTCGGTGAATCCATACGTACTTTTATATATGTGTGCATGTATGTATATATATATACATACTACTGTACGTCTGTATACATATATGTATGTACGTGTACATACTTATATTTAAGTAACAGCCGTACTAAGAGTGGGAAATGAAATTTCGTTTCATTTTTTCCGTTTTTATATATATATATATATATATATATATATATATATATATATTGTTTTTATTTTCAGTTCTTTGTAAAGGCAAGTGTTCTTGTAGTTAATGTGTTAGATTGGTGACCATAAGGCCGGGTGTTCGAGTCTTGGAGCAGGTGGTACATTGTCTTCTTCAGTAAAATACTTTATTTTACATGGCTACCAGCAGATAGTATCGGAGATGGAAATACCATCGGAAACAATGTTTCCTTGGTTCGATCTATAATCGGCTCTTTTACTTCTTTGTGTGTGTCTTTTGTTGTTGATGTTGTCATTTACTTTTATTCCCAGAGGAATCTACGTATGCAGGACCTATGAGAGGGGGTGAGGTCAAGCAGGTATGTTGTTACGGGGTCCAAGATCTAAGAAGGCCTCACAGCAACCATGCAACATCCATTCTGAATCTTTGCCTGCTTCGGGCCCCAAAGTGGTCTTTTACCACCTTGCAAAATTTCACGTATGTGAATGTATGTATATGTCTTCATGTAGCGAAGTATATGGCTGAATCTATTGTGTGTGTATGTACGTACGCGTGTATGTGTGTGTATTTGTTGTGTGAGTCTCTGTGAAAATGTGTAATTTTGTTTGTGTATGTATGTGTATCTACTTTCATGGGCATTACGGTCAGCAGCGATTTGCGTTGGACGAGGCACGTCTCTAAAATTGTCAAGAGGGCCGAGGGTGTCTTAGCATCACTCAGCAAGACCTTTGTCAGCCGCTCTCCAGATATCTATTTAAGGCTGTACATGGCTATGGTGCGACCACACTTAGAATTTGCATCACCAGTCTGGAACCCCTATCTTGCTCAGGACATTGACCGCCTGGAAACTGTTCAGAGACGTGCAACCAAACGAATACCCTCCATCAGGCATCTACCATACTCTGAGCGCCTTGCTTCCCTGGGCATGGATACATTGAAGCTCCGACGCCTGGCAACTGACTTGGTAAACACCCACAAAATTGTTAACCATGTTGCCAACAACAACCCTGAGTACCTTTTTGATTTCCATGTGTCTAACACACGTGGACATGCCCACTAAGTAAGAAAACAGCACAGTTCCCATGACTTTCGGAAACATTTTTTCACGCTCAGAGCTGCTGAAGCATGGAACAAACTACCTGCATCAGTTGTTAGCTGTCGAGACACTGCATCCTTTAAGGCCTCCATGCTTCCCGAGATCCGCCAACACTACAGCTAACACATACACACATGTACTTCCCTGACATTTGTGTATTATTCTATGTACTATACATACACCTTTGACGAGTTGTAGTGCACCTGAGCACTTTACACAATAATTTCATTATTATCATTATTATTATTTGTGCGTGCGTGTGTATGTGTGCATGTATTTTGTGTGTCTGTTTGTGAAAATATGTAGCATTGTTTGTGTGTGTATGTTTCATTTGTGCTTTTTGGTTCATCCCCACCCACCCATGTGTTTCTGTAAATATGCACGCGTGTGTCTGTACATTTTTGTGTGTATCACTACCTGATTTTCGTACTTTTTAAACATGAAAATTAAAATTTCATCATTTAAATCGCTCCGTTTAGCTAATGGAACTCATCAGGTCAAATCTGTCGCCCCCCCCCCTCTCTCTCTCTCTCTCTCTCTCTCTCTCTCTCTCTCTCTCTCTCTCTCTCTCTCTCTCTCTCTCTCTCTCTCTCTATATATATATATATAACGAAGGAATTGTGGGAAGGAACCAGATGGAACGTAACGCACCAAAGTACTCAATACTTAGGGTAGTAGAGTGGGTAATAGGAACAAGTATGACCCCAACGGCAGAGCTCTGCCGTCGGAGTCATACTTGTTCCTATATAT
>OZ024748.1:52848740-52856240 GCA_964016885.1 Eledone cirrhosa
ATCTTTTTTGTCCATTTTTAATAGGGCAAATAATGTTCATTATAGAAAAATTAACTACTTAATAATAGAGTATTACATTGATGGCAGTAGTGGAAATGGTGGGTGGCATGAGACACAATAGAATGTGGCAGACTAAGATAGCATTCAGTATGTAGTTGTACTGCTGACGGAGGTCTTTGCTCAAATCTGGCTAACATAGGGCGGGAGTGGGTCTTTGCTCAAATCTGGCTAATATAGGGCGGGTGTGGGTCTTTGCTCAAATCTGGCTAATATAGGGCGTAAGTGGGTCTTTGCTCAAATCTGGCTAATATAGGGCAGGAGTGGGTCTTTGCTCTAATCTGGCTAACATAGGGCGGAAGTGGGTCTTTGCTCTAATCTGGCTAATATAGGGCAGGAGTGGGTCTTTGCTCTAATCTGGCTAATATAGGGCAGGAGTGGGTCTTTGCTCTAATCTGGCTAACATAGGGCGGAAGTGGGTCTTTGCTCAAATCTGGCTAATATAGGGCAGGAGTGGGTCTTTGCTCAAATCTGGCTAACATAGGGCGGAAGTGGGTCTTTGCTCAAATCTGGCTAATATAGGGCAGGAGTGGGTCTTTGCTCTAATCTGGCTAACATAGGGCGTAAGTGGGTCTTTGCTCTAATCTGGCTAATATAGGGCAGGAGTGGGTCTTTGCTCTAATCTGGCTAATATAGGGCAGGAGTGGGTCTTTGCTCTAATCTGGCTAATATAGGGCAGGAGTGGGTCTTTGCTCTAATCTGGCTAACATAGGGCGGAAGTGGGTCTTTGCTCAAATCTGGTTAATGTAGGGTGGAAGTGGGTCTTTGCTCAAATCTGGCTAACATAGGGGTGGAAGTGGGTCTTTGCTTTAATCTGGCTAGGATGGGGATATAAGTTTATTATTAGGGAGTCTATGCTCTCCTCTTGCTAACAAAGCAGTGGAAATTTAGTATTAGGGGCGTCTTTGCTCAAATCTGGCTATCAGTTGGAAATGAGGGGGTAAACTTGTATCTTTTCTTTATCTTTCTCTCCTCCCTTCTTTTTTTCTTGGGTCATCAAAATAAGTATCAGTATTTAAAATGGAATCAATTACCTTATTTAAACTGCGCCCCCCCCCCCCCCCGCCCCTCTCTAAAAAAAAATCAAACAAAAACATGTCCTTGAGCTGGAATCAAAGACCAAGACACAAAACCCTCTGTAGGGTTGTGTAATGAAGACAATAAAAAAATAATAAATTTTATTGAATTAATAGTTTCTAAATGTGGCACAATGCCAGCAATTTGAAGTGAAGGGGAAAATTGTTTAACTTAACCCTAGTGCATTACTGGTACTTTATTTTATAAATCCCATAAGGATGAAAGATAAAGCTAACCTTGATGGAATTTGACTCAAGAATGCATCATTAAGGGTCGTAACTATATGCTGAAAAGCATGTTGTACAAAACTGCCAATCCACCACCCTATTTTATTGAAATAATGGTTTTTAATTTAGGCACAAAGCCAGCATTTTGAAGGGAGGGGAAATTCAATTAAATTGGCCCCAGTGCATTACTGGTATTTTATTTTATTGACCCTACAAGGATGAAGGGCAAAGTTAACCTCACTGGGATTTGAACTCAGAATGTAAAGTGACATAACTACATGCTGCAAAGCATGTTGTCTGACGCTCTACTGATTCTGCCAATCCACTGCCCTATCCTATTGACATAATTGGTTTCTAATCTAGGCACCTGGCCAGCCATTTTGGGGGACAGGAAGATCAATTAAATTCAACCCGAGTTACTGGTGCTTTATTAACCCCATACGAATGTAAAGGACCGTAACTCTATGCTGTGAAACATGGTGTACTAGTTTACTAGTTTATCCAGTAAGACATGAGTACAAATGAGATATGTCAAATGATTTAGGTTGCTTTGGTATAACTGGTAACAGAGATTTGAACTTAGACAGTAAATGGCTGTAACTCTGTTGTAAAGCATGTTGTCCACGCTCTACTTATTGAAATAATTGTTTCTACTTTAGGCACAAGGCCAGCAATTATCCCAGTGCGTTACTGGTACTTTATTTTATCGACCCCGTAAGGATGAAAGGCAAAGTCAACCTCGGCGGGATTTGAACTCAGATCGTAAAGGGACGTAACTATGCTGGAAAGCATGGCGTCCGACCCTCTACTGATACTGCCAATCCACCGCCTTTCTTATTGAAATAATGGTTTCTAATCTAAACACAAGGCCAGCAATTTGAAGGGAAGGGGATCGTCATCGTTTAACATCCATCTTCCACACCAGCATGGGTTGGACGGGTTTGTCCCACTGGAGGCAAGATTGATTGGATGACCATGTCTCGCTCATACAAAACTGTTTCTGGCAGGTTTTCTACGGCTGGATGCCCTTCCTAATGCCAAGCACATTTACAGTGTGGACTGAGAGCCTTTTTACCGTGTCTCCTTTACATGACCACTTTACAGTGGACAGAAGTGGGGTGGTGTGTATATTGGGTTAAGAGGTGCCTACTGACTGTAGCGATAGTCAATGAAATCCATCTCAGTATTGGACTAATACTTTACTTAATCATAGGCAGTGAATTAGCAGAGTCGTTTGAATGTCAGATAGAATGTTTTTAGGCCTTCATTTCGTCTCTGTTCTCTGAGTTCAAATCTCACTGAGATTAACTTTACTTTTTGTTCATTCACAGTTGACAAAAAAAATACTAGTCTGGTACTGGGGCCATTTCTTCATCTATATCTCTTTCCCACTTCCTCACTCTCATTCTCTATCCTTCTCTGGGAGAAATATGCTGTATTCAGACCCAGAGAGGAGATGGGCTCTGCCTGGTTTTAAAGAATCCCTAGAAATGCTGTATGTCAATGCACCTGCCCACCCCACCGCCACCATCCTCAGGAATTACAAGACCATATATATATTATTTTATCAAACCTGAATGGATGAAAGGATAAGTTAACCTAGGAAAAATTTGAACTCAGAACATAAAGAGGCTGAACAAATACTATATGAGGGTTAAGTGAAAGGTTAATAGGCTGACCAAGATACTCTCATGGAATGACTAAATGAGGTTTATTATTCAACACAGTCCCTGGAAAGAAACAATGCAGTTATCAAGAAGAGTTGAATTAAAGCATGCAAGATTTCACAGCTCTAGTATCACTCCTACATAGTTAGAAAATGAAATTTCTAGCCGACCCTTGTAAGGCATTTTGTCTGATGCTCTCATGTTTCTGAAAACACAAGAAATATTTCTATCTTAGGAAATCAAGGAAGAATTTTCTAGAAGTAGCATTATGTCAACCCTGGGAGGAACTTTATAAGGAGGGGTACAGTCTATGAAATTAAACCCTGTACTATTGTATCGATTGTAGAAGCATGTGTAATACATAAATCTATGTATATATATATGTGTGTGTATGCATATGTGTCTGGGTGTGTATATATATGTATATATATATATATATATATACACGGTGTGCCCCCAAAATGTATACATGCTTTTTATTAGAATGCTATTGAAGTGTTTAAACATTTTTGGGGACACCCTATATATATATATATATATTGTTTCTACTTTTGGCACAAGGCCAGCAATTACCCAGTGCATTACTGGTACTTTATTTTATTGACCCCGTAAGGATGAAAGGCAAAGTTAACCTCGGCGTGATTTGAACTCAGAATGGCAAGGGCCGTAACTCTATGCGTCAAAGCATGGCGTCCGACCTTCTACCGGTACTGCCAATCCACCACATGCATATATGCATATGTATATACATAAATATATATGTCTGTGTATATATATATAAAGAGTTAAACAAGATTCAATGAGTACATCAAAGAATTAGTTTTACAGTAGATTGGAAGCACTCTACAAAAAAATAATTTTCCAGAGTTATTAATATTAAAATACAAATATTAATAAAATAGATGTTCTTTTGATCAATTAAATGTTATTATACATATTTCAGAGGTACAACAGTACGTCTTCATCAGACAAAATATAATGATACATGACATACCCTGAGATGTTAAATGGTTAAGATTTAATCAAGGTACCTTGATTAAATCTTACCTTGATTAAATGTTAACCATTTAACATCTCAGGGTATGTCATGTATCATTATATTTTGTCTGATGAGGACGTACTGTTGTACCTCTGAAATATGTATAATAAGATTTAATTGGTCAAAAGAACATCTATTTTATTAATATTTGTATTTTAATATATATATATATATTTATTATGAGAAACAGGAACCGTCAAAAATGATTACTCTAAGATTTATGATGGAGACCTTGAAATGATAATTCATTCCACGATTGGCAGTGTGAAACTTGGAGTAACGATTTTTGGAGCTTCAGCTTCTAATAAATAATATAGCTCTCTACATTTTTACAGTTACCATATACTTCTACAGAAATATGTATCTCTCTCATAATACATAATGCCTGTATATATTCACACACACATATATATATATATATATATATATGTGTGTGTATGTGTATATGTGTGTGTATATATATATGTGTGTGTGTATATATATATGCGTGTGTGTATATATATATATGTGTGTGTGTGTGTATATATATATATGTGTGTGTGTGTGTATATATATATGTGTGTTTGAGTGTATATATATATGTGTGTTTGAGTGTATATATATATATATATATATATGTATATATATATATATATACAGCACATACTTAAACATATTTTTAGTAATTAAATTATCTTGGAGCGATTTTGTTCTTTTAGGAATTCCATTTTTTTTTAGGCATTCCAACAAGAGCAACAACAACAGTAACAATAACAACAAATACAACAACAACAACACAGAGAAACATGAAGGGAGGGGAAAATCATGAAATTAAAAATTCAGTTTTTTCCCTTTTTTTTTTTTTTTACAAAATTTATTCATCGTATTCTCATCTCAGATCTACATTTTTTTTTAACATATATTGTTGATTATGTGTTTGTGTGTGTGTATATATATGTGTGTATGTGTGTGTGTATACGTGTGTGTGTGTGTGTGTGTGTCGATATGTGTATGTATGTGTCGATGTAAATATGTCTGTGTGTGTGCATGTGCATCTGTGTGTGTATGTCCATATGCGTGTGTAAGTCTCTATGTATATATGTCTGTGTACGTGTGCATCTGTGTCTGTACGTCCATATGTGTGTGTGTATGTCTCTATGTATATATATATGCCCATGTATGTGTATATGTGTTAGTACATGTTCCTGTATATGCTTACGTGCACGTGTGTGTGTGTATATATGAATGTATGGGCATGTCTGTATGTATGAGTATGTATATATGTATGTATGTATGTATGTATGAATATGTATATACGTATGTATGTATGTATGTATGTATGTATGTATGTATGTATGTATGTATGTATGTTTGAGTACATGTATCAGTGTATGCCCATGTGTGTGTATGTGGGAGTATATGTATGTGTGTATTCAGTATGCATGTGTGTGTGTGCTATGCCTGTGTGCATGCGTGTGCACATATCTATGTTTATGTATGTGTATGTATATATATGTATGTGTGTATTCAGTGTGCATGTGTGTGTGTGCTATGCCTGTGTGCATGCGTGTGCACATATCTATGTTTATGTGTATGTATATATATGTATGTGTGTATTCAGTGTGCATGTGTGTGTGTGCTATGCCTGTGTGCATGCGTGTGCACATATCTATGTTTATGTGTATGTATATATATGTATGTGTGTATTCAGTGTGCATGTGTGTGTGTGCTATGCCTGTGTGCATGCGTGTGCACATATCTATGTTTATGTATGTGTATGTATATATATGTATGTGTGTATTCAGTATGCATGTGTGTGTGTGCTATGCCTGTGTGCATGCGTGTGCACATATCTATGTTTATGTGTATGTATATATATGTATGTGTGTATTCAGTGTGCATGTGTGTGTGTGCTATGCCTGTGTGCATGCGTGTGCACATATCTATGTTTATGTATGTGTATGTATATATATGTATGTGTGTATTCAGTGTGCATGTGTGTGTGTGCTATGCCTGTGTGCATGCGTGTGCACATATCTATGTTTATGTGTATGTATATATATGTATGCGTGTATTCAGTGTGCATGTGTGTGTGTGCTATGCCTGTGTGCATGCGTGTGCACATATCTATGTTTATGTTTGTGTATGTATATATATGTATGTGTGTATTCAGTGTGCATGTGTGTGTGTGCTATGCCTGTGTGCATGCGTGTGCACATATCTATGTTTATGTATGTGTATGTATATATATGTATGTGTGTATTCAGTGTGCATGTGTGTGTGTGCTATGCCTGTGTGCATGCGTGTGCACATATCTATGTTTATGTGTATGTATATATATGTATGTGCGTATTCAGTGTGCATGTGTGTGTGTGCTATGCCTGTGTGCATGCGTGTGTACATATCTATGTTTATGTGTATGTATATATATGTATGTGTGTATTCAGTGTGCATGCGTGTGCACATATCTATGTTTATGTGTATGTATATATATGTACCCTTGTCTTCCTAGTTTCATATATATAATTTGACTAATCACCTCCTCAGTAGATAAATAGGAAGAAAACTAAAACAATATGATGTATCTCCTTTGTTCTTTATACTCCCCTACACACCAATAATTCCTCAACAGCTTGGTATGCCGGTTCCAAAGATCTCCTTCACTCTCCTTCTCCATCTCATTCTCTCGTCCATTCCTTGTAACAGGTTCTCTAGATTGCACTCTGCATCCACGCAAAGCTGTTTGATGTAGCTTCTGTGAGGTCTGCCCACATTGACATGCCCGTAGCTGTTTGGTGTATTAGGTTCTGAGAGGTCTTCCCACATTGGCATGTCCAAGCAAGACACGGTCGCCCGACCCAACTTGCCTCTTATGGGACGCACCCGTCTAACCCATCTAGCGTGGAAAATAGGCATTGATGGTAGCTGATGGTAGCTGTTTGATTTTTATGTTTTGTGAGGCCTTAACTGTTTGATGTAGGTTCTGTGAGGCCTGCCCACTTTGGCATGTCCTTAGCTGTTTGATGTAAATTCTGTGAGGCCTGCCCAGTTTGGCATGTCCTTAACTGTTTGATGTAGTAGGTTCTGTGAGGTCTACCCACTTTTACATGCCCAGGCCTCTGCCTTGATACCCTTCACAACAACTATTTAAGCCCTTGATGACTGCATTTATAATGTTTTCTGATTTAGACGAAAGGTCAACAATTTTAAGAGAGAAGTTGATTATGTTAACCCCAGTGTGTTACTGGTACTTTATTTTATCGAGGCTGTAAGGATGAAAGGCAAAGTTAACCTCTGAGGGATTTGAACTTAGAACATAGAAAGTTGTAACTAAATAGCACATATCATGTTGTCCAATGTTCCACCGATTTTGCCAATTATTTTGTTCCTAATATAACTTAACATATGGTTCTTGTATAACATGATGTTGGAATATATAAATTTATATAGGAAT
>OZ024748.1:52863740-52883740 GCA_964016885.1 Eledone cirrhosa
AACATTTATATACACACTCATACACACTCTCATACACACATGTACTCATGTACACGCATTCATATACATATGTACACACGAATACACATTCATATAGACGCTGAGACATGTATGTACCTTCTCTCTGTCTCTCTCTCTTACTCACCCATTCTCTCTTTATATATAAATATATATATATACACACACATACATGTATAAACATATATAAATACATATATGTATATACTCACACACATATATAGATATATATATATATATACACAAACACACATTTATTTACATATATATATATATATATACACACACATATTTACACATATATATATATACACACACACACATATATACACACACACACACAATTATTTACAAATATATACACACACACACATTTACACACACATTTACACACACACATATATATATATATACACACACACACACATATATTTACACACATATACATATACACACACATATTTACACACACATATATATATATACATATATACACACACACACATATATTTACACACATATATATATATACACACATATATTTACACACATATATATATATATATATACACACACACACATATATTATATATATATATATATATATATATATATATACATATATATATAGGTAAACACACACACATATATATATATATATGGCTGTGTATGTGTAAATTTGAATGTACATTTATGTAAATAGTGTTACTATTAAGTGTAAATGTGAATAATTATGGTGTGAAACCCTGCACTTTCTCAGTTGAGGTGGGAGTGTAGATATCTATGTTTTACATATGATGTTATAGCACAATATATTGCTGAAACATTTATAGCTCTTTACATACATACACTGACACACACAAACACATACGCGCACTGACATGTACAAATACACATGCATAATCCGACACATACATACACTGACACACACAAACACATACGCACACTGACATGTACAAATACACATGCATAATCCGACACATACATACACTGACACACACAAACACATACGCACACTGACATGTACAAATACACATGCATAATCCGACACATACATACACTCACTCACACACACAAACACATACGCACACTGACATGTACAAATACACATGCATAATCCGACACATACATACACTCACACACACAAACACATACGCACACTGACATGTACAAATACGCATGCATAATCCGACACACACATACATGTACACACACGAACACACATGCACACACAAGCATAAAGACACAACCACACACTGACACAAAACCATACACTGACACACACACACATGTACACACACACAGGGATAAAGACACAACCACACACTGACACAAAAACATACACTGACACACGGAGACACACTCACACGCGTGTGTGTGTGTAAACAAATAGTTAAAGAATGGATAAATATTTCATTAAAAAGCTTATGAAGCAAAACTCCTGAATCGTTCCTAACCACAAATTGATTGTTAGAATTTCTTCCTCTTGACCCATTTATTCCTGGGAGAGTGATGAGGGCAGAGTCCTCAAACACACCTTCAAGTGAATTCTGTCAGAAGCAAACATCTCCATTTGTTCCGGCTGGATTCCAAAGCCAGACTTGCTGAGCTTATGGATGTTAACGAGCCATCTTGCTCAGCATCTACCCCTGGGTCTCCTACTGGATGGTTTTCTCAGTTAGAATTACTTGAATGAAAAAAACCTTTTCATCAAGAAGCAAACACAAACTAACAAACTGCAGAATGTGCCCTGGATGACAAATGTATTGGACAGATTTCAATGGAAACATAAAATACACATGTATAACACTTTTTCTTTGCTTGACCATGCACTTACAACAAAAATGTATTACCACTGTATTATTATACAACACAGGGCGGTGGATTGGCAGTATCGGTAGAGGGTCGGACGCCATGCTTTCCAGCATAGTTACGTCCCTTTACAATCTGAGTTCAAATCCCGCCGAGGTTGACTTTGCCTTTCATCCTTACGGGGTCGATAAAATAAAGTACCAGTAATGTACTGGGTAATTGCTGGCCTTGTGCCTAAAGTAGAAACAATTATTATACAACGCATGCAGCAGAATTAGATAGGAAAACATATTTATATAGAATCCCATACAAATTCTAAGTGTAATGTCTGTCTCAAGCTTGGAGGATGATCAGGCTGGTGGTTATCCTAGTTTTAAAGTGACTGAGAGTACAAGACTCTTCCCTGGATGCCAGAGTTAGTGTCCTGAGACAGGAGGTTCATCAGACTGATACTTATCTTGGTTTCCATGGTATGAAGTGACAGAGTACAAGACACCCCTCGGACAGGACACCAGTCCAACATAGGGTTAAATCCCCAACTATATCATTTTTTGCTCAAGAACATAACACACAACCCATTCCAGGAATTGAACCCACACCATAATTATTGCAAGTCCTGCATCCTTACCACTCAGCCATACACCTCCGTTACAGAAATCATGGAGTTTTAATATAAACAGTTACAGCATGTATGAAATTAATTATAAAAATCCTCTCTACTTGCCTCTTGAACCACATCCTATCTGCTGACTTTAATCATTTCCATGTAGTCTATCTGTTCACCTTATCAATAAATACCAGATCTGCCATTGTTTCTAATGGAGTCAGCAAACAGGACATACTTTTCATGGCATGTGGATGGGTTTATATTTGCACCAGTGAACACAGCTTAAATTCATGTCTGTTCAGCTAAAACAATTGTATAAAATGGATTAGTAATTTAATTACATTGTTTTCTTCCTTCATTGTTCAACATTAGCCACACATATATGTAAATGTATAAAATGTAGTGAGCTGGAAACATTAAATAAAATGACCCTACCCAGGCTAGCATGGAAGATGGACGGTAAATGATGATGATGATGATGATGATGACATCCTTGCAGTTTGAAGATAGGAACTCCCTAATGACAGCAAGGGAGATAATTCGGACAATATTTAGTTAATCCAAGTTTTAGCAAATGATGATACAGTAGAGGTGGATCTTATCTGATTAGCAAATATTGTATATATTTGTGTGAGTGTATAGATCTATGCATGCTTATATATATTTACATACATACAAACATATATATATACACATACATGCGCACACACATGCACACAAACACACACATAACGATGCACATATCAGGTAGAAGGCAACCCTGAGGTCTTTTACTTTTCCAATTAAATAATATATATATATGAAATAATAATAATAATAATAATAATGAAATGATTGTGTACAGTGCTCAGGTGCACTACAACATATAATATCATACATAAACACATACAAATTCCCAAGTCAAGCGATTAACCAGTTAATTTTTTTTGGCTTTTAGTTAATTCTATTGACTGATTAATCGCTTAAGTTTATTTTAAAAACAACTCGGTAGAGAGTTTAATACGTTTTGTGCGGTTTTTGCAAATTTTTGCAATAACTACACATGCTGAATTCACTGGCTAAAATAGGGGTTTTCTCCCCTTAGAATCTCGCATGTGCTTTCATAACCTGCGAGATTCTGGCGCAAGAAGAACAAAAACCCGTTGAGAAAGCGATGCCTTGTTCGATCATTATACCAAAAGCTTATTTTTTATAAGCAGACAGTATTATTGATTTAGGTGTTGCAGAAACCCAAATTCGGAGTATTCCATCTTCCCCGAGGGTCCGGGTAAATATTTCAATCATATCTCATTTTGTTTGACCCGTTTAGCTTGTTCGCTTTTTTGGGGCTATGGTGGTTAATGGCTTCTTAAACATCGTCTCAGCGTGTATGACCATTTTAACTTATGTTTATAGCTCTGCTATCATCTTCTTCATATCAATGGAGCGCTTGTCTGCACAATATGGAAGTTGCGTTTCGCTAATTTCTACCCGCCGAAATGCGATTCTCGCTAAATTTATATATATATATATATATATATATATATATATATATATATATATATATCATACATAAACACATAGAAATATGTGTGCGGCATACATATTTATATATGGCATATATATATATATATATATATATATATATATATACATATACATACATCAGGTTATCCACCACCTCACACAGAAATTAACATAATTTGCTGCCAGTTTATTCATTTACTTTGGACGTATGTTTGGTTTATGGATTATTTATGCAAAACTTTTAGCCGAAAAGATCTACGAACCTCTGCTGTACCTAGGAGGCTGCTGTGATGTCGTTCACAGCACACCACTTCCTTAGTTTCACTCATTACTCAGTGCACTCCATTGACATGGTGGTTATATTAAACTTGCTTGTATGATGGCATGATTGCAGTTAGGATTGTGTGTATGTGATTATATATATATATATATATATATGTGTGTGTGTGTATTTGTGTGTGTGTGTGTGTATATATGTGTGTGTGTGTATATATGTGTCTGTGTGTGTGTGTGTGTGTGTCTGTGTGTGTGTGTATATATGTGTGTCTGTGTGTGTGTGTATGTGTATGTGTGTGTATATATATATGGGTGTGTGTGTGTATATATGTGAGTGTGTGTGTATATATGTGTGTGTGTGTGTGTGTGTATATGTGTGTGTGTGTATTTGTGTGTGTATATATGTGTGTGTGTGTGTGTGTATTTGTGTGTGTATATATGTGTGTGTGTATTTGTGTGTGTGTGTATATATGTGTGTGTGTATATGTGTGTATATATGTGTGTGTGTATATATATGTATGTGTGTGTATGTATATATGTGTATGTGTGTATATATGTGTGTGTGTATATATGTGTGTGTGTATATGTATATATATATATATATATATATATATATGTGTGTGTATCTTTGTATTTATATATACATGTATTGCAAGCAGGGAAAAGCGGACGTAAAAGGATGGTGATGATGATATATATATACACACACACACACCTTAATATATATACATGTGTATATATCTACATATATACATACATATACATGTATATATGACCATGTGTATATATATATATATATATCTATATATATATATATATATACATCTATATATATACATCTATATACACATATATATGCACACACACACATATATACATGTGTGTGTATATATATATACATGTGTGTGTGTATATATATATATACATGTGTGTGTGTATATATATATACATGTGTGTGTATATATATATACATGTGTGTGTATACATATATACATGTGTGTGTATACATATATACATGTGTGTATATATATATACATGTGTGTGTATATATATATACATGTGTGTGTATATTATATATACATGTGTGTATATATATATATACACATATGCGTATATATATATATATATATATATATATATATACACATGTTTATAGATATATATATATGTACACGTATACACGTTTATAGATATATATATATATGTACACGCATATGTATGTTTATGTATATATATATATATATATATACACATCTATACACATCATTCTATATATATATATATATATATGTATACAAACATGTATATTTATTTATGTATGTATATTTAAGCAAATATCTATTTATCTAATGATGATTATATATATATATATATATGTTTATGTATAGATGCACGCACAAACAAACATATAAATACATCCATTCACATTTAGTAAATGAGTAAACTCACCCATTGAGACTATATAATTGCATAGTTCAAACAAAAAACTCTTAACTTTTAATAACCAGTACTGAACCCTGTATAAACTAAATAGAATTTATTACTAATACTAAATGCTTTCAAAATTGCAAAACTGATGGGGGAAAAACAAACATAATAATAAGATCATGAAAAGGAATAATTTATGCATTAACAACACAGATAACTGTAGACTTATTATATAATAGAATAGCAATAAACTTGGGTATAACTTATGTTTTTTTATTATTATAGAAAAAAATTGGAAATGTCAATTTAAGATATTATTATTTTTGTTGGTTTTCGCTTTGAAAGTATATTTTTTCCTTTTTTACAGTTTGGATTTTTCAAGTGATAAAACTGAACTGAATATTTTCACAGATCAAATCTGTATATAATATATATATGTATATGTATGTATATATGTATGTATATGTATGTATATATGTATGTATATATATATGTGTATATATGGATGTGTATATATGGATGTATGTATATACTGGATGTATATATATATGTATATATGGATGTATATATATGTATGTGTATATATGGATGTATATATATGTATGTGTATATATGGATATATATATATGCATGTGTATACATGTATGTGTATATAAGTATGTGTATATATGTATGTATATACATGTACATATATGTATAATTATGTATATATATATGCAAATATGTATATATATATATGTATAAATATACAAATATACACATATATGTATATATATATATATATGTATATGTATATATATACAAATATGTATATATATATATATATGTATATGTATATATATACAAATATGCACATATATGTATATATATATATGTATATGTATATATATACAAATATGCACATATATGTATATATATATATAGGTATATGTGTATATATATACACACATATGCACATATATGTATATGTATATATATATGTGTTTGTGTATATATATATATATATATATATACACATGTATACACACATCCATACGCACATTCTGCCAGGAGTTACAGCCAGCAGATAGTATATCAGCAATAGAAAGACCAATTGAAACATAGTTTTCTTGATCTGATTCAATGATTGACACCTTTCATTTTTCTTTGTATATAGCATGATAATTGCTTCTTTCTGTCTGATGATAGCCATCTCCTCATCACATAAATCATTGCTGCATGTCTACACTCTTCCAGGGCATGGAGGTGACTTTTTCAATCCAGCAACAAAAGGCAAGACTAGACTCTTCCCCTCCGTCAAGCAGTGACAACACTTTGAAATAGGACACATAAGCACAGGTGATAAATAAACCATAACAGCTCTCACCTGTACTACATGAGGTGATGAAATGTCAGAAGTGGCAATATTTCACTTACTCAAATCTGAGTAACACCTTAACAGCTGCAGCAATAGGTTCAATGCCTATAAGGCACCATGAATTCAGAGTCCTGGGTCTACATCAGCTGGAGAGATAGAATGAGACTAATGACAGATGAGAAGATCAAAAAGAGACATCTGTAAGTCATGGATTATGGTGACAAATGCTTATACAACACAGGTGCCATTCATTAAGTCTCAGTGATTATTATCTGATGACAATCCTAAGCAAGATGACCAGTAATCATGTAAACCATAGGTTTCACTTCAAAGATTCCTTCTCTTATAAAAATGCTGTAACAACAACTCAGGGTTTTCATTCCCAGTGACACTTACTGCATGACCTAACACCAACCAGATGTATTTCTTAGTTTTTGTGTACAGATGGTTTGCTAAAACTATGATCAAGGAGTACCATCTATCTTGGTTTTGAAATCAGAATGATCCATCTTCTAGACAGACTGTCACCCATGGTTGCTGAGTTACGTCTTCCCAGAACAATAGGTTTCTAAGAATCAGTAACAGTCTTAACGTTTTGAATGCTAGTCCTCCGTCAGAAGATAGAACGAGAAATTAAAGAAGAAATAGAAAGATTGAAGAAACTGGCAGGGCGGAAACAGGAAAACGTTTTTTAAAGAAAATTATCAGGTCCATTGATGTATAAGCTAAGATTAGCCCTGATTCAGCAGTCTTATGATCAAAAGACATTTATACATACATATATAGATATACATATGCATATATATATATATATATATAATAACATAAACGGAGAAAGCTATTAGCGATACTCCGACCAATTTCCAACTCACTCAACAAACATTAGGAAATACCAGAGTATATTCCCAATTAAACGTTTGGAGTGCTAACTATATTGTATTGTGTGGATAATTGGCTGTATTATTTTATATGAGATATATTAAAGATCTCATTTCCCAAACGATCCTCAGCTCAGATTACGAGCTGAGGATCCGCTAAGGTGAAACAATTGTTCTCAGTATGGTGAACTAACTGTTGTGTTACCACTTATATATATATATATATATATATATATATATATATATATATATATATATATAGATAGAGATATATAGATATATATACATATATATATAATATCATCATCATTTAACATCCATCTTAAATTATGATATATATATGTATTTATGTATGTACACACACACGCACACATATATATATATATATATACATATGTACCTGTGTATATATATATATATATATATACAGGTACATATGTATATTTTTTAGTGGCACACCCCAGATTTAGAAATGGAGTTTAGAAAAAAACATCTTGAAATATGTTTCTTGTAAAAACATGCAGCCCTCCCCCCATTTTTCTCCAACAATGTTCTGAAAGCAACCTCGCTGAGCACCAAACCCTAGTGTGAGTCAGGCCTGACTATAAGGCAGCACCTCCTTCTCTATCCTCACCATGGTACTCAAAGTGAGCCAGGGTTTAGAGGAAGACCCCTGACCCTATCCTCTGTAGACATGTCCTCCATTCAGCTTCCTTCACCGTAGCCACTAGACAGATGAAGACTCACTACCCTAACCACTTAAAAAATGGCAATGCTATAAAAAATATTTATTAACATTGAAAAAATTGCTTTGGTTGCCATTGTTATAATAATATATTTGTTTCTGGTTGAATAACTGAAAACTGAAAAATCTTGAAGTTCCTAAAATAAATAAAGGAAGCCGAGCAGCAAAAACAATAATAATGGTTTCCTATATAGGCACAAGACCAGCAATTTTGGGGAAGGGGAAAGTCGATTAAATCGACCCCAGTGCATGACTGGTACTTTATTTTATCGAGCCCCGTAAGGATGAAAGACAAAGTTTAACCTCGTCGGGATTTGAACTCAGATCATAAAAGGCCATAACTCTATGTTGCAAAGCATGGCATCCGACCATCTACCAATACTGCCAATCCACCACACAAAAAACAATAATAGTAGCAATTATAATAATCATGAATTTCAAAGTAAGTGTTGTTTCAAAATATTGTGCAATATAACACTTTCATTCTTGCAAGGATGTTACCACATTCTTGGTGACAGAATTACAGTCTGTAGGTGCTGGGAACAATTTAATTTATTCCCAGAAATAATTTTGACACTTTTCAAAATGGAGGAATAAAAATGGATCTGAAAAACAATAAATAAATAAAATTAAAATAAAAAGAAGGAAATAAACAAACATTTTCTTTTTTTTTTTTCTGAAATTAAATAATCATCATTGTCATCATTACAGTTGTACTATATAGAAAGCACCCCCCATATATATATATATATAAAATAAACAAAATATAAGGATGGCAATAGCAATAACATCAATAATAATAATAATAATAATAACAGTAATAAAAATAATAGTAATAATAATAATGGTAATAATAACAGTAATAATTTCTAGAAGTGCAAAATTTGATTTTCTTTACATAATATTTTCTTTTCACAAGTCCTAGAAAACAACACAAATTATAACATGCTTGCCATATTGTGTTTTTTTGTTTAGTTTGGTCTTGATTTTTGGTGAAATCTGTTTAAAATAAAATGAAAAATGGGTGAGAAAAAAATTAAAAAGTAGAAAAATAAAAAAAGACATGAAATAAAAATAAGAACTATAAAAAACGTTCTTTTTTTTCTCTCACTTTATAAAATGAAAGAGACTGCTGCTTTATGAATCTTAGTGACAGCAACAGTCTTGAAGCATTTCAATGTCTGCTGCGTGGAATCAAAGGCAATGGTTATGTAGAGCTTGACACAACAACAGCAACAGTTTTAAAGCCATTTCCCTCCTGCTAAGGCAGGTGATTACCTTGCAGGCCCCATGAAGGCTTCTCCTTGCTATCCTATCTGCATCTACTCTTCTCTATTAATTCCCTGGTTTTCATTTCTTTCTCCATTATGTTTAGCCATACCTTTCTTCATCTTACTCTTCTTCTGCTTCTTTCCACATACATTTCCCTCGCTCCTCTCACCCAGTCACTTTCATCCTTCCTCAACACATGACCCAACCATCTCACTCCATTTCTCTTTACGACATTTATCACTGGCTCTAATCCATCGCTCCTCTCACCCAGTCACTTTCATCCTTCCTCAACACATGACCCAACCATCTCACTCCATTTCTCTTTACGACATTTATCACTGGCTCTAATCCATCGCTCTTCTCACCCAGTCACTTTCATCCTTCCTCAACACATGACCCAAACATCTCATGCCATTTCTCTTTACAAAATTCATATCTAGTTCTAATCCATCACCCTCTCACCCAATCACTTTCATCCTTCCTCAACACATGGCCCAACCATCTCACTCCATTTCTCTTCACAACATTCATCACTGATGCTATCCTCCTCATCCTCTGCAATCCATTGTTTGTCTTCTTTTCCCTGAGCAGTGCTTTACTCATTCACCAAACCAATCTTATTTTTATTCTTTCTTGCTTTCTCTGTTGCTTTAAGTACATCACCCATGTCTCGCTCTCATATCATGGCTCTCCTCATTTACGCAGTATACATTTTTGCCTTCAGTTTTAGTGGCACTCCCTTCCTCTTAAGCATGTATTTCACTTGCTAGAATTTCTCCAGTATAGCCTGACAATGATGACAATAATCTAGTTGAGGTAGCAAACACCTTGTGCAATATGCCACCTCATCTCTGGCACTATCGACTCGTTTGTCATTGAAAACAATGGAGTCTCCAGCATCATCATGACCACATCATAGTTTAAGAGGAATCAGATCTACTCTGCAAAAGAAAAGACATTAATAGAATAGCCATGTCATGCTAATGGAGGTTGATCTTTGGGTGAGGATGTGCCTGGAGTTCCCAGAGGAAGGAAGCTTCAGTGGAAGAAGGCTAAGGAAAACCTGGGCAGAGGTAGAGAGAGCAGATTTCAAAATACTGAATGTTACAAGAGAAATGAGAAAGGATCACAAGGTGTGGAGGGGGTCTGTGGCTGGAAAAGACATGTCCAACCCAAGCAAGCATGGAAAAACAGGCATAAATATGATGCTGATAGGACACAGCAATCGCTATATTATCTACAATTAATCAAAGATCCAGCATCAACATTGTCTTAATATATAAAAATGAGGCAGAAAAAGAGTTACTCACAAACAGGCCCAACATGGCTGTGTACTTATGAATTTCACTTAGCAACCATGTGTTTAGCTTCAATGCCACTATATATTACCTTAAGCAAGTATCTTCTACTTTAGCCTTGGGTTGACCAATGCCTTTTGAAAGCAATTTGGTAGATGGAGACTAAACAGAAACCCACTGTATATGTATATAAATGTGTATATATATATATATATATATATATATATATATATATAGCAGTAGGTAACTTTCTCACTTTGGGGTTGATGGTCTGTATATTATCCTGCCATAAATGGATAGCAGGTACGAATGCACTAAAATCCTATTGGTTACCGAAGCTAGCAGTAAATAAATTTTGGCCGGTTTGAACTCCCGCTGACCATATAGTGTTGTTGACCAAGGATGTGGGGAACTAGTAGCTAGAGAGAACAAATAAGGTTGGTGGTTTTCTTAGTTGTAGTTTAGTATTCAGCCACCCCCACCCCTGCTACTAAGCAGTGCTATCGGGATGATCTGAAAATTAGAAGGGAGCAGACACTCAGAGCAACAACACACATTTTTCTAGTCCGCTCCCTTCCACATAAAATTGTCTCGGAAATGTTACCTTTTAATCTATTTTTGCTGTCTGAAGAAATCACGATATCGATCGTCATTGAAATATGTATAACAGCTTAATTAATAAAGAACCCTAACATCTTCAACTTCGCATTTTCCTCTTTATATATATATATATATATATATATAAGCAAAGAGATATTTAATTTGTTGGTTATTCAACAAATTTATTTATAACAGATCCGAAGCACTTTACAGGTTTTCTGGAGTATAATCATCATTTCATTTTACATCCGCTTCTCCCTGCTTGCAAGGGTGGGACAGGAACTGATTCTGGCTTGATTTCTACAGCTGGATGCCCTTCCTAACACCAACCTCATTTACAGTGAGTGCTGAGTGCTTTTTTGCCGTGGCACCTCCACAACCACTTTGCAGTGGAATGATAGGGACCCAGTCCCTATCATCTCATTTCTACAGCTGAGTAAACTGGAGCAATGTGAAATAAAGTGTCTTGCTCAAGGAAACAACACATCACCCGGTCTGAGAATTGAACTCACAACTTTTCGATTGCAAGGCCAATGCTCTAACCACTTAGCCATGTGCCTCCATATAATATCAATGATATTAATAAATGGAAACTATATTTATAAAACCATATTTATTCTATTATACATATTTCAAGGGTACCAAAATGTTGGTACGCTCTCATCAGATAAAATACAAAATTTGTTTTATAAATGGTGACATACCCAAGAAACCAGACCTTATCGGTTCAGGTTCAGTTTGGATATACATGCATACATATTTATATATATATGCTAAAAGTAAATGGAAGCAATAAAACAAACAATACAGTCCAGTGAAGAAATATATTAGTTTAACACTTAGTAGAGTAGGAAAATAGTCTTTACGTTTCAGACACTAGTCCTTCATCAGAAGATAGAATGAGAAATAAAAGATGAAATAGAAAGATAAAGAGTGAAAAGAAGAAGAAACAGAAAAAAGGTTTTGAGAAAAAGCACGCGTGTATTCAGTCAACCATGTGAGTGTGTGTGTGTGTGTGTGTGATAACTTGGAGGTGTGACTAAAATAAGTAGCAGACTTTAAAAAAATAAGTATCATGGTGGATATGATCAACAAATAATCAATAAATCTCTTCGAGGCGGTGCTCCAGTAGAGCCACATTCCAAGACTGAAACAAGCAAAAAGCATAAATGGATAAATGAATTTCACAGCAATGATATTCAAATATATGAATTGTGACATCACAGACATATTGAGAACTGCTAATCTCATATACAATTGTCATATTAATGAGTTATATATAGCCGTCTGAATCATGAGTATTTGGGGTTATAAAAGCTAAGAGTTTGCTGGTTTCTATGCCATTATTGGCAACACTACGGCTTCTCTGGCAAAAACACAAAACTATTAATGACCCATTACATATCAAAATTTCTGAGATAAATTATCACGATAATAATTTTAAATTTTTCAACTGTTAACTTTTTCTTTTGTATTTTACTGTTCAACATTATGTTTTGAAATGCCAAATTTCCAATGATCTTTATGTGCTTTTATCTTACATTTATACATACATATATACTATATATATATATATATATATATATATATACGCACATTTATATATGCACATATACGTATATATTATACATGCACATATACATGCACACATATATATATATGTATATATTATTTATGCATACATATATGTATATATGTGTATGTAGATATGTGTATGTATATATATATATATATGTGTGTGTATATATATGTGTGTGTGTGTATATGTGTAAATATATATATATATATACTTTTACATATCATCTTCAACATGCCCATCATTTTCATGGCTAGCAAGCATATATGTGTGTGTGTATATGTGTGCACATGAATGTACATGTATATATAAGTATATATATATATATCACGTGTAGGCGCCACGAAAAAGCACCCAGCATTCACTGTAAATGAGGTTGGTGTTAGGAAGGGCATCCAGCTGTAGAAATCAAGCCAAATCAGTTCCTGTATGAGCAAGGCATGGTCAGCCGACCAGACACTGCCCACAACAGGACAACCCGTCTAACCCATGCTAGCGTGGAAGAACGGACGTAAAACGGTGATGATGATGATATTTATATATCATCATCATTTTACGTCCGTTCTTCCACGCTAGCATGGGTTAGACGGGTTGTCCTGTTGTGGCCAGTTTCCGGTCGGCTGACCTTGTCTTGCTCATATATATATATATATAGATAGAAGCTGTCAGTAAAGTAAGAGTGGGAAGTAAATTTTGTGAGAAATTCTAGGTTCAGTTAGGAGTGCATAAGGGCTCGGTTTTCAGCCCATTTTTGTTTATAATAGTTTACCTGGCCATAACTGAGGAGTTTAAAATTGGCTGTCCATGGGAACTTCTGTAAGCTGATGATTATAACTGAATCTCTGGTAGGAGTAAAGAAGACATTTCGGCTGTTTTAACAGAACTTAGAATCAAATGTCTGAGAGTTAACTTTGTAAAAGCCAAGGAGATAGTAAGTAGGAAAGAAGACAAGACCTGTTCTCATCAGGGTAAAAGCCTTGTTTAATATGTAGAAAAGGAGTAGGTATAAATCTATATGATATACACAAAGTAAATCTTGATGACAAAAGGTCTAGTGAAATAGCAAGCAGAGTAACAGGGAAGGTAGAATTGGGATGTAGTAGATGTACAGGGATAGTTGGTAGTAAAAGCATCAGTGAAATAAACTTTGTTCAATCACAGGAAGGATTTGCGGCAGTGGTTGATAGCTTTTGTTTATATGGTGATCAGATTAGCGGTGCAGATGGGTATTTCAAGAACATGATAGCTACAATAAGAACAGGGTGAAAAATATTCAGGTACTACCTCCGTTGACAACAAAAGGCTTCTAGCTCTTAATGCAAAACTAACAGTACTACATCTGTGTGCAATATGCAATGCATGATGACAGCGAGACATGAGCAATGAATGCAGATGATATGCAAAGGTTGGAGAGAAATGATATAATGATGCTTTGATGGATGTGCAATGTTAATGTGCAGAAAAGACAAACAATGGATGACTTGACAGACAAACTGGGTATAAGAAGAATCAGATGTGGTGTGCAAGAGAGAAGACTGTGCAGGTGTGGACATGTAGTGTATATGGATAATGTTTGCTGGGTGAGGAAATGTCAATAAATCCACAGCGGAAGGAATCTGCAGTGGAGTAAGAACAAGGAACACCTGTGTGGAGGTGGTGAGAGAGGATTTAAAATTGCTGAAGCCCACAAAAATTCTGAAGAAATACAATGAGGGAGGGATGCTGTTTGGAACATAACTTAACAAAGGTTCTCACATAAAATTATGATGAAAGGTTTTTAGATAAATATAAATAGTTGTGTGCCAGTAAGACATGGTCTCCTGATCTGTCTGAAATTGTTCTATATAATGTCTTACATAATTTCTTCTTCTTCTTCCTCTTCTTCGTCTTAGTCATTGACTTCTTTCATCAACATCTGTCTGTTATCCTTGATAACAATGATTAGAGGGATGGTCACAGACCTAGGAGACTGCTGTAAGTGGTCCTGTATATAAACCCCTTCATTATATATTTCATTGGGGAGTATCGGTAGAGGGTCAGACACCATGCCTTGCAGCATAGAGTTACGGCCCTTTATGGTCTGAGTTCAAATACCGCCGAGGTTAACTTTGCCTTTCATCCTTACGGGGGTCGATAAAATAAAGTACCAGTAATACACTAGGATAATTGCTGGCCTTGTGCCAAAAGTAGAAACAATTATATATTTCAATGTGGTTGTTTGGGTGATATACATGCCCTCTGCTGAAAGCCCAATTAGGTTTGAAAACCACTTCACTGTGTCAATTATTTCTTTAATTTACAGTGAATTACACGCATGTGGCATGTTTACATTTATACAGATGTAACTGTAATATTTTTGTCTCTGTATATTTATGCATACATTCACATATATGTATGTATGTGTGTGTATACATATATATATATATACACACACACACACACCATGCTAGCCTGTCTAACCCATGCTAGCGTAGAAAAGGAATGTTAAATGATGATGATGATGACAACCACACACACACACACACACACACACATATATATATATATATCTGTGTGTGTTTGTATGTACATATATGTATATAGTTTTATGTATATATCAGCATTTATGGACATATAAATTTTGATATATATATGTATATATATATATATGTTTATATGTATATATATATATATATATGTGTGTTTATATATATATGTATATCTATATATGTATATATATATGTGTTTATATGTATATATATATATATATATATGTATATATCATCATCATCACCGTTTTACGTCCATTCTTCCACGCTAGCATGGGTTAGACGGGTTGTCCTGTTGTGGGCAGTGTCTGGTCGGCTGACCATGCCGTGCTCATACAGGAACTGATTTGGCTTGATTTCTACAGCTGGATGTCCTCCCTATATATATATGTATATATATATGTATATATATGTATGTATATATATGTATATATATATATATGTATATGTATATATGTATATATATATATATATGTATATATATGTATATCTCACATATTTTTATTTGTTTGACCCGAATTACTTGGTCGTTTTAATGGCTGTCCGTATGATTGTTTAACCATCGTCTCAGTGTGTTTGGCCTTTAATGTATGTTGTAGCTCTGGTTCATCTGAATCATTGAGCGCTTGCCACACATCTCGGAAGTTGTTTTTCGTTAATTCCTAAGCCAAAATATAATTCTCGCTAATTTATATTTGTATATATATGTATATATATATATATACACACAAATTATATGTATGTAAAATAGATTCTCTGACCAATGAAGCTGAAGTATTTTCATCACTTCTGTGTGCATATATATATATAAAGTAATTCCGTCGGAAAAGTCCAGGAAAAAAGAGTGCTCTATGTAGGTAACAGAGCTTAATAGTTATGTAATAAACAACATAAGGCAATTATTCCATTTACCAGTGGTTTCTTAAAAGCAAAAATTTTGCTTTCAATCCTCAGAATGAAAAAATCCTCGTCTAAGACCATAATTGCCTTATGTTGTTTATTACATAACTATATATATATATATATATACACACACACACAAGTGTGTGTATCTGTCTGTGTATGTTTGGTTATGTATGTGTGTGTTAATGTAGTATAGAGACAGGCTGTGCTGGGCTGGGTGGAGTCACGCAATACTTTCTACCATAAAGGAAAAGAAACCTGTGAGATCGAGAGATGAGCCAAAGAACAATTATTTCCTATGTGTGAATGGCTGACTGTTTCTCTGTGTACTCTTTTACTCTTTTACTCTTTTACCTGTTTCAGCCATCCGGCTGAGGCCATGCTGGGGCACCGCCCTTGTACGTATATATATATATATATGTATATATATATATATATATATATATATTACATAAAAATGTGCGTGTGTATATATATATATGTGTGTGTGTATATATATATGTACATAAAAATATGTGTGTGTATGTATATATATATATGTGTGTGTATATATATGTACATAAAAATGTGCGTGTGTGTATATATATATATATGTACATAAAAATGTGTGTGTGTGTATATATATATATATAAGTACATAAAAATGTATGTGTGTATATATAAATATGTACATAAAAATCTGTGTGTATATATATCTATATATATGTACACAAAAAAAGTATTTGTATATATATATATATACGTATGTATATAAATGTGTGTGTATATATCTGTAAATATATGTGCATACATCTCTCTCTCTCTCTCTCTCTCTCTCTCTCTCTCTCTCTCTCTCTCTCTCTCTCTCTCTCTCTCTCTATATATACATACATATATATAGATATACACACACACACTCACGCATACATTTAGCAGTCAATCTGTCCGTCTCTCTGCCTATTTGTCCATGTGTCAATATATATATGTCTGCATGTGTGTTGATGCTGCTTGTGGTTGCTTTAATGATTTTTTTTTTTTTCAAAATTTCATTTTGGAATTCCCAGGTAAAAGGTTCCTTCAGCTTGGCTAAGCCTGTTAACAGTGAGCCATTGGCACTGAATCACCATGATAGGGGGAGCTCTTTGATAACATAGGCTGAACATGTCCATTCAAACACACACACTTTATATATGTTTGTATATATATATTTGTGTGTATGTATGTTTGTGTTTGTGTGTGTATATATGTATGTGTGTTTGTGTGTATGTATATAGATGTATATGTGTGGATATGTGTGTATGTCTATATATGTATATATGTGTGTGAGTATATATATATATATATATATATATATATATATATATATATATATATATACATACAAACACACACACATGTGCTTGTGTTTTTGTGTACATACACAGGGTATTACATATATATATATATATATGTGTGTGTGTATGTGTGTGTGTGTATATATATATATATGTGTCTGTGTATATCTAACCCATGCTAGCGTGGAAGAACGGACGTAAAACGGTGATGATGATGATGATGATATATGTGTATGTGTGTGTGTATGTATATATATATATATATATATATATATATATTCATATCTGTGTGTGTGTATATATATATGTGTTTATATATATATGTGTGTCTGTATATATATATATGTATATATATATATGTGTCTGTATGTATATATATATATATATATATATTTATGTGTATGTATATATATATATATATATATATATATATATATATATATTTATCTGTGTGTGTATATATGTGTGTTTATATATATATATATATATATATATATATACATACATTCTTACAAGTAGCGCTATGATGTTCCGATTTCTTGTGCCCAGCGGAGCACTGAAAAATTGTTAAAAGAAGCCTCTATGTATGAGAGCAACAACCACCTCACATATCAGTTTATTTCTATCAACAATCCCAACCGAAAAATGTCCAAAAGAGAAAATACCTATTTAAAAGTTTGGTTGAATGGAGAAATATATTTATATATTGCAAATGTCATAGAAATGAAGAAATACCTATCTTTATATCAATATCTATAGCAGTAATATACACACATATATATATATATATATATATACATGTATATATATATATATGTGTGTGTGTGTATGTGTGTATTTGTATGTACATATGTATGTATGTATATATATATATATATATATATATATATATATATATATATATGCATGTGTGTTTGTATATGTACATATGTATGTATATATATATATATATATATGCATGTGTGTTTGTATATATATATATGTATGTGTGTGTTTGTATATATATGTATGTGTGTGTTTGTATATATATATAAGTATGTGTGTGTTTGTATATATATATATATGGAGGCATATGACTTAGTGGTTAGAGCATTGACCTTGCAAGTTCAATTCTCAGACCAGGTGATGTGTTGTTTCCTTGAGCAAGACACTTTATTTCACATTGCTCCAGTTTACTCAACTGTAGAATTGAGATGATAGGGACTGGGGTCCCTATCATTCCACTGCAAAGTGGTCGTGGAGGTGCCACGGCAAAAAAAACACCCAGCACTCACTGTAAATGAGGTTGGTGTTAGGAAGGGCATCCAGCTGTAGAAATCAAGCCAGAATCAGTTCCCATCCCACCCTTGCAAGCAGGGAAAAGCAGATGTAAAGTGATGATGATGATGATGATGTGTGTGTGTTTGTATATATATATATATATATATATGTATGCGTATCTTTGTTTATATATATATATGTGTGTGTGTGTTTATATATATATATAACAGTTTATCGAGAAATGGTGGCATATTAGTGTTATGTAGTATCAGATAAATGTTTCTACTATTGGCACAAGGCCAGCAATTATCCCAGTACATTACTGGTTCCTTATTTTATCGACCCCGTAAGGATGAAAAGCTAAGTTAACCACGGCGGGATTTGAACTCAGAATGTCAAGGTCCGTAAGGAATGCCGTTACTTAAGATGAACAGAAAGTTGCATCTTTACTTCAACAACCACCTTGTTGGCATGCAATTTTATGCAACATATGTATATGTGTGCATGTATATGTACCTGCACAACAATTTGATGGGAAGAGAAAAGTCAAATAAATCAACCCAGTGCATTACTGGTACTTCATATTATCAACCCAGTAAGCATGAAAGACAAAGCTAATTTTG
>OZ024748.1:52888740-52896240 GCA_964016885.1 Eledone cirrhosa
TGGTGGTGGTAGTAGTGAGGTGGTGGTGGTGGTAGTGAGGTGGTGGTGATGGTAGTGAGGTGGTGGTGATGGTAGTGAGGTGGTGGTGGTGGTAGTGAGGTGGTGGTGATGGTAGTGCGGTGGTGGTGGTGGTAGTAATGAAATAGTGGCGCAGTAGTGGTGGTAGTGAGGTGGTGGTGGTGGTGGTAGTGAGGTGGTGGTGGTGGTAGTGCTGGTGGTGGTAATGAAATAGTGGAGCAGCGGTGGTGGTAATGAGATGGTGGTAGTGAGGTGGTGGTGATGGTAGTGAGGTGGTGGTGATGGTAGTGAGGTGGTGGTAGTGCGGTGGTGGTGGTGATGGTAGTGAGGTGGTGGTGGTGGTAGTGAGGTGGCTATGCTCATTGTGATGATAGTGACGGAGTCGATAATGATAAGGATGATGTAAAATAGAGACATAGATGAATTACAGAAACAAACAATATAATAAAAACATTAAAAAAAACAATGTCATACAAAACAACCCAACAACAACAACAACACAAGTGAAGAGAGAGGGAGTTGAAGTGAGAGTTGGAGGGGGAGTCGAAGTGAGAGTAAAAGAAAGAGAGAGAGAGGGGGGATTTGAAGTGAGAGTCAGAGAGAGGGAGTTGAAGTGATAGTGAGAGAAGGAGGTTTTTGAAGTGAGTCAGAGAGAGAGAGTGAGAGACGAAGTGAGGGTGAGAGAGAGAGAGGGGGATTTGAAGTGAGAGTTAGAGAGAGAGAGGGAGTTGAAGTGAGAGAGAGACAGTGAGAAAGTGACAAAGGGGGAGAGTGAGAGGGAGACACAGTAATAGAGAGGTGTGGGAGAGAGGTTAAGAGAAAGACAGAAAGGAGAGCCTTAGAGAGTGAGAGATAGAGAGAAAGAGAGAGTCATGGTGGGAGTAGAGCCAAAGAGGAATGGAATGGGTTAGAAAGAGCAATAAAGAGAGTGGGTGAGAGTGAGGAGAGGAATATGAGAGAAAGAAAGAGAGAGAAGTATGGGAGGGAAATAGAGAGAGGGAGTGGAATAGAGAGGGAAGTATGGGAGGGAAATAGAGAGAGGGAGTGGAAGAGAGAGGAGAAGTATGGGAGGGAAATAGAGAGAGGGAGTGGAAGAGAGAGGAGAAGTATGGGAGGGAAATAGAGAGAGGGAGTGGAAGAGAGAGGAGAAGTATGGGAGGGAAATAGAGAGAAGGAGTGGAAGAGAGAGGAGAAGTATGGGAGGGAAATAGAGAGAAGGAGTGGAAGAGAGAGGAGAAGTATGGGAAGGAAAGAGAAATAGAGAGAGGGAGTGGGTGAGTGAGGAGGAGGGGCATGAGAGGGAAAGAAAGAGAGAATTAGTATGGGAGGGAAAGAGAAATAGAGAGAGGGGGTGTAAGAGAGAGGCGAAAATAAGTGAGAGGAGAATCATGCGTGGGAGTAATGAGGAAGGTGAGGGTGAGGCAGAGGAGGAGAGAAATGAAATCAACCACCAATATATCATTGGTTTATGAATGGTGTAGAGACTGGAATAATTCTACATATGCTGTTATCATTGATTGTGTGAGAATCTGTGAGATGTGATGACACAGTCATCTGTAAGAGTGGTGACACACTCAACCAGTCCTGCCTTATCTCCCCTCCAATGCCTAAATAGGCAATGAATAACTCATCAGCTCCATAATTAACCAATCAAACTACTGAACAATAACAACAACAACAACAAAGACAACAACAACAGCAACAGCAGGAGCAGCAGTTAAGAAACAACAAATATGTAATAATTATAGATGTGTGGAGTTATGAAGTTGGTTATTGGATCACACTGCAACATCATTCATGGTAAATCTCTGTCTCTATTATGTGACCAATGTTCAACCCATGACCACCATCTTGTCTTAGATTCTGGTATTTAAAAAAAAAATAAAAAAAATGGTTTAATGAGTTAACCAGACAAATGTGAGGATGAGTGACCTTGTCATTAGGTGGTTGAACTTGCAATAAAGATGTGGATTTGATTCCTGGACTGGGCAGCAAGATGCTTCATTTCACGTTGCTTTTTATGACAGAACTGCAGACCCCTATCATTAAAACATCTGAGTATCCTCCTATGAGATACAACCTTGCAGGAGGCAAGCTAAAGCTAATTAGATATGAGCTTTAATAACAACATGATAGGACTAGGGGCCCTGTCATTAAAATACTCAACAATCAATCTATGGGATACAGCTTCATAGGATGTCAGCTAAACCTACATAGATGTGAGCTGTGACAACATCATGATAGGAATAGCGGCCCTGTCATTAAAATACCCGAGAATCCATCTATGTCAGTTTGTTCTGAAAGTGGGTTGTCCGGAACCCAAAGGGTCTGCAAAGGGGTGTCTGGGGTTCTGTGAAAAAAGGTAGAGGAGTATATTTATATTACAATGAAATAACATTAGACTTTAGAGTTCCCACAAAAAGTTTATGAACGAAAAAGGGTTCTAAATTTGAAAAACTTTGGGGAACCCTAATCTATGGGATACAGTCTCAGAGGATGCTAGCTAAACCTACATAGGTGTGAGCTGTAACAACTGGGGGCCATGTTATTAAAATACCTGAGAATCTATCTATGGGATACATCATTGTATGAGGCCAGCTAAAGCTATATAGGTGTGAGTTGTAACAACATAACTGGACTGGAGCCCTTATCATTAAAATACTTGAGAATCCTCCTAAGAGACACAACCTCCAAGTAAACCTAGATTAGAGGAAACTGTACCAACATGATATGACTGGTGATATTCCCAGGGATACCTTTTTCAAACTCTTTCAGTTGATCATATTGATCTTAATACTAATTTGTGTCTTGTACTTATTTGTTGGATCACCAGGGGAGTTATCAGAGTTGTTAGAACGTCAGATAGAATACTCGGCAGTATTTGTTCCATCTGTCTAAGTTCTGCGTTTAAAACCTACTGAGGTTAACTTTGCCTTTCAGCAATTCAAGGTTGATTAAAAAAAGTACCAGTCATGTGCTGGTGTTGTTTCTTCTTTGATATTTCTTTCTCACTTCCTTTCTGTTTCTTTCTCTTCTCCTTTGAAAGACATTGGCTATATTCAGACCGAGAGAGGAGATGTGCACCATCTGGTTTAAAGTGGCCAAGACATGCTGTATATCAGTACAGTGCCCCTACAACTCTATCAGGAGTTATGGTCAATACATTCACACATTTGTTGGATTGCTAAGTTATGGAACATCAAGAGAAGAACCATAAATAACACCAGCTTATAGAACAGTGCATACATAAAAACTGACTTACATAAACAAACACACACAAACACACACACACATACACACACATATCATCATCATCATCATCGTTTAACGTCCATCTTCCACGCTTGCATGGGTTTGTATATATACATTATACATATATATATATATATATATATATATATATATATATATATATATATAGTAATAATAATAAATTTGAAGACTAAAATCCAAAGAGGGCTCGATAAGGATAAATATATCATCATCATCATCATTTTACGTCCACTTTTCCCTGCTTGCAAGGGTGGGACGGGAACTGATTCTGGCTTGATTTCTACAGCTGGATGCCCTTCCTAACACCAACCTCATTTACAGTGAGTGCTGGGTGGTTTTTGCCGTGGCACCTCGACGACCACTTTGCAGTGGAATGATAGGGACCCAGTCCCTATCATCTCATTTCTACAGCTGAGTAAACTGAAGCAATGTGAAATAAAGTGTCTTGCTCAAGGAAACAACACATCACCCGGTCTGAGAATTGAACTCACAATCTTTTGATTGCAAGGCCAATGCTCTAACCACTAAGCCATGTGCCTTCATATATCAAATATATAAGAACCGTAGAGTTTCATATGACATATGACAATTGATTCAATATCAATCAGCTCAGGGTTTGATCATAATTACCCAGGTCTTACTCTGCAACGACATCTCGTCAGATATGCAAGTTCCTAGGTGCAGAACACTGCATGTTAAAGCCGCTTTAATCCTGGAACCCACACAGAAGGACCATTGTAACGACATTGAGTGCTTTAACAGGCAAAGCGCTTTTAACTATACTTACCATACACATACACACACACATATAATATATATATATATATATATAATCAATGCAAAAGGAAAACCAAAGTTATTCAAATTCCATTTTTGATATCTACAATTGTTTCTGTGGAGATAAATACTCTGATGAGTTACAATACTATATCCCACTCTCAATAGGGCTCTCTCTATGTATATATATACACAAAGTGGTCGTGGAGGTGCCACGGCAAAAAAGCACCCAGCACTCACTGTAAATGAGGTTGGTGTTAGGAAGGGCATCCAGCTGTAGAAATCAAGCCAGAATCAGTTCCCGTCCCACCCTTGCAAGCAGGGAAAAGGGGACGTAAAATGATGATGATATATATATATATATATGTACACCCATACACACACATATATATATATATGTATATATATATACACTAAAGCATGCACAGGCACAGTCAGTTTCTGCCTAGTTTCCAGTCTAGCAAATTACATTCACAAGTTATGTCAACCCATAACAATAGCAGAAGACACATCTTTAGAGTTCAACTCAGTGCTATTGAATCTGCAACCAGAACCATATGGTTATGAATCAAATTCTATAACTATACAACTTCATAGAAGGCCAGCTAAATCATGATAGGTGTGAGCTGTAAATTACATTACATTTTATAGGATAGCCCTCCATCAATATCAAACAAAACAACATATTAATTCGAGAAACATCACAGCTTTATCAATATGGACGATGTGTGGATTTTGTATAAAAGCAAAATAAAAAAGGACACAAAAAACATTAAATTTTGTGTGCATTGATGTGAATGTTTGTGTGTGATGAGTTAGTGGTGGTGTAGATATATAATGATATAATGTTTTGGTGTAGGGTTTGTAGCAGAAGGAAATAATATGAAGTTAAAATAGAAGTTGCATAAATTATGACATTTACAATTGCACATAAAATAAAGTATTTACGTATGAATATATATGTGTGTATGTATATATTTGTGTGTATGTATATATATGTGTGTATGTATATATATGTATGTGTGTATGTGTGTGTGATTATGGATTCACACTACAGACTAAAAAATACTCCACACCACAGATATACTTGTATTTGTGTGTTTGTGTAAACAGAAATAAATATCATTCATATATATAACACACATGTTTACATTTACACACACACATACACACACACACACACACACACACATACACATAAAATGTATATTACCTCAAGGAAATATGAGAGAGCTAAATAAACAAAATGCCTACCACCTTCAACATCACAACCATCACTACCACTAACACCACCAACAACAACACTGTCAACAACAACACGACAATCATCACCACCATCAACAACAACACCTCTATCACCATCACCATAACCAACAACACAGCCACTATCAACATCACCTCCACCAACAACAATACCACCACCAACAACAACATCACTAGCACCACCACCACCACCATCACCACCATCATTACCATCACTATCATCAATGCAACCTTCACCACCATCATCACCACCATCAGCACCACTATCAACATCAACATCACCATCACCACCAACAACATCACCATCATCACCACCACCATCACCATCATCACCGCAACCAACACCATCACCTCCACTACCATCACCATCGACATCAACACTGCTGCCATTAACATCGGCACCACCGCCATCAGCATCATCACGACCACCGCCATCAGCATCATCACGACCACCACCATCAACATCACCACCGCCACCATCAACATCACCATCATCATCACCATTACCATCAACATCACCACCATCAACACAACCAACAACAACAACATTAACAACAATAATAATTGTTTCTACTTTAGGCACAAGGCCAGCAATTACCCCAGTGCATTACTGGTACTTTATTTTATCGACCCTGTAAGGATGAAAGGCAAAGTTAACCTCGGCGGGATTTGAACTCAGAATGGCAAGGGCCGTAACTCTATGCATGGCGTCCGACCCTCTACCGTTACTGCCAATAATAATAATAATAATAATAATAATACTAATAATAATGCTTTCTTTATTAACCACAAGGGTTTACACAAAGTAGACATTAAGGACAGTACAGGACAATACAGGACGGTACAAATGGGCATTTCTGCGTGTAAGAAAAAAAGAGGATGTAATAAAAAAAAAAAAACAATGAAAAATTCCCCAATAGGGGGGAGACTTCCGAGGGACATTTGTGGAGAAAACCCATTAAAAGGCCACAGTGACCCTGACCACCAGGGCAAGTGCCCTCTCCCAGTTTTCCACCTTTAATTTAAAGACACATACTCAGAGTAGGAATAATAATGATTTCTTTATTAACCACAAGGGTTTATATAAAGTAGACATAATAATAATAATAATTTCTACTTTAGGCACAAGGCCAGCAAATTACCCAGTGCATTACTGGTACTTTATTTTTATCGACCCCGTAAGGATGAAAGGTAAAGTCAACCTCGGTGGGATTTGACTTTACCTTTCATCCTTACGGGGGTCGATAAAAATAAAGTACCAGTAATGCACTGGGTTAATTTGCTGGCCTTGTGCCTAATAATAATAATAATAATAATAATGATAACAAAAAAATAATTTTTTCTAATATTGAAAACAAAGCAACAGCACATTAGTTTTAGAGTAAAGCAAATGTTATTGAACAGTGGAGTGCATCAATCTCCCGCTGATGCAGAATAACTGCACTTGTTTCTGCCCTCCTAATGCAACACTGAATACAGTTTTATGGTTTAAGCTGCACACTGCAGGAGACAGTTTCAGGAATTCTTCATCAACTCATTCATTATAAACAATTAAAGAAATCAATATATAGGAATTAATTTCCATAATTTCATCTCTAATAACAAATAATCTGAATATGAGAGGGAACAGGGTGTTTATTTATATAGTGTGATGGTGTGTATATATATATGTGTATGTATATATATAGATATGTATGTATATTATATGTATATAATATAAGAGGGAGTAGAGTGTGTTGGTGTGTATTTATATATATATATATATATATATATATATATACGTTATTCCGGGTTGAATCGGAGGTAACCACAGTAAGTAAGGTACTCAATACATAGCAGAGTATAACAGTTTTAATATAGATGAGATTCTACAGGACTAGAACAGATGATTTCTAATGAATGAAACAGTTCTAGTCCTGTAGAGCAGATTCCTGATGATTTCTAATGAATGAAACAGTTCTAGTCCTGTAGAATCTCATCTATATATATATATATATATATTTATGTATGTATATTAATTATATGTATATAATATGAGGGAGCAAATTTTACATTTATATACTGTGGTTGTGTGTATATATACATATATATATGTGTATGTTTGTATATTACACACGCACATATGTGTGTATGTATATTATATGTATATAACATGAGCGAGCAGGGTTT
>OZ024748.1:52901240-52911240 GCA_964016885.1 Eledone cirrhosa
TCACAATATATAATAAATGACACATGAAACAAATATAGATGAATGCAAATATATAATAAATGATATAAATTAAATAGAAATATTATCATCATCATCGTTTCTCATCAGTTTTCATATTTTCATGATTCCTACAGGTCTTTTCCCATTCAGCGTTCACGTGCTGTGTTCCACCATCTCCTTTGTGTAGTTCAGTGATTTCAGATCAGCTCTTACCAGTCCAGACCAGGTTTTATTTGGTCATCCTTTACACACATTGTACCCATTAAGGGTACTTGGTACTTCTTAACCCAATCATCATCATTATTTACCCTTGGCAGTATCGGTAGAGGGTCGGACGCCATGCTTTTCAGCATAGTTACGTCCCTTTACGATCTGAGTTCAAATCCCGCCGAGGTTGACTTTGCCTTTCATCCTTACAGGGTCGATAAAATAAAGTACCAGTAATGAACTGGGTAATTGCTGTCCTTGTGCCAAAAGTAGAAACAATTATTTATAGATATTAGGGCGGCGGATTGGCAGTATCGGTAGAGGGTCAGACACCATGCTTTGCAGCACAGTTACGTCCCTTTACGGACTGAGTTCAAATCCCGCCGAGGTTAACTTTGCCTTTCATCCTTACGGGGTCGATAAAATAAAGTACCCGTTATACACTGGGATAATTGCTGGCCTTGTGCCAAAAGTAGAAACAATTATTTATAGGCATCAAGGCTGCACTTGTCCATGTCAACACAATTTTCTATCTTGCATGCACCATCAAATTTCTCTTATGTATATATATTTTTTCTTTCAGCTTGTCTGTGCTTCATCCTTCTTACATACTAACATTCAGGGCATTCAAGGGAAATTTTGCAAGGTTGTACAAGACCCCTTTGGAGCCCGAAGCAGGCAAAGATTTTTCTCAAAATGGATGTTGTATGGCTGCTGTGGGGCCTTCTTAGCTCTTGGGCCCCCCTCTCACAGGCCCTGCTAACATTACACATTAATTGAAGCATGCTTGATTCATTCCTGTCCATTCTCCACTTATCCTCTGCAATTACTGCAGCCTTGCACTTCATATGCAGGCATCATGCAATCTGCTTTATGTTCAGAGAAAATGCCTTCATTATCAACAGTGTCATTTGCTCCATCAACCTTTTCTCCTTTATTCTTATTCTAGATGCTATGTTTTCAGAAAAACCTCCTCCACTGGTACTAAGGTCATCTAGGTAACAAAATCTATCATCGACTTTTATGCAACCATCCCTAAATTGGAAAAAGTTTATTTCACAAGTGTTCTTATTATCAACTATTCCTATGTACTTGGCACATAAAAAGACTACTTGTTCTGTTAGTCTACTAAGATGTGTCTTCGTCTGCGATGACCCATCCAACCATTACTATCAGAAAAACTCTCAGTGTTAAATGATAATGTTGATATATATATATATTATATATACAAATATAAATTTAGCGAGAATCGCATTTCGGCGGGTAGAAATTGGCAAAACACAACTTCCATATTGTGTAGACAAGTGCTCCATGGATATGAAGAAGATAGCAGAGCTATAAACATAAGTTTAAAAGGTCATACAAACTGAGACGATGGTTAAGAAGCCATTAACCACCAGAGCCAAATAAGCGAACAAGCTAAACGGGTCACACAAAATAAAATGTGATTGAAATAGTTACCCGGACCCTCGGGGAAGATGGAATACTCCGAATTTGGGTTTCTGCAACACCTAAATCAATAATACTGTCTGCTTATAAAGAATAAGCTTTTGGTATAATGATCGAACAAGGCATCGCTTTCTCAACAGGCATTTTGTTCTTTGTGGTCCAGAATCTCACAGGTTATGAAAGTACATGTGAGGTTCTAAGGGGAGAAAACCCCTATTTTGGCCAGTGAATTCAGCATGTGTAGTTATTGCAAAAATTTGCAAAAATAGCACAAAACGAATTAAGCTCTCTACCGAGTTGTTTTTAAAATAAACTTAAGCGATTAATCAGTCAATAGAATTAACTAAAGAGCCAAAAAAATTAACTGGTTAATCGCTTGACTTGGGAGATTAATACAAATATAAATTTAGCGAGAATCGCATTTCGGCGGGTAGGGATTAGCGAAACATATATAATATATATCATCATCATCATCATCATCATCATCGTTTAACGTCCATGTTCCAAGCTTGCATGGGTTTGGACGGGAGTTTTCCCACTTGAGGCAAGAGTGGTTGTCTTGCTCGCATAGGACTGTCTGGCGGGTTTTCTACAGCTGGATGCCCTTCCTAACACCAACCACATTTACTATATATATATATATATATATATATATCAACATTATCATTTAACACAGAGGGTTTATATATATATATATATATATATATATATATATATATATATATACACGGTTTACAGGAGTGAGATAGGTTTGCAGAGTAATTTGTGAGCTCTTGTCTGTTTAGCCCACACTGTAAAGTGGTCATGTAAGTGTCATGACAAAAAGCACCCAGTACACACTGTAAAGTGGTCATGTAGGTGTCATGACAAAAAGCACCCAGTACACACTGTAAAGTGGTCATGTAGGTGTCATGACAAAAAGCACCCAGTACACACACTGTAAAGTGGTCATGTAGGTGTCATGACAAAAAGCACCCAGTACACATTGTAAAGTGGTCATGTAGGTGTCATGACAAAAAGCACCCAGTACACACTGTAAGGTGGTCATGTAGGTGTCATGACAAACAGCACCCAGTACACACTGTAAAGTGGTCAAATAGGTGTCGTGACAAAAGTGCTGTAAATGATGTTGGCAACAGGAAGGGCAACCAGCTGTAGAAACTTAGCCAAAATCAGTTCTGACCTAGCATTGCCCACAACAGGACAATTCGTCTACCCCATGCTAACATGGAAAAATGGACATTAGACGGTGATGATGACGATGATGATGACGATATATATGTGTGTGTCGTGTGTGTGTATGTGTGTTTAAAAGAGCACTTAGGAAAGTTCACGTAGACTCAGTTTTGTAGGATATCAAGTCAGAGCATGTCTGTAACATTAGCAGAAATGTTGTTCTTTATCATGCTGGGTTTGCTAATCATTTAAGAGCTCACAGCAATCAGCTGTCTGGTGCAAACTATGTTGATGCCCTCCCTGGAAGGCCTACAAGGTATTCATGTCAGTTTTACAAAAGAGTTTGTTGGTCTGCAGTTGGACTCAAGCTGCACATGAGAGTGCATAAAGAGCAAGTGACATTCAAGATTATCCAAAGGCCTTGTGTGTGTAACTGCTGTAAAAAGGTTTCCAGGAGTGAGATATGTTTGCAGAGTCATTCGGTAAACTTATGGGTGTGCAGCATAATGTTGGAGAGATAGCCCTCTTCTGTAAAGAAGTGGCAGTTATATATATATATATATATATGTAGGAGGTGAGTTTAATTGTAGTACAATAAAGCAATGCAGATATCGGATAAGAAGCACTCTACAGTTTGTGGGACTGGAGTATGCATAATATAAGATCAAAAGATGGTTAAAGGAGTTCCATATATTTTATTATGCGCATTTCAAAATGATATGTTGATTTAAAACTGCACTATCAACAAGTGTTTTTTAGCCTTCATATCATGTTCTCCTGTTTTATCTGATGAAAACACAAATATTATTGTTTGATGATGTTTGTTTTTGAAATGCGCATAATAAAATATATGGAACTCCTTTAACCATCTTTTGATCTTATATTATATATATATATATATATTGTGAAGGCGTGTGGCTGAGTGGTTAGAGAATTGGATTCGCAATCGTAAGATTGTGAGTTCGATTCCTGAACCAGGCAATGCGTTATGTCCTTGAGCAAGACACTTTATTTCACGTTGCTCCTTCTACCTGGAGTTGCGACCGATAGATAGTATTAGCAATTGGAAAGACCAACGGAAACATTGTTTCCTCGGTCCGATTTGACGAAAGTCGATCGTTCCTTTAATATATATATATATATATATATATAGTAATTGTTTCTACTTTTCGCACAAGGCCAGCAATTACCCAGTGCATTACTGGTACTTTATTTTATTGACCCCGTAAGGATGAAAGGCAAAGTCAACCTCAGCAGGATTTGAACTCAGATCGTAAAGGGACGTAACTATGCTGGAAAGCATGGCTTCTGACTCTCTACCGATACTGCCAATTCACCGCCATATATAGTAATAATAATAAATTTGAAGACTAAAATCCAAAGAGGGCTCGATAAGGATAAATATATATCAAATATATAAGAACCGTAGAGCAAATATTTATTTTATACCATAAATCTGGTTCTGTCTTTGCGTGCAATTGTTCTCCACGCTCCACATATGACTTATTATCTTCGTTATTTCCGTTCATTGCCAGAGAACGTCTCTATGAACCACCTAAGAGAACATTAGTCTACGACTTCTTTTATACCATAAACGTGGTTCTGTCTTTGCGCGTAATTGTTTTTCACCGCTCCTATTAATGACGTATTATATTCGTTTTTTCCTGTTCTTTGCCAGGGAACGTTACCACGAACCAAAGTATCATCTTCCTGTCTTCCTCCGGTTGCAACGTTTTTTGAAATATCCACTTCTGCGTTTACAGATTGACTTTGTTAGTTTCAGAAGATCCCGTTAAGGGTGAAAGCAGCGATTCTTTGCTTAAACTTTAATTTATTTTAATAAATATTTGCTCTACGGTTCTTATATATCGAGCCCTCTTTGGATTTTAGTCTTCAAATTTATTATTATTACTATATATATATATATATATACATATATAAATGTGTGTATATATATATATATATATATATATATATATATATATATATATAAATGTATATATATATATAATAAATGTCTCTCTCTCTCTCTCTATATATATATATATAAATGTCTATATATATATATATATTTATATAAATAATGAAATTATAGAAATTCTCCTTCATTCATTGTTCTACTAGTGATGGATTTATTGTTGTTGTTGTTGTTAAGTGTATGTATCATTGAAGGTTCTTTTGGTTTGTTTTTAAAACTTTTTGCTAATATATTTTTTTACATTTTCGGTTTTGCTGTATATTTTTTTTATTGATTTTGTCTTTGTTGCTGTTGTACCTTTTTTTCATTTCTTTTAATTCTTTTGTTTTTGCTATAATTTTTTTGTTTGTTTGTTTTGTTTTGTGTCTTTGTTTTTAATGTTTGCTGTATTTTTTTATTGGGTGTGGGGGGTGGGGGTGTCTTCATGTTTGAATTATTTTTTTTATATATATTTTTCTCTTGTTGTTTGGGGTGAGGTAGGGTGGGGCAATGTATTTTCACTGTTTTAATTGGGTTTTTGTTGTTGGTTTTTTGTTTTTATCAATTCTTTGTTTGTTTGTTTGTTTGTTTGTTTATCACTTCTGCTTCTGTTGTTGTTGTTATTTCCTTCTTTTGTGACTGAAGCAGAAGAAAAGGTTTATCTAGAGTCAAATGACATTTGAGAAATATACTACTACCACTAATACTAGTACTATTTCTGCTGCTACAACTGCTGTTGCTACTACTACTACTACTACTGCTGCTGCTGCTGCTGCTGTTACTACTACTACTACTACTACTACTACTCATCATCTGGCGGCCTCAGCCGAGATGGACTCAACAATCGATCTCCACGTGGGTCTGTCGTTCATTGCCGCTGCCAACTCCTGGATTTCAATACCAGAAACTCTAGAGATGACATCAGGATAGGAGAGCTTGTGTCCCCTGTTATTAATGACTGCTTGTGGTTTCCAAAGCAGTAATGGAGTCACAGCCTCATAGGTGGCACGATGGCAGTGGCCAGCAAATCAGGATAGGAGAGCTTGTGACCCCTGTTATTAATGACTGCTTGTGGTTTCCAAAGCACTAATGGGGACACAGCCTCATAGGTGGCACGATGGCAGTGGCCAGCAAATCTTACTCTCCTTTTACATACTACAGTGGTTATACTCTCCTAAGATGTTGGAAATAGTACAAACAAGCAGTGGCAAATAATAATGGTTTCTTATATAGGCACAAGGCCAGCAATTTGAGAGGAGGGGAAAGTCGAATAAATCGAACCCCAGTTCATGACTGGTACTTTATTTTACCGCCCCTGTAAGGATGAAAGGCAAAGTTAAACTAGGCGAGATTTGAACTCAGACCGTAAAGGGTCGTAACTCTGCTGCAAAGCATGGTGTCTGACGCTCAACCAATTACTACCAATCCACTGCCCTTAATAATAATAATAATAATTGTTTCTACTTTTGGCACAAGGCCAGCAATTACCCAGTGTATTACTGGTAGTTTATTTTATCGACCCCGTAAGGATGAAAGGCAAAGTTAACCTCGGTGGGATTTGAACTCAGAATGGCAAGGGCCGTAACTCTATGCGTCAAAGCATGGCGTCCGACCCTCTACCGATATTGCCAATCCACCACCCTAAATAATAATAATAATAATAATTGTTTCTGATTTAGGCACAAGGGCGATATTTTTAGGGGCGGGGTGTGTGATTATATTGACATCAGTACTTGACTAGTACTTTATTTTATCACCCCGTAAGGATGAAAGACAAAGCTAACTCTGGCAGAATTTGAACTCAGAACGTAAAGAGCTGAATCAAATACCACACAATGTTTTCTTTGATGCTCTAACGAGTTTGCTAACCAATGACTGTCATCTTATCCACAGCTGTACAGCCAATAATTTGGGAGAATGGGAAATTTGATTAAATTGACCCTAGTACTATTTAAGCCTTTAGAATTTAAACTGGCTATATCCAGTTTCTGTCCAAACCGGCTGTAACTGGCTGCTCATACCGATGCTAAGGTATGGTTCTCAAAATAAAAAATATCAAAATCTCATAGATTTGATATTATGTGAGTTTATGCCTTTTCCATGAAAATATAATTGTAAATATCGAGTAATGTAAATGCTAAAGGGTTAACATACTATATTTTAATTACCGTACGTCTGGAAGATGGAAGCAAAACTAACCATGGCAAGATTTGAACTTAGAAGATAATAATCTGAAGAAAAAAATCCTACAAGTCATTTTGACCAACAAACTAAGAATTATGCCAATAATTCACACATAGTATATTATACTCCTACATTAAACCACATTATTATTTACCAGTTAGTGACCACTGAGTTTAGTTGTTTAGCCAGTGGTCAAGACTATCGAAACTGACCTAGGTTCAGGAACATTCCAGCCTTGACTATCTCATCATTTATGGGTATTTTTGTTTGTTTACTTTTTCTTTAGATACCTCAGCTCCTACATGACCCCATATCGCCAGAGATAGGAAGTGGTGGAGTTCAACCTGGGCAGGGTTTCTCCAGCCATGGATTTTGGATTTTGGATATCTGATGTATACCTATGAATACACTGTATCCCTGCATGTTGTAAGAGGTAACTGAAAGGGTTAGCACCAAGAATGGCCAGCCATAAGACAATCATTCAAAAAGGACCCTATGATGGGAAGTATTCTGTCATAGGGCCTGCAAAGCTAACTCTTGTTCCTCTTTAGCAAGTAAAATGGTGTTAGCATGATTGTTGATGTATCCACTTCATATGTCCGTTTTAAAGCCAGTAAAATGTCTTTTCAGACAGAATTGGCTGCTATTTTTGTTTTTCATCAATCTGTCTGTTTGTCTATCTGCCTGTCTATCGATATATCTGTATGTGAGAGTGAGCTGAAAAGTTCATAGGCTGGTTATGAAAAAGGTGATGTTACAGCTTTGAAATCTTGCATTTATTTATTTCAACTCTTCTTTTTAATAACTGAATTGTTTCTTTCCAGGGACAATGTAGAAAAATAAACCTCATCTGGTCATTCCATGAGAGTCTCTTGGTCAACTTATGAACTTCCCAGCCAACCCTTGTAAGTCTTTGTTTTTACATCTATGTCTAAGTCTCCTAACTTCTCTATTGTTCATATAAAATCTTTGATTGTTGTTAGTCATTGAACAATACATGAAATCAATATTATTTTTGTGTTACCAACATATGAAGCTTTCATTTTCAAGGATTCTTTAAAAGCAAGAGATAAACATAAAAAACGCATGCAAATATAAATTCATACACACACATGACACATGCATACATACACACACATACACACACATACATACACATACATACACATACATACATACACACATACATACACGCACATACATACATACACACATACATACACGCACATACATACATACACACATATATATATATGAAAAATTTACTAGAAAAATAAGTAATTGTATATGAAACATGATTATATATATACATGAACAATATTGATGATGATGATGATGATTGTACGCTTAAACACACACACACACAAACACACACACATATATATGGATAGATTGATTGTTAGATAGATAAATGTATATATGAACTCTCTTGATAGTGATATATATCATGTGTTTGTGTTGTGAATGCATGCAACCATATATATGCATACGCGTATTTCTTCTTTATATTATATATTTGCATATTATATATCACATATATCATAATCGCTATCATATATATATATCTATATCTACACACACACACATTGACAGAAACACACCTAACGTGTCTCTACCTGTTTGTTATGTCTCAATGTACACTGGAATGAATGGTATCAACCTTAACGCAACCAAACCATAGCAATTTCCAGAGGTTCACTGAGGAGATGGGACTGTCCATCTGTCTGTTATTTTTTCCATTGTCTTTGTCCTGTGTGCTCCCGATTTTGTGTATATATATATATATATATATATATATATACGTGGTCGGTTCAATAATCTCTAATACTTGGTATGAAAAGAAAAAGCTAGAGCATTCAAACGAATTTTATTTGAAAATACATTCAATACTAGTAAAGAAAACATTAATAAAGTTATATTTCAATGTAGCCTCCATTGTTTACATCCATCTTTCGCCATCTTACCAGTAATTCTTCAAACGCCGCTTTGAAAAATGAATCATCCAAAGAGTTCAAATATTCATTAACAAAACTTTTGAGTTCCTCTCCAGTTGCAAAGTGATTACCACTGAGCTCTTTCTTAAGCAGTCTGAAGAAAAAGAAGTCACTTGGAGCAATGTCCGGACTATAAGGAGGGTGAACGAGTTGATGAAAGCCACATTTTTCAATGCATTCGTTTGAATGTTCTAGCTTTTTCTTTTCATACCGAGTATTAGAGATTATTGACCCGACCACGTATATATATATATATACATATAAGTATGTTTTGAAACAGTGAGCAGATTTGAAATTAGAAAATAGAATAGGATTTTTGACTAAAGGAATTTTAGCCTGATAATAGGGTTTAGAACCCTCAGATAAATGGAAAAAGATGTGTATTGACGTACATTTTTCCATTTATCTGAGTGTTCTAAACCCTATTATCAGGCTAAAATTCCTTTAGTCAAAAATACGGTGAATATATATACATATATATGTACCATATTTTCCGGCGTTGAAGATGCTACTTTTTTCCTAAAATAAGTCTAAAAATTCTACCATACGTCATGGAGGCTGAAGGTTGTTTATTATTTTTTTTCAAATTTTTGGTTGTCTAAATTAGGGTGCATCCTTGAAGACAAAGCAACTTCGGTGACAGGAGATACGGTATATATAAATATGTATATATATCGAGTGCTTGGCAGCACATTCTTCGTTGTATCTCGTTGGCTTGGATACAGCCGAAGCTTCGATTTTACCAAACTTTCATTTATAGATATAGAGAGGAAACTTTAGAAAAGTAGAAGAGGAGTCAATGTGTGTCACACAGATAATTGTTTCTACGTTTGGCACAAGGCCAGCAATTATCCAGTGCATTACTGGTACTTTATTTTATCGACCCCGTAAGGATGAAAGGCAAAGTTAACCTCGGCGGGATTTGAACTCAGAATGGCAAGGGCCGTAACACTATACGTCAAAGCATGGCGTCCAACCCTCTACTGATACTGCCAATCCATCGCCCTGTGTCACACAGATAATATTGCAAAAT
>OZ024748.1:52916240-52918740 GCA_964016885.1 Eledone cirrhosa
AGAGAGGCACTGCACCCCAGTAAATTTACAGAAAGGTGGCTGAATGAAGCGAAAACGGCCCGAGTGATTGGGCCTTCTCTGTTTACAAGCCTGTAGGTTGAGGAAGAGAGCAAAAGAAAGAAAGGAGCACTTGCACAACACGCTCCTGGAGTTGAGGGTTGTTCTAGCGACGGGGTATTAAACAACCCATTTGTGGCGCCTCCCCCCTATTGGGATTTCGATTGTTGTAATTGTTTGTTTTTATATTTTTACACGACTGTATGTAAAATCCCCGGTATGTTTTTGTATTGTCCCCTTTTCTTGTGCGCCCTTGTGGCTAATAAAGAAATATATCTATCTTTATATCTAAGTATGTGTAAGAGTATATTTGTGTGTGTGTGTGTATATATATATATTATGTATATATATATATATATTGTGTATATATGTATATATCTGTATATATGTATGCCATGATGTGTTCCAAAGTGGACTGTATGACTAATGTATATATAGACACATACACACGTGTGTGTTTGTATTTAATGAGTTTATGTATGTATATCTATGAGTTTATGTATCTATATATGTAAGTGCTTATGTGTGTGTATATGTTAATGTTTGTATCTATATGTATGATTTTATGTGTGCATATATCTATGATTTTGTGTGTATATGTATGTGTTTATGTATATATATATGTATGTGTTTATATATATATATGTATGAGTTTATGTGAGTATATGTTTATGTGTGTATATATGTGTATATGTTAGTGTTTATGTGTGTATATGTCAATGTCTGTATGTCCATATGTGTATATGTCAGTGTATATATGCCAGTGTGTGTATGTGTATAAGCCTATATGCCAGTGTGTGTGTGTATAAGTATATATATGCCAGTGTGTATATGTTTATAAGCCTATATGCCAATGTATGTATGTGTATAAGTAGATATGCCAGTGTGTGTATGTATATAAGCCTATATGCCAGCGTGTGTATGTTTATAAGCCTATATGCCAGTGTGTGTATGTGTATATGTATATATGCCAGTGTGTGTATGTGTCTAAGCCTATCTGCCATTGTGTGTATGTGTATATGAAAGTGTGTATATGTATATAAGCCTATATGCCAGTGTGTGTATGTTTATAAGCCTATATGCCAGTGTGTGTATGTGTATATGTATATATGCCAGTGTGTGTATGTGTATAAGCCTATATGCCATTGTGTGTATGTGTATATGAAAGTGTGTGTATGTATATAAGCCTATATGCCAGTGTGTGTATGTTTATAAGCCTATATGCTAGTGTGTGTATGTGTATAAGCCTATATGCCAGTGTGTGTATGTATATAAGCCTATATGCCAGTGTGTGTATAAGTATATATGCCAGTGTGTGTATGTATATAAGCCTGTATGCCAGTGTGTGTATGTGTCTAAGCCTATATGCCAGTGTGTGTATGTTTATAAGCCTATATGCCAGTGTGTGTATGTGTATAAGTATATATGCCAGTGTGTGTATGTATATAAGCCTGTATGCCAGTGTGTGTATGTGTATAAGTATGTATGCCAGTGTGTGTATGTATATAAGCCTATATGCCAGTGTGTGTATGTATATAAGCCTATATGCCAGTGTGTGTATGTGTCTAAGCCTATATGCCAGTGTGTGTATGTGTATATATGTTTGTTTGCTAATACTTTACAGCCGAATGGCTTGCAAAGTGTTATTAGATCAAAATTTTCTGTCGAAATAAGAACACTGTTTCTTACCTGAGGCTTAATAATTAAGAAGAATTAATTTACAATTTCATTTTGTGTGTTTCTTCTATAATGAGACGAAAGCAGGATGTGTTCATCTGCAGTATAACAAGAATGTGCCGTAAAATCTGCTCAGAAGGTTCCGGAAACTCTTAAATTTTGGCAATTCTCATTTCTTCAGATTAATTTCTTTCTCTTCGCTTACTTATTTCTTTCGTTTTTTTTTTCTTTCTCTTTCTCTTTCTTCCTACTCCTCCTCCTCTTGCTCTCTCCCCTTCTCTCTCTCTCTTTCTTTCTCTCTCTCTTTCTCTCTGTCCCTTTCTTTCTCTCTCTGTTTATCTTTTTCTCTGTCCCTTTCTCCCTCTCTCTCTCTCTCTCCATTGCTGCCTCTCTCTCCCTCTCCCAATCTTTCTTTCTCTCCCTCTCTCTCTCTCCCTCTCTCCCTCCCCTTTGCTGGCTCTCTCTCTCCCTCTCTCTCTACCTATCTTTATTTCTCTCTCTCTCTGTCACCCATCACACTCTCTCTCTCCATCCCTGTCACTCTCCTTCTCCTCATGCTCTTGCTGCCTCTCTCTCTCTCTCTATCTCTCTCAGTCTCAATCTTCCTCTCTCCCTCTTTGTCACCTTCTCTCCTCCTTTTCACTCTGTCTCCCTCTCTCCTCCTTTTCACTCTGTCTCCCTCTCTCCTCCTTTTCACACTGTCTCCCCCTCTCTATCTCTATATCCCTCTCTCACTCTCCATAATTATTATTATTATTATTAAATA
>OZ024748.1:52921240-52928740 GCA_964016885.1 Eledone cirrhosa
CATAAAGCAATACTGTAAACAGACAGTTCTACCATCAAACAGTGTTGTAAACAGACAGTTCTACCATCAAATAGTGTTGTAAATAGACAGTTCTACCATCAAACAGTGTTGTAAATAGACAGTTCTACCATAAAACAATACTGTAAATATGTAAACAGACAGTTCTACAATGAAACAATGTTATAAATAGACAGTTCTACAATCAAATGATACTGTAATCAGACAATTCTGTCAAAGAATATTGTAGATAGACAGTTCTACCATCAAATAATGTAAATTGACATCAGCTCTTCAATACAACAGTGTTGTAAACAGTCAGCTCTACAATCACAATACTATCAAAAGACAACTTTACCATCAAACAATATTCTAGATAGACATTTTTACCATCAAACAATATTCTAGATAGACATTTCTACCATCAAACAATATTCTAGATAAACAGTTCTACCATCAAACAATATTCTAGATAGACAGTTCTACCATCAAACAATATTCTAGATAGACAGTTCTACCATCAAACAATATTCTAGATAGACAGTTCTACCATCAAACAATATTCTAGATAGACAGTTCTACCATCAAACAATATTCTAGATAGACAGTTCTACCATCAAACAATATTCTAGATAGACAGTTCTACCATCAAACAATATTCTAGATAGACAGTTCTACCATCAAACAATATTCTAGATAGACAGTTCTACCATCAAACAATATTCTAGATAGACAGTTCTACCATCAAACAATATTCTAGATAGACAGTTCTACCATCAAACAATATTCTAGATAGACAGTTCTACCATCAAACAATATTCTAGATAGACAGTTCTACCATCAAACAATATTCTAGATAGACAGTTCTACCATCAAACAATATTCTAGATAAACAGTTCTACCATCAAACAATATTCTAGATAGACAGCTCTACCATCAAACAATATTCTAGATAGACAGTTCTGCTATTAAACAATACAATATGTAGACAGATTTACCATTATGTCATTCGGTAGCCACTTCCTTAGTAATACACTGATGTAGAAAGCTCTATGATCATACAATACTGTAAATAGATAACTCTACAATCAAACAATACTGTAAATAGATAACTCTGTGATCAAACAATGATGTAAATAAATAGCTCTACAATCATAGTGATGTAGATAGCTCTACAGTCATACAGTGATGTAGATACATATTTACAGTATTGTTGATTGTAGAGCTATCTACATCATTGTATGATTGTAGAGTTATTTATTTACAGTATTGTTTGATTGTAGAGCTAACTCTGCAATCCAACAATGATGTAAATAGACAATTCAACAGTCAAACAGAACAGAATATTAAGGCATATATTGTTGACAGGTGCTCCACAGTAGCTGAAAGGATAAGAGTTTAGATTTGTGAGACCCCATTTGATCATAATAGTGAGAGATGGGGAGGGCAGGAAGAACAGATGATGACAGTGGGAGTTTGGTTCCTCTGTGTTCAGACCTGGTGTACATGTGTGTGTAAAATTTTACACTTATTTTTGGCTTTTACTGCTATTGATATATAAGAAAATAGTCTTCCAGAAAATAAAAGTACAATTTATATAATATATTTGTGACACTTGACTGTGTGAAACTCAGTTTAGCTGACATTTTAAATATACCTTCATGAACATCTGTTGTTTAGTTGACCAATGTTGAGCCAACATAGGTACCTCTGCCTGGTTATTTGACTTGTTAGAAATAACAACCAAATCTTCCCCAAACTACTCCCTTAAATCTTAAAATTTCGGAAGGAAGGATTGGAAGACCATCATCATCATCACCGTTTTACGTCAATGTCTCCACCCTAGCATGGGTTAGACAGGTTGTCCTGTTGTGGGCAATGCCAGGTCAGGTGACCGTGTCTTGCTCATATAGGACTGATTTTGGCTCGGTTTCTACAGCTGGATACCCTTCCTAACACCTACCTCATTTACAGTGAATACTAGGTGCTTTTTTACTATGGCACCTACATGACAATTTATAATGTGGACTGGGTGCTTTTTTGTCATGACATCTACATGACCACTTTCCAGTGGGAGAGGCGTAGGGCATATTGTCTATATGCTTCAGCTTCAGTTTGTACCCATGGGAAGGCAAAAAGACAAATTGGTCAATGCTAGAACATATCTGACCAATAACCTGTTCATTCTTTTTGGGGGTGCAGTTGTACTCCGACACAACCCCCAAAAAACACCACTGGTTTCAGGCTGTTTAGTCTCAAAAGGGTTAACTAAACATAATGCTGGCATTGATAGGATATGATCTGCTGTGAGCATATTACATTGCATGTGTAATACTGATGATGTGCATGAACACTGAAGTGCAGATGAGCTAAGAGAAAACCTGAGTATAGAAGGAATCAAATGCACTGCACAAGAGAGAAGACCTGTAGTGAGTATTGATGAGGATCCTTGGGCAAAAAGTTATCAATAGGTCCAAGTGGAAGGAAGCTGCAGTAGAGAAAGACCTAAAGACCTGGGCAGAAGTGGTGGGAACTGATCACAAGCCACTGAACCTTACAAAGGAGATAACAAAGAAACACAATGACTGGAGGGGGGACTGAGCTGTAGGGAACCTGTACAACCCATGCAAGCTTGTAAAGATGATGAACAGTGCAAAGAAATCTAAGTGGAAAGAAGCTGCAGTAGAGGAATACTGATAAGAACTGATCTGATGGCATTAAACCTCAGAGAGCAATGAGATATGATGTGTGGGGAAATAATGTAAAGAGGAGTACATGTCCAACATATGTGAGTGCATGGAAAGACAGATGTAAAATGTTAATAATGCTGATGATGATGATGATGCCTTATCAACTAAATTGTTTCCACTCTTTATATGACAAAAGTGCTTAAATATTGAACATTTCTTTCTTGTCTCATAACAAAGCAGAAACAATCAGTAAAAATGGAAGAATTACAAACTGCATGGCTTCCATCAAAACATGGATAACATTGAAAGTATTGATGCTAATTAAATACGTCAGATTATTTTAATTTCGATGACTCCGAAATTAGTTAGAATTTGTAATTATGAGGAAACAACCATAACATTATATCTGAAATTTTAACTTCGTTGACATTGAAATCAATACTTTAGTGTTCAGATATCTATAGACACATGTTAGCATTTCTAATATTGATTTTCTTTTGAGAAAATATGAGGTTAATTCTTGTATGTTTGGACTAATGTCAATTGAATGAAACCTGGCATATCACTGGTACCTACTCTATCAATTTCAGAGAGAAAGACAAAGACGGGGACAAGTCAATAAGTAGGGTTTTAATGTAGTAAATTGACTTCCTAGAAATAGCAACCATAACAATCTCAAGTCACATTGTACTGATGTATGAGAAGCATGCACATTAATTAATGTGGTTCAAGGTACATTGTACCAAGGGAAAAGAATGGCTGGATTGCCTTTTTTCATGGTTCTGCTCAATCAAGGATGACCTAGGGTTAATTAACCGCCACTGACACCACCACCACCACCACCACAACAACAGCTATTAACACTTCATAAGCAAGTTAATTAAGAATCCCCAATGTGGTTCACGGGTCTGCTAGAAATAGCAGCGAAATCTGTCAAATTAAACTCTAGTTTCTTGAAAAAACAATAAGCAGCAAGTACACACTGGATAATGTAGTCATAGATATAATATGTCTGACTGGAATAGGGAGGCATAGTGACAGCTGGAAGAATTTGGTCATAGATCTGTTTCATGAGGCTTGATGTTAGTTAAGATGACAACTACTGCCACCACTACCACCACCATAACCCAGTAACAACAATATCAACAACAACAACATTGGAGAAATGACATGTAATGTTGACAGTGGCGGCATTTGAACTTGAAACATATAGGAAGGAGAGTTAATGCTTTAACGGTATTTAGTATTCTGTCATCTGATCTACTACTCCTCCTGCCACTCCTAAAATATTTGAAATATTGATACTGCCTCAAGATGACAGATTATAAAATTTTCCTGCACTTTGACCTCTCATGTTAGTAATTACAAAGACGCCAATAATGTCAGAATGTGTAATTTTGGTGGCACCATTGTATAATAGAATTTATAGTTCTGGTGTCCAGGGATATGTCATAAATGTAATAATAATGACCTTTGACCAGTAAAAATTTGTCAATTTGTGCCTCCGAGATATGTCACAGTTTATATAATTTTCATTACGACTGGAACTAATCAAATATGGGATATTAAGCAGTCTGGACTTCTAAGAATTGTTAATTTTCTCTGCTTTGGACTTGTCAGAATTTATAATTCCTATGACCTTGCTCCTGTCAAAATGTTAAATTTTCAATTTTGACCACCCACATACGTGTCAAAATATTTAATTTCTGTGACTTTAGATCAGTCAAGATTTGTAAATGATATTCTAAACCTGTCAAACGTTTTACAACTATGATGATGATGATGGTAATTTACATATCAGGGTTTGTAAATATATCCAGCCTCTCACTGTAAAAAGGCAGTGAATTGGTAGAAGCATTAAGTAGAGTGGTGGATGGACTGCTTGGTGGTATGTTTCAGTGTGTGGTATTCTGAGTTCAAAATTTACTGCAGTTAACTTTGAATGCATTTTAATACCAAACCATTTGAAGTTGCTTCTGGTTTTAAGACATAAAACTGTTTATCTTAAAGTTTTTGATGATGACAGTCTTCTTCGTCTTCACCCACTTATTCCTGGGGGTCGTGGGGGAAGAGTCCTCAAACATTCCCTCCAGCAGGTCCTGTCAGAAGCAACTGTTTCCAACTGATCCAGCTGGATCCCCAAGCATGACCAGCCAAGCTCATTGACGTTTACCAACTATCTTGCTTGGTTATTTCCCATAAAATCTATCCAGCGATTCTTTCCTGAGACATTCTAACCACATTCCCATAATATCAGATCTGTGATCTCTCATTTCGGAGAAGTAGTGTCTCTACATGGAGTGACTCTCTGATCTCTGAGCTATGCACTTTATTGAGTAAGGTTACTCCAAAGACACTGTTAATCTTAAAGTATGTGATGATGGAAATTAACATATTAGAGTTTGGAAATTTATCCAATCTCTTCCTGTTAAAAAGGCAGTGAAATGGCAGAAGCATTAGAACAGTGGATGAACTGCTGCTGGTGGTATATGTTCTCAGTTTGTCATGTTCTCAGTTCAGCATTCACTGCAGTCAACTTTGACTTTCATTCATTAACCATTTTGTTACCAAACCATTTGAAGTTGTTTCTGGTTTTAAGATACAAAACTGTTCATCATGAAGTATTTATATTGGAGTAATGTTACTTGATAGAGTCCATAGCTTGGAGGTCAGAGAGTCACTACTTGTAGAGTTGCAACTTCTCCAAATTGACAGATCTCAACCCTGATATTACAGGTATGTAGTTAGAATGTCTCAGGAAATAATCACTGGAAAGATTTTATGGGCAAAACCAACTAGCTGGAGACCCAGTGGTAGACCCCAAGCAAGATGGTTGAATGACATCCATGAGTTTGGATGGTCTCGCTTGGGGACCGTGGTGGTGATGAGATTGATGATGGTGATGATGCTGATTGTGGTCATTGTGGCGGTGATGTTGGTAGTGATGACAATGATGATGGTGGTGTTGATGAGGATGATGGTGGTGGTGGCTTGTGTCATGATGGTGGTGATGACACTGATAATGATGATGATGTTGATGATGATTATAGGGATGATGGAGGGAGTTGGTGTTGTGATGATTGTGGTAGTCATGGAGATGATGGTTAGCTTGGTGGCAATGATGATAATGATGATGGTGAAGGTGTTGATAGTGTTGATAGTAGGTGTATATATATATATATATATATATGTATATATACACCTACATGTATATATATATGTATATATATACATGTGTTTGTGTATATATATACGTATGTGTGTATATATATGTATGTGTGTATTTATATATGTGTGTGTGTATATATATATATATATATATGTGTGTGTGTGTATATATATATATACATGTGTGTATGTGTATATATATATATATATATATGTGTGTGCCTGTGTGTGTCTATATTTTTATGTGGGTGTATATATACGTGTGTGTATATATATACGTGTGTGTGTATATATGTGTGTGTGTGTGTGTGTGTGTATATATATATATATATATATATACATGGGTGTATGTGTATATATATATGTATGTGTATATATGTATGTATGTTTGTATATATATGTGTATGTGTGTATATATATATATATATACATGCATGTATGTGTATATATATATATATATATATGTGTTTGTCTGTGTGTGTCTATATTTTTTATGTGTGTGTGTGTGTGTCTGTTTGCCTCTATGTGTAGCATGATGTTGTGCAGTTTACGAGCGATTCACACACATCTCTATATGTGTGTATGTAATTGATATGTGGTTAAAACATTTTAACCTCACAATCACACAACACCAGCACAGAGCAAAACCTACAAACTGATAAAAATACTTACATATACAAGAGATAAAGAAATAGAACCAAAACAAAAATAAGAGCCATCCATTAAATATATTTCTCCTGTTCCATAGAACATGTAAAGGAATAAACTTTGTTTTAAACTAATTATAGCAAAGGTTAACACACTTTAAATTGTTTTCCTAATTACCGAGGCCAAATTTACAAAAGGTTAAATGGTTAAATTCTGAAAACAGGGATGAAAAACTAATTATCATATATATATACACATCCACACTCTTATATATATATATATGTATATGTGTATATATATATTTATATATGTATATATGTATGTGTATATATACAGGCTTAATATATACATGGCTTAGTGGTTAGAGCATTGGGCTTGCAATCGAAAGGTTATGAGTTCAATTCTCGGACCGGGTGATGTGTCGTTTCCTTGAGCAAGACACTTTATTTCATTGCTGAAGAACGTACATAAAACGGTGGTGATGTTGTACATATATACACATACACACATATATACATATACTTGTGTTTGTATGTATATATATATATATAAATACACACATACATATATATACTTACGTTTGTGTATATACATATATATATATATATTTATATGATGATATATAATTATATATATATATGCACACACATATATATCATCATCATCATTTTTACGTCCGCTTTTCCCTGGACGGGAACTGATTCTGGCTTGATTTCTACAACTGGATGCCCTTCCTAACACCAATCTCATTTACAGTGAGTGCTGGGTGCTTTTTTGCCGTGGCACCTCCACGATCACTTTGCAGTGGAATGATATGGACCCCAGTCCCTATCATCTCATTTCTACAGCTGAGTAAACTGGAGCAACGGAAATAAAGTGTCTTGCTCAAGGAAACAACACATCACCTGGTCTGAGAATTGAACTGACAACCTTTCGATTGCAAGGCCAATGCTCTTACCACTAAGCCATATATATATATATACATATATATATATAT
>OZ024748.1:52931240-52956240 GCA_964016885.1 Eledone cirrhosa
GGGGGAGTCTTGTACTCTCAGTCGCTTCATGCCATGAAACCAGGATAAGCACCGGTCAAATGAGCCTTCTGGCTTAAGACAGACTTTAAACACAAACACACATGTAAATAACTACATGCACACACACACCATACTACAGCACACACACACATATGCAAATTTGAAGCCAATGCTTTATTTCATCCCTACTTTGAGTTTGGGGTATCTGTGTGTTGATTCAGGGGAGAAAGTGGTTCATTAACTTCAAGGTCTGATTCCTGTTGTGTTCTTGAGCAAAACATTTCATTCCATGTTGTTCTGGTAATCTTAGCTGAAAATGAGTACCAGTAATTACTGGTGGTTTAAGCCTGTGATGGATTTATATCTGTGTATTCTCAGTTGCTTCATGCTACAGAAACCAGGACAAGAACCGACCTGATGAACCTCCAGGCTTGTGACAGACTTTAGACTTAGACTATGTATTGAGTTCTTTTTCTCATTTAGTTAACATTATGGAGGCATGTGTGTATGTCTGTGTGAGGTCATGTGCATCAATATAGGTGTGTTGCATATAAATATGAGTGAAAGTGGAGTGTGATTGTCAGGCCAGATAAATATTAGCAATGTTACTATTAGTCTTTCCATTGCCGATACTATCTACCTGTCACAATTCCTGGCAGAAGGAGCAACTTTTTTCATACATAATTGTTTCTACTTTTGGCACAAGGCCAGCAATTACCCAGTGTATTACTGGTACTTTATTTTATCGACCCCGTAAGGATGAAAGGCAAAGTTAACCTCGGTGGGATTTGAACTCAGAATGGCAAGGGCCGTAACTCTATGCGTCAAAGCATGTCGTCAGACCCTCTACCGATACTGTCAATCTACCGATAATGTATATCGAACTGCATTATCAGTTATGCCCTTCTGTTTCTTTAAGATAATAGGATACAATTTAAACATATTTAGTTTCTATTTCTAGCAGGGAATATGACCACACACAGGCTCGTTTATTAGTAGTGAGATTGTTTTTTGGTTTTAGTATTAACCCTATGTCCAATTTCAATTAATTATTGAAGAACTTTGAGAGTTTTACTAAAAATATTAATTATATGTGTGCATGTATGTATGTATATACATACTACTGTTCATCTGTATACATATATGTATGTATACATACTTATAATTAAATATTTCATTACTAAGAAAGTTAGATAATATATGGTTTCTATATAAATTATGTTAGAACATTAAATTTATAGGAATTCTTTAAAATGGAGAAGTTTTGTATCATAAGACCAGAGCAGATTTTGTGTGGGTGGGTTGTGTGGGTGAGTTGTGTGGGTGGGTTGGTATCAAGAGTTTTAAATAACAGGATATAAATTTACTCCAGAATATAACTTTTAAAACTGAAGGAAGACACTGTATACCAATAAAACACTCTTCAATACTGTGAGATAACAAAGGAATTTCTACGTTTCTGTTTCTAAAAGTCGGACACATGCCCTCAAATTGTGTGGTGTGCCAATATTTTGGTGGAGCATTGGACTTCAATATGGGGTGTATATATTGTTTTAAACAGGTTTTATCTTCTTTATTGTATTTTATCCACTCCCTATAGCTTAGTCTTCTTGCCTTGACCTGAACCATATGCACTATGGAAAAGCTACACAATCCACTATACATACTATGCTATATACAAATTTGTCATGGTAGGAGGTGGGGGCATGGTTTAATTTTTTTTTTTAAGTGGGCTTCAGGATGAAATAGTTGACTTGGTTGGATTTGAAATCAAAGTTGAAAGAGTATGAACGATAACCATGAGATAGACTGTCCAAATTACTAATGATTTTGCCAATTCACTGCCCCCTTCACCATATACATATATATGTGTGTGTGAGTATATATAATGCCAACTCTTGCTAACATTGAAAACAGACATTAAATGATGAAGATAAGTAGATGTGTTTATATATGTGTGTGTGTGTGTGTGTGTGTGTGTGTGTGTGTGTGTGTGTGTGTGTGTGTGTGTGTGTGTGTGTGTGTGTTGATGGTGATGATGTTTATATATATAAACACACATTTACACATAAACATATATATAGTGTATAAGAACATACATGTATGTGTATACATGTGTGTTGTTTGCATATGCCCAAATCTGTGTGTGATTGTATGTATGTAGTCTACTAATGTTGGTAGGGGGTTATCTCATTGCTGTGACGATGAACAGTGGTGATGTAAACAGCAGGGAAGATTGATAAACTAGAGTTGTCCAATTATAAATAGGATGTGTATTTATATCATTTATAATTACTAGTACTGTTAGTTAGTGATGGTCATGCTTGTATGATATTGATATTTGCCTAGTGGAGTGACGCTTGATGTTGATTGTAATTTTATAAACCTTGCTTCTACTTAAAGGCCCGCCCACCCTAAACAAAAATATATGTATATATATAAAGGCCTATAATAATAATAGTAGTAATAATAATGATAATAATAATAATAATAATTATTATTATTATTATTATTATTATTATTATTATTATGATAACAGGATAAATAATTAAAGAAATTAATTACTTTGCCTTTACCTCTATAGACATGTGTACTCATGCACACACATGCACAAATATATAGATACTTACACTATATATATGTGTGTGTGTGTGTAAATACATACATACATAAATGTACACCCACACACATACAATTACTGCAATACTTACCAGTAAGTATATGAGGGAACTGAATGGTGTACAGTTAAACATCTCTATACTTGTAGGAATAAAGAGACATGTTCTGTGTATCAAACCTACACCACCGAAGTTGTGATATATGAAACAAAACTAAGATAAAGCAAAAAAAAAAAAAAAAAAAAAAAAAAAATCACTATAACTGCTAATAAGAACTCCATAAGCATGACTGAGGGTAGTTTCAAACTACAATATTCAAACCATACTTCTTCTTTCAAATACAATGTTAAGAAGTCAGCAACAGCATCTGTTTTTTTTCTTCTGCTTTTACTCTTTAATTTTCTTTAATCTTTCACTCTCGGTCCTTGAGTCCTTCTCTCAAACTCATACAGGCACATTCTCTAAGTTACAGCTTTGTGTTGGAAGTAAAAAGCAAAACAATACATTAATATATATTCCTGTTGACAATACATTAATATATATTAGGGCAGTGGATTAGCAGTATTGGTAGAGGGTCGGACGCCATGCTTTGACGTATAGAGTTACGGCCCTTGCCATTCTGAGTTCAAATCCCGCGGAGGTTAACTTTGCCTTTCATCCTTACGGGGTCGATAAAATAAAGTACCAGTAATGTACTGGGTAATTGCTGGCCTTGTGTCAAAGGTAGAAACAATTAATATATATTCCTGCAGTCAATACTAACTGTTTCTACTTTTGGCACACGGCCAGAAATTACTCCAGTGCATTACTGGTACTTTATTTTATAAGAATGAAAGGTAAAGTTAACCTCGACAGGATTTGAACTCACATTATAAAGGGCCGTAATTCTGTGCTACAAACCATGATAATAACCACTGAGTTGTTGGTGGTGGTAATTAAACCAACTTTATTAGCCAATAGAAATAGCTTAAGGTGTATACAAAATGCAATAGTGACAGCATCTTTTAAGGGGAAGCCTTAAATTGGTTTCTGGGAATTATTTTCATGTTAATCACATGATAAAATAATAATATAATATTTCTTTAATGATGTGTGACAAGTGATGTCATGTTGTCATGTCACATTACATTGCACTGTGTAATGCGTGTCACATATTGTGTCACGGGTAATGTCCTGTGTCACATGACATATCATGTGTTGTGTCATGTCACATTACATTGCACTGTGTACTGAGTGTCACATATTGTGTCACGGGTAATGTCCTGTGTCACATGACATATCATGTGTTGTGTCATGTCACATTACATTGCACTGTGTACTGCGTGTCACATATTGTGTCACATGTCATATCATGTGTTGTGTCATGTCACATTACATTGCACTGTGTACTGCGTGTCACATATTGTGTCATCACACGTAATGTCCTGTGTCACATACCATATCATGTGTTGTGTCATGTCACATGCTGTTTAATGTCAAATTGTATTGTGCCATCTCATAGTATAGTGTTGTGTTACATCATACCATGTCAAGCTGAGCCATATTTTTGTGTCATGTGTTGTGTCATATCATGTCGTATGTGGCACCATTTCATTTGACGTCATGCCATGTTACATCATGTCAGATGACATCATGCCATGTGACATCATGCCATGTGACATCATGTCATGTGACATCATGCCATGTGACATCATGCCATGTTACATCATGTCATGTGACATCATGTCATGTGACATCGTGTAATGTGACATCATGTCATATGACAAGTCATGCGACATCGTCATGTTACACCATGTCATGGTTACACGATGTTACATCATGTTACAGCATGTCACGTGACATGTCACGCCACATCATGTCACACCACATCATGTCATGTGAGATCATATCATGGTACATCATATCATGGTACATCATGCCATGTTACACCATATCACGTTACATCATGTCATGTTACATCATGTCATGCCACATCATGTCACGTTACATCATGTTATGTTACATCATGCCACATCTCATATATCTTCATGTTATGTCTGTGTTGGTGTAACACCAATGGATGTATCACACCATCAGTGCCTGCACATATATAAACATATCAATAACTTATTCAGGACTGTCATTATTGTAATCATCATCATCGTTCAATGAGTCCTCTTCTCAGTTAGTAGAGGGAGTAATTTGAAAAAGATTCTATAGCTGCTATTTCTAGCAGGTTGAGCTACCATGTATAGTTCTTCTTCCTAAGCACAATGTATCTAGGACAACTTTATTCAATGTATCCTCTTCTCAGATGGTAGAGGGTGTAATTTGAAAGATATTTGGCTGCTATTTCTAGCAGGTTGAGCTACCATGGATATGACTTCTCTCATATACAATGTAACAGTGTATCTAGGACAACATTGTTCAATGTGTGTCCTCTTCTCAGATGGCAGAGGGTGTAATTTGAAAGAGATTCTATAGCTGCTATTTCTAGCAGGTTGAGCTACCATGTAAAGCTCTTCTTGCCAACCACAATGTATCGAGGACAACTTTATTCAATGTGTCCTCTTCTCAGATGGTAGAGGGTATAAAATATATTTGAAAGAGATTCAATAGCTGCTATTTCTAGCAGGTCAAATAACCACTTATAGGTTCTCATCATGCTACTCTCAGTGACAAACCTATCTTTCAAGCAGAAGAGCTTTAGCTTACTGTACAGTCAACAGTGGTGAAATAATGGACTGGAGGCAAGTTGATTAGTGAACGAAATCAATCTTGATGAACCTTGCATTTTACTCCTATCAAAATCTGGCTTCACTTATTGCAAATGTACGCTGTTGTTATTGTTGCTGTTGTTGTTATTGTTGCTGTTGTTGTTATTGTTGCTGTTGTTGTTCTTGTTGCTGTTGTTGTTCTTGTTGCTGTTGTTGTTGTTGTTGCTGTTGTTGTTATTGTTGCTGTTGTTGTTATTGTTGCTGTTGTTGTTCTTGTTGCTGTTGTTGTTCTTGTTGCTGTTGTTGTTGTTGTTGCTGTTGTTGTTCTTGTTGTTGTTGCTGCTGTGTTATTGTTGCTGTTGTTGTTATTGTTGCTGTTGTTGTTATTGTTGCTGTTGTTGTTCTTGTTGTTGTTGCTGCTGTGTTATTGTTGCTGTTGTTGCTGTTGTTGCTGTTGTTGTTATTGTTGCTGCTTTTGCATTTGTTGTTGCTGCTGTTGTTGTTGTTGTTGCTGCTGTTGTTGTTATTGTTGCAGTTGTTGTTATTGTTGCTGTTGTTGTTATTGTTGCTGCTTTTGCATTTGTTGTTGCTGCTGTTGTTGTTATTGTTGCTGTTGTTGTTATTGTTGCTGTTGTTGTTATTGTTGCTGCTTTTGCATTTGTTGTTGCTGCTGTTGTTGTTATTGTTGCAGTTGTTGTTATTGTTGCTGTTGTTGTTATTGTTGCTGTTGTTGTTATTGTTGCTGCTTTTGCATTTGTTGTTGCTGCTGTTGTTGTTATTGTTGCAGTTGTTGTTATTGTTGCTGTTGTGTTATTGTTGCTGCTTTTGCATTTGTTGTTGCTGCTGTTGTTGTTATTGTTGCAGTTGTTGTTATTGTTGCTGTTGTTGTTATTGTTGCTGTTGTTGTTATTGTTGCTGTTGTTGTTATTGTTGCTGTTGTTGTTATTGTTGCTGTTGTTGTTATTGTTGCTGTTGTTGTTGTTGTTGCTGCTTTTGCATTTGTTGCTGCTGTTGTTGTTGTTGTTGCTGCTGCTGCTGTGTTATTGTTGCTGTTGTTGTTATAGTTGCTGTTGTTGTTATTGTTGCTGCTTTTGCATTTGTTGTTGCTGCTTTTGCATTTGTTGTTGCTGCTGTTGTTGTTGTTGTTGTTGCTGCTTTTGCATTTGTTGTTGCTGCTGTTGTTGTTCTTGTTGTTGTTGCTGCTGTGTTATTGTTGCTGTTGTTGTTGTTGCTGTTGTTGCTGCTGTTGTTGTTGTTGTTGCTGCTGCTGTTGTTGTTATTGTTGCTGTTGTTGTTAGTGTTGCTGTTGTTGTTGTTGTTGCTGCTTTTGCATTTGTTGTTGCTGCTGTTGTTGTTGTTGCTGCTGTTGTTGTTATTGGCTGTTGTTGTTGTTATTGTTGCTGTTGTTCTTGTTTCTGTTGTTGTTGTTGCTGTTGCTTTTGCATTTCTTGTTGCTGTTGTTTTTGTTGTTGCTGCTGCTGTTGTTGCTGCTGCTGTTGTTGTTGTTGTTGTCGTCATTGACGTTGTCGTCGTTGTTGCTGTTGTTGTTGTTGCTACTATTGCATCTTTTTTTTTCCTAATGCCCCTCGAGGGGGAAAAATGCATTAGTGTTTCATCCTCCCATTTCCATCAATATCTATCTTATCTCTCTCTTCTCTTCTTTCTCCCTTTTCACTCTATTTCCTCTATCTCTCCCCTCTCCCCTCTCTTTCTCCCCTCTCTCTCTCCCATCTCTCCCCCTCTCCCTGTATTTATGTCTCACCCTCTCTCTCTGTCCCTCCTCTCTCTCTCTCTCTCCATCTTCCCTCTCCCTCTCTCTCCCAGTCTCCCTGTTTCACCCTCTCTCCGTTCCTGCTCTCTCTCTCTCTCTCTCTCTCTCTCTCTCTCTCTCTCTCCACTCCTACCTCAGCAATATTTTATATCTTTAAGGCTTCTTTCCTAATTAAGAAAATTCCTCTTTCTGTACCTTTTAGTTTGCTTTTTTCTCCTTGTTTTTGGTAATCCCCCCACCCCTCTAACTGCTCATTCCTCTTAAAATGCATCATACAACACCACATCATCATCATCATCATCACCGTTTTACGTCCGTTCTTCCACGCTAGCATGGGTTAGACGGGTTGTCCTGTTGTGGGCAGTGTCTGGTCGGCTGACCATGCCTTGCTCATACAGGAACTGATCTGGCTTGATTTCTACAGCTGGATGCCCTTCCTAACACCAACCTCATTTACAGTGAGTGCTGGGTGCTTTTTCGTGGCGCCTACACGTCCACTTTACAGTGTGGGCTGGGTGCTTTTTTGCCGTGGCACCTCCACGGCCACCTTGCGGTGGAGGGGGGGGGGGGGGGCATATTGTTTATATGCTTCAGCATGTACCCATGGGAGGTCGGGTACCCTGTATTACTGCGTGACGCCAGAAGTCACGGTCGTGTGTCATTGACTTTGAGAGGTGTAGTTGGGTAAGGTCGGCTTTTATCACCTCATCCCAAGTCATCTTGGGTCTCCCCACTCCGCGGTTTCCATCAACTTCTAGTGCTCTGCACCTTTTTATGCAGCTGTCATCCTTCATACGCATCACATGTCCATACCAGCGTAACCGCCTCTCCTGCACGCAGCATTTGATTCCTCTTATGCTCAGTCTCTCTCTCAATTCCTTTATGCTTTGTCGTTCACGTATATTACTGTTACACATCGATCGGAGCATGCAGGCTTCGTTTCTCTCTAATCTACGTAAGTCTTCCACCTTCAGCGCCCAGGTCTCACTACCATGCAACATCGCTGTTCGGATACACGCATCATACAGTCTGCCTTTCATTCTGAGGGAGAAGCCTTTTGCAGCTAGCAGTGGTAGTAGTTCCCTAAACTTCTTCCATCCCGTTCTTACCCTAGTTATTGTACTTTCTGAGCACCCACCTCCGTTGCTAATTCGGTCACCTAGGTAGCAGAAGCTGTCTACTGTTTCTACAGGGCCCTCCCAGAGATTGGTGGTACTTGTTTCCTGTGGCTGTTTGCTTGCTGTTTCAGCACAGCTGCTGCATGTGAATCCTACATTCTTAATTAAGCTTCCTGAGATCCCGCTACATCTCTTGTGTACCCATTGTTTGCATTTGGGGCAGAGAATGGAGTTTCTACCTACACCTTTCCTACATACTGAGCAAGGCCATTTCCCTGAGGGGATCTGGGTTCTGTTTTCTCGTCTACTTACAAGGACCTTAGTCTTTGTCATGTTGACTTTGAGGCCCTTTCTCTCTAGTCCCTGCTTCCAGGTTTGGAATTTATTCTCTAGTTCTACCATAGATTCAGCTATGAGTGCGAGGTCATCAGCATACAGGAGTTCCCATGGGCATCCGGTCTTAAACTCCTCCGTTATTGCCTGCAGGACTATGATGAACAGGAGAGGGCTAAGAACAGAGCCCTGGTGGACCCCAACCTGTACGCTAAATTCCTCGCTATACTCATTGCCAATCCTAACTTTGCTGACTGCTCCCCTATACATGGCTTGTACCGCTTTCACAAGCCATTCATCTACTCCTAGTTTTCTAAGAGCCCACCAGATTACTGCACGTGGAACTCTGTCAAAGGCTTTCTCAAGGTCGACAAATGCCAAGTAGAGTGGCTTACTTTTAGCTAGGTACTTTTCCTGTAATTGCCTCACAAGGAAGAGGGCATCAGTGGTGCCTTTCCCTGGTACAAACCCAAATTGCATCTCGTCTATATTCACCCGGTCCCTAATCAGCTGTGCTATAACTCTTTCTGTTACTTTCATGACCTGTTACTTTCATGACCACACCCCAGTATATTACCTGATACAACACCACACCCCAGTATATTACCTAATACAATACCACACCCCAGTATATTACCTGATACAACACCACACCCCAGTATGTTACCTGATACAACACCACACCCCACTAAATTACCTGATACAACACCACACCCCAGTATATTACCTGATACAACACCACACCCCAGTATGTTACCTGATACAACACCACACCCCAGTATGTTACCTGATACAACACCACACCCCAGTATATTACCTGATACAACACCACACCCCAGTATGTTACCTGATACAACACCACACCCCAGTATATTACCTGATACAACACCACACCCCAGTATATTACCTGATACAACACCACACCCCAGTATATTACCTGATACAACACCACACCCCAGTATATTACCTGATACAACACCACACCCCAGTATGTTACCTGATACAACACCACACCCCAGTATGTTACCTGACAGAACACCACACCCCAGTATGTTACCTGATACAACACCACACCCCAGTATGTTACCTGATACAACACCACACCCCAGTATATTACCTGATACAACACCACACCCCAGTATGTTACCTGATACAACACCACACCCCAGTATGTTACCTGATACAACACCACACCCCAGTATATTACCTGATACAACACCACACCCCAGTATATTACCTGATACAACACCACACCCCAGTATGTTACCTGATACAACACCACACCCCACTAAATTACCTGATACAACACCACACCCCAGTATATTACCTGATACAACACCACACCCCAGTATATTACCTGATACAACACCACACCCCAGTATGTTACCTGATACAACACCACACCCCAGTATGTTACCTGACAGAACACCACACCCCAGTATGTTACCTGATACAACACCACACCCCAGTATGTTACCTGATACAACACCACACCCCAGTATATTACCTGATACAACACCACACCCCAGTATGTTACCTGATACAACACCACACCCCACTAAATTACCTGATACAACACCACACCCCAGTATATTACCTGATACAACACCACACCCCAGTATATTACCTGATACAACACCACACCCCAGTATGTTACCTGATACAACACCACACCCCAGTATATTACCTGATACAACACCACACCCCAGTATGTTACCTGATACAACACCACACCCCAGTATGTTACCTGATACAACACCACACACCAGTATATTACCTAATACAATACCACACCCCAGTATGTTACCTGATACAACACCACACCCCAGTATGTTACCTGATACAACACCACACCCCAGTATGTTACCTGATACAACACCACACCCCAGTATGTTACCTGATACAACACCACACCCCAGTATGTTACCTGATACAACACCACACCCCAGTATGTTACCTGATACAATACCACACCCCAGTATATTACCTGATAGAACACCACACCCCAGTATGTTACCTGATACAACACCACACCCCAGTATATTACCTGATACAACACCACACCCCAGTATATTACCTGATACAACACCACACCCCAGTATATTACCTGATACAACACCACACCCCAGTATATTACCTGATACAACACCACACCCCAGTATATTACCTGATACAACACCACACCCCAGTATGTTACCTGATACAACACCACACCCCAGTATGTTACCTGATACAACACCACACCCCAGTATGTTACCTGATACAACACCACACCCCAGTATGTTACCTGACAGAACACCACACCCCAGTATGTTACCTGATACAACACCACACACCAGTATATTACCTGATACAACACCAAACCCCAGTATATTACCTGATACAACACCACACCCCAGTATGTTACCTGATACAACACCACACCCCAGTATGTTACCTGATACAACCCCACACCCCAGTATGTTACCTGATACAACACCACACCCCAGTATGTTACCTGACAGAACACCACACCCCAGTATGTTACCTGATACAACACCACACACCAGTATATTACCTGATACAACACCAAACCCCAGTATATTACCTGATACAACACCACACCCCAGTATGTTACCTGATACAACACCACACCCCACTAAATTACCTGATACAACACCACACCCCACTAAATTACCTAATACAATACCACACCCCAGTATATTACCTGATACAACACCACACCCCAGTATATTACCTGATACAACACCACACCCCACTAAATTACCTAATACAATACCACACCCCAGTATATTACCTGATACAACACCACACCCCAGTATATTACCTGATACAACACCACACCCCAGTATGTTACCTGATACAATACCACACCCCAGTATGTTACCTGATACAACACCACACCCCACTAAATTACCTGATACAACACCACACCCCAGTATATTACCTGATACAACACCACACCCCAGTATATTACCTGATACAACACCACACCCCAGTATGTTACCTGATACAACACCACACCCCACTAAATTACCTAATACAACACCACACCCCAGTATATTACCTGATACAACACCACACCCCAGTATGTTACCTGATACAACACCACACCCCAGTATATTACCTGATACAACACCACACCCCAGTATGTTACCTGATACAACACCACACCCCTGTATATTACCTAATACAACACCACACCCCAGTATGTTACCTGATACAACACCACACCCCAGTATATTACCTGATACAACACCACACCCCAGTATGTTACCTGATACAACACCACACCCCAGTATATTACCTAATACAACACCACACCCCAGTATGTTACCTGATACAACACCACACCCCAGTATATTACCTGATACAACACCACACCCCAGTATATTACCTGATACAACACCACACCCCACTAAATTACCTGATACAACACCACATCCCAGTATATTACCTGATACAACACCACACCCCAGTATATTACCTGATACAACACCACACCCCACTAAATTACCTGATACAACACCACATCCCAGTATATTACCTGATACAACACCACACCCCAGTATATTACCTGATACAACACCACACCCCACTAAATTACCTGATACAACACCACATCCCAGTATATTACCTGATACAATACCACACCCCAGTATATTACCTCATACAACACCACACCCCAGTATATTACCTGATACAACACCACACCCCAGTATGTTACCTGATACAACACCACACCCCAGTATATTACCTGATACAACACCACACCCCAGTATATTACCTGATACAACACCACACCCCAGTATGTTACCTGATACAACACCACACCCCAGTATGTTACATGATACAACACCACACCCCAGTATGTTACCTGATACAACACCACACCCCAGTATATTACCTCATACAACACCACACCCCAGTATATTACCTGATAGAACACCACACCCCAGTATATTACCTGATACAACACCACACCCCAGTATATTACCTGATACAACACCACACCCCAGTATGTTACCTGATACAACACCACACCCCAGTATATTACCTGATACAACACCACACCCCAGTATGTTACCTGATACAACACCACACCCCAGTATGTTACCTGATACAACACCACACCCCAGTATATTACCTGATACAACACCACACCCCAGTATATTACCTGATACAACACCACACCCCAGTATATTACCTGATACAACACCACACCCCAGTATGTTACCTGATACAACACCACACCCCAGTATATTACCTGATACAACACCACACCCCAGTATGTTACCTGATACAACACCACACCCCAGTATATTACCTGATACAACACCACACCCCAGTATGTTACCTGATACAACACCTCACCCCAGTATGTTACCTGATACAACACCACACCCCAGTATGTTACCTGATACAACACCACACCCCAGTATGTTACCTGATACAACACCACACCCCAGTATGTTACCTGATACAACACCACACCCCAGTATATTACCTGATACAACACCACACCCCAGTATATTAACTGATACAACACCACACCCCAGTATATTACCTGATACAACACCACACCCCAGTATATTACCTGATACAACACCACACCCCAGTATGTTACCTGATACAACACCACACCCCAGTATATTACCTGATACAACACCACACCCCAGTATATTACCTGATACAACACCACACCCCAGTATGTTACCTGATACAACACCACACCCCAGTATGTTACCTGATACAACACCACACCCCAGTATATTACCTGATACAACACCACACCCCAGTATGTTACATGATACAACACCAGACCCCAGTATATTACCTGATACAACACCACACCCCAGTATATTACCTGATACAACACCACACCCCAGTATATTACCTGATACAACACCACACCCCAGTATATTACCTGATACAACACCACACCCCAGTATATTACCTGATACAACACCACACCCCAGTATATTACCTGATACAACACCACACCCCAGTATATTACCTGATACAACACCACACCCCAGTATATTACCTGATACAACACCACACCCCAGTATATTACCTGATACAACACCACACCCCAGTATGTTACCTAATACAACACCACACCCCAGTATGTTACCTGATAGAACACCACACCCCAGTATGTTACATGATACAACACCACACCCCAGTATATTACCTGATACAACACCACACCCCAGTATATTACCTGATACAACACCACACCCCAGTATGTTACCTGATACAACACCACACCCCAGTATGTTACCTGATACAACACCACACCCCAGTATATTACCTGATACAACACCACACCCCAGTATGTTACCTGATACAACACCACACCCCAGTATGTTACCTGATACAACACCACACCCCAGTATATTACCTGATACAACACCACACCCCAGTATGTTACCTGATACAACACCACACCCCAGTATATTACCTGATACAACACCACACCCCAGTATGTTACCTGATACAACAACACACCCCAGTATATTACCTGATACAACACCACACCCCAGTATATTACCTGATACAACACCACACCCCACTAAATTACCTGATACAACACCACATCCCAGTATATTACCTGATACAACACCACACCCCAGTATATTACCTGATACAACACCACACCCCAGTATATTACCTGATACAACACCACACCCCAGTATATTACCTGATACAACACCACACCCCAGTATATTACCTGATACAACACCACACCCCAGTATATTACCTGATACAACACCACACCCCACTAAATTACCTGATACAACACCACACCCCAGTATATTACCTGATACAACACCACATCCCAGTATATTACCTGATACAACACCACACCCCAGTATGTTACCTGATACAACACCACACCCCACTAAATTACATGATACAACACCACACCCCACTAAATTACCTGATACAACACCACATCCCAGTATATTACCTGATACAACACCACACCCCAGTATGTTACCTGATACAACACCACACCCCAGTATGTTACCTGATACAACACCACACCCCAGTATGTTACCTGATAGAACACCACACCCCAGTATGTTACCTGATACAACACCACACCCCAGTATATTACCTGATACAACACCACACCCCAGTATATTACCTGATACAACACCACACCCCAGTATATTACCTGATACAACACCACACCCCACTAAATTACCTGATACAATACCACACCCCAGTATATTACCTGATACAACACCACACCCCAGTATATTACCTGATACAATACCACACCCCAGTATATTACCTGATAGATTAACTATCTTAACTAAACATCTTAACTATCTTAACTAAATATCTTAACTAACTTAACTAAATATCTTAACTAAACATCTTAACTATCTTAACTAACTATCTTAACTAACTTAACTAAATATCTTAACTAACTTAACTAAATATCTTAACTAACTTAACTAAATATCTTAACTAACTTAACTAAATATCTTAACTATCTTAACTAAACATCTTAACTATCTTAACTAAATATTTTAACTAACTTAACTAAATATCTTAACTATCTTAACTAAATATCTTAACTAACTTAACTAAATATCTTAACTAACTTAATTAAATATCTTAACTAACTTAACTAACTATCTTAACTAACTTAACTAACTATCTTAACTAACTTAACTAACTATCTTAACTAACTTGACTAAATATCTTAACTAACTTGACTAAATATCTTAACTAACTTAACTAACTATCTTAAGTAACTTAACTAACTAACTTAACTAACTATCTTAACTAACTTAACTAACTATCTTAACTAACTTGACTAAATATCTTAACTAACTTAACTAAATATCTTAACTAACTTAACTAAATATCTTAACTAACTTAACTAAATATCTTAACTAACTTAACTAAATATCTTAACTAACTTAACTAAATATCTTAACTAACTTGACTAAATATCTTAACTAACTTAACTAAATATCTTAACTAACTTAACTAAATATCTTAACTAACTTAACTAAATATCTTAACTAACTTAACTAAATATCTTAACTAACTTAACTAAATATCTTAACTAACTTAACTAAATATCTTAACTATCTTAATTAAATATCTTAACTAACTTGACTAAATATCTTAACTAACTAAACTAAACCATCATCACCGCCACCACCACCACCATCACTACCACCACCGCCACCACCACCACCACTCCACCAAACTGCTCCCAAATATGTGTGTATATATATATATATACATATATATATTAATATATATGGTGGTGATGGTTTAGTTTAGTTAGTTAAGATATTTAATTAAAATAGTTAAGATATTTAGTTCTACATGCATATACATATATATATATATATATATATATATATATATATATATATATATATATATATATAAAGTTCTATCCTGATGTATATACATATATACATATGTATATGTATATACACACGTACATATGTATGTATATGTGTATATACACATGTACATGTGTATGTATATGCGTGGGGACATAGAAATAGTCGGGCTGGACACCCGATCGCGTGGTTAAACCACTGGGAGTGAAGGAGCCCTAGCCTTTCTCAGGGCATTCTTCTAGGGGAAGGCAACTCAGGAGACTGGGATAACTCCCATATAAAACCTGTGGCTCAGTAGTTACTGATGATGTTGATCTTTTCTTCTTCTCAGATTATAGCAACTGTCGCTCAGAGAGTGGGATTGGCTCAGTGCACAGTCTTTCCTCACTTTAAAAGATATCTTCACGCACCGGCATTGCATGATAGAATTAATTAATAATTTTTTCTACTTTTGGCACAAGGCCAGCAAATAACCCAGTGTATTACTGGTACTTTATTTTATCGACCCCGTAAGGATGAAGGCAAAGTTAACCTCGGCATGATTTGAACTCAGAATGGCAAGGGCCGTAACTCTATGCGTCAAAGCATGGCATCCGACCCTCTACCGATACTGCCAATTCACCGATTAATTAATAATTATTAATAATGGTATATCATGCAATGGCCATACTCGATAACGAGGGGGCAGCCATCTTATATATATATATATATATATATATATATATATATATAATCTCTTGAAAAGCATTCATCTAAAAGCTGGGATACTGACACAAATTGCTTATAGTAAAGGCAATGATGTGTTGTAATTGGTGGTGGTGGTTGTGTTAGTGGCGTTGGTGTTGTTGGTAGTGGTGTTGGTGTTGTTGTTGGTGGTTGTGTTAGTGGTGTTGGTGTTGTTGGTAGTGGTTGTGTTAGTGGTGTTGGTGTTGTTGTTGGTAGTGGTGTTGGTGTTGTTGTTGGTGGTTGTGTTAGTGGTGTTGGTGTTGTTGGTAGTGGTGTTGGTGTTGTTGTTGTTGGTAGTGGTGTTGGTGTTGTTGTTGTTGGTAGTGGTGTTGTTGTTGGTGGTTGTGTTAGTGGTGTTGGTGTTGTTGGTAGTGGTGTTGGTGTTGGTGTTGTTGGTAGTGGTGTTGGTGTTGTTGTTGTTGGTAGTGGTGTTGTTGTTGGTGGTTGTGTTAGTGGTGTTGGTGTTGTTGGTAGTGGTGTTGGTGTTGTTGTTGGTGGTTGTGTTAGTGGTGTTGGTGTTGTTGGTAGTGGTGTTGGTGTTGTTGTTGGTGGTTGTGTTAGTGGTGTTGGTGTTGTTGGTAGTGGTTGTGTTAGTGGTGTTGTTGTTGTTGGTAGTGGTGTTGGTGTTGTTGTTGGTGGTTGTGTTAGTGGTGTTGGTGTTGTTGGTAGTGGTGTTGGTGTTGTTGTTGGTGGTTGTGTTAGTGGTGTTGGTGTTGTTGGTAGTGGTTGTGTTAGTGGTGTTGGTGTTGTTGTTGGTAGTGGTGTTGGTGTTGTTGTTGGTGGTTGTGTTAGTGGTGTTGGTGTTGTTGTTGTTGGTAGTGGTGGTGTTGTTGGTGGCTGTGTTAGTGGTGTTGGTGTTGTTGGTAGTGGTGTTGGTGTTGTTGTTGGTGGTTGTGTTAGTGGTGTTGGTGTTGTTGGTAGTGGTTGTGTTAGTGGTGTTGGTGTTGTTGTTGGTAGTGGTGTTGGTGTTGTTGTTGGTGGTTGTGTTAGTGGTGTTGGTGTTGTTGGTAGTGGTGTTGGTGTTGTTGTTGTTGGTAGTGGTGTTGTTGTTGGTAGTGGTGTTGGTGTTGTTGTTGTTGGTAGTGGTGTTGTTGTTGGTGGTTGTGTTAGTGGTGTTGGTGTTGTTGGTAGTGGTGTTGGTGTTGTTGTTGGTGGTTGTGTTAGTGGTGTTGGTGTTGTTGGTAGTGGTAGTGGTGTTGAAGTTGTTATTGGTGTTGCTGTTGTTGTTGTTGTTGGTGGTGTTGGTGTTGGTGGTGGTGTAGGTATTGTTTTGGTTGTCTTAGTGGTGTTGAAGTTGCTGTTGTTGTTGTAATTGGTATTATTGTTGGTGGTGGAGGTATTGATGGTGTTGGTGGTGGTGACGGTGGTGATGGTGTTGAAAATATCGTTTTTGTTGTTGCTGTTGTTGCTGTTGTTGTTGTTTTTGTGGTAGTTGTTGGTTGTGGTGATGGTGTTGAAAATATTGTTGTTGTTGCTGGTGGTGTTGGTTGTGGTGATGGTGATGATGGTGTTGAAAGTATCGTTGTTGTTGTTGGTGGTGGTGTTGGTGGTGTTGGTGATGGTGATGATGGTGTTGAAAGTATCATTGTTGTCGGTGGTGGTGATGGTGATGATGGTGATGCATTGACAATGGTTGTGGTGGCTGAAAATGGTAGTTTTGGTTTTACTAATGGTAATGTTCGTGGTGGAGATTCTGGAAATAGGATTTGTCGGTCCGGAGAGGTGGGGCGGGGAAGGAGCATTGTTTATTATCATTGGTGATGGCGGTGGTGGTGATAGTGTTATCAGTGAAGTGTTAGGGGGAAGTAGGGGGCAGTGTTGTTTTTAATGGTTTTGTTGGTAACTGTGGTGAAGATGGTGTGGCTATAATGGAGGTGGCAGTGATGGTAAAAGTGGAGAAGATGGTATGGCTATAATGGAGGTGGTGGCAGTGATGGTAAAAGTGGAGGAGATGGTATGGCTATAATGGAGGTGGTGGCAGTCATGGTAAAAGTGGAGAAGATGGTATGGCTATAATGGAGGTGGTGGCAGTGATGGTAAAAGTGGAGAAGATGGTATGGCTATAATGGAGGTGGTGGCAGTGATGGTAAAAGTGGAGGAGATGGTATGGCTATAATGGTGGAGGTGGCAGTGATGGTAAAAGTGGAGAAGATGGTATGGCTATAATGGAGGTGGTGGTAGTGATGGTAAAAGTGGAGAAGATGGTATGGCTATAATGGAGGTGGTGGCAGTGATGGTAAAAGTGGAGGAGATGGTATGGCTATAATGGAGGTGGTGGCAGTGATGGTAAAAGTGGAGGAGATGGTATGGCTATAATGGAGGTGGTGGTAGTGATGGTAAAAGTGGAGAAGATGGTATGGCTATAATGGAGGTGGTGGTAGTGATGGTAAAAGTGGAGAAGATGGTATGACTATAATGGAGGTGGTGGCAGTGATGGTAAAAGTGGAGGAGATGGTATGGCTATAATGGAGGTGGTGGCAGTGATGGTAAAAGTGGAGAAGATGGTATGGCTATAATGGAGGTGGTGGCAGTGATGGTAAAAGTGGAGAAGATGGTATGGCTATAATGGAGGTGGTGGCAGTGATGGTAAAAGTGGAGAAGATGGTATGGCTATAATGGAGGTGGTGGTAGTGATGGTAAAAGTGGAGAAGATGGTATGGCTATAATGGAGGTGGTGGTAGTGATGGTAAAAGTGGAGAAGATGGTATGGCTATAATGGAGGTGGTGGCAGTGATGGTAAAAGTGGAGAAGATGGTATGGCTATAATGGAGGTGGTGGTAGTGATGGTAAAAGTGGAGAAGATGGTATGGCTATAATGGAGGTGGTGGTAGTGATGGTAAAAGTGGAGAAGATGGTATGACTATAATGGAGGTGGTGGCAGTGATGGTAAAAGTGGAGGAGATGGTATGGCTATAATGGAGGTGGTGGCAGTGATGGTAAAAGTGGAGAAGATGGTATGGCTATAATGGAGGTGGTGGCAGTGATGGTAAAAGTGGAGAAGATGGTATGGCTATAATGGAGGTGGTGGTAGTGATGGTAAAAGTGGAGAAGATGGTATGGCTATAATGGAGGTGGTGGCAGTGATGGTAAAAGTGAAGATGGTATGGCTATAATGGAGGTGGTGGCAGTGATGGTAAAAGTGGAGAAGATGGTATGGCTATAATGGAGGTGGTGGTAGTGATGGTAAAAGTGGAGAAGATGGTATGGCTATAATGGAGGTGGTGGTAGTGATGGTAAAAGTGGAGAAGATGGTATGGCTATAATGGAGGTGGTGGCAGTGATGGTAAAAGTGAAGATGGTATGGCTATAATGGAGGTGGTGGTAGTGATGGTAAAAGTGGAGAAGATGGTATGGCTATAATGGAGGTGGTGGTAGTGATGGTAAAAGTGGAGAAGATGGTATGGCTTTAATGGTGGAGGTGGTGGCAGTGATGGTAAAAGTGGAGAAGATGGTATGGCTTTAATGGTGGAGGTGGTGGCAGTGATGGTAAAAGTGGAGAAGATGGTATGGCTATAATGGAGGTGGTGGTAGTGATGGTAAAAGTGGAGAAGATGGTATGGCTATAATGGAGGTGGTGGTAGTGATGGTAAAAGTGGAGAAGATGGTATGGCTATAATGGAGGTGGTGGCAGTGATGGTAAAAGTGAAGATGGTATGGCTATAATGGAGGTGGTGGTAGTGATGGTAAAAGTGGAGAAGATGGTATGGCTATAATGGAGGTGGTGGTAGTGATGGTAAAAGTGGAGAAGATGGTATGGCTATAATGGAGGTGGTGGTAGTGTTGGTAAAAGTGGAGAAGATGGTATGGCTATAATGGAGGAGGTGGTGGCAGTGATGGTAAAAGTGGAGAAGATGGTATGGCTATAATGGAGGTGGTGGCAGTGATGGTAAAAGTGGAGAAGATGGTATGGCTATAATGGAGGTGGTGGTAGTGATGGTAAAAGTGGAGAAGATGGTATGGCTATAATGGAGGTGGTGGTAGTGATGGTAAAAGTGGAGAAGATGGTATGGCTATAATGGAGGTGGTGGCAGTGATGGTAAAAGTGAAGATGGTATGGCTATAATGGAGGTGGTGGTAGTGATGGTAAAAGTGGAGAAGATGGTATGGCTATAATGGAGGTGGTGGCAGTGATGGTAAAAGTGGAGAAGATGGTATGGCTTTAATGGTGGAGGTGGTGGCAGTGATGGTAAAAGTGGAGAAGATGGTATGGCTTTAATGGTGGAGGTGGTGGCAGTGATGGTAAAAGTGGAGAAGATGGTATGGCTATAATGGAGGTGGTGGTAGTGATGGTAAAAGTGGAGAAGATGGTATGGCTATAATGGAGGTGGTGGTAGTGATGGTAAAAGTGGAGAAGATGGTATGGCTATAATGGAGGTGGTGGCAGTGATGGTAAAAGTGAAGATGGTATGGCTATAATGGAGGTGGTGGTAGTGATGGTAAAAGTGGAGAAGATGGTATGGCTATAATGGAGGTGGTGGTAGTGATGGTAAAAGTGGAGAAGATGGTATGGCTATAATGGAGGTGGTGGTAGTGATGGTAAAAGTGGAGAAGATGGTATGGCTATAATGGAGGAGGTGGTGGCAGTGATGGTAAAAGTGGAGAAGATGGTATGGCTATAATGGGGGTGGTGGCAGTGATGGTAAAAGTGGAGAAGATAGTAGTGGCTATGGTGGTGGTGAGTAAAAGATTGTTAGACTGAGAACCGAGTTGCTATGGTAACTGGACAAAGTGTTGTAATTACTCTGTGTAGGATCTTCTTTAAAATAATACATAGTAATGAAGTAATGAACAATGTCATGCTATACATATATATACACACACTACAGCACTTAGTTGAGAGATTCTAGACATATCTATGTCTGTGTATACATATATATATATATATATATATATATATATATATATATATATGTATGTATGTATGTATGTAAAAGGTAAACTGAAAAATATAACAGAATCGGTAGAGTATATGGAAGGAATATATTAGTTTAATGCTTGAAGAAGGTCTTAACGTTTCGGATGCTTGTCCTTCATCAGAAGAAAGAATGAGAAATTAGAAAGAATAAAGGGACGGGCGGTGTGGAATCAGAAAAAATGTTTTTAGAGAAAAATAACAGGTCCATTCATGTTGCCATATGTATATATAATGTTTAATATAGAAATGGCTTCTACAGGACTAGAACTGTTTCATTCGAAGGAAATCATCAGGAAAGCCAACTGTCATTGTGATATGGTGATATTTATATGTCTTCTGAATGCTTTTTACATTTGCCTTTGTATTACTGTTTATATTTCTCTAAATATAGTTTTTTCAAAGAATCCTTGTTCTTAAACTCGCTCGGCCAATGACCTCCGCCCATCCCAATCACCACCTTTTCCTTTCACCAGAAAATGTATAAATACATATACAAATATATTATCATTATTATTTAATGTGTGTTTTCCCTGCTAGCAAGAGTGGAACGTTCCTACATGTTACAGAATATACTGGATGAATGATATCATGGCATCACCACTAAGGAGGCTGACATGCTTTTCATACTACAGCCAAAAAAGATTTAGAGGATTCTTCAGTTGTATCAATGGTATGACAGCTTCTGTAAATTCATCTAGTACTCACTGTAAAGAAGCTGGTGATAGGAAGTGAATCCTGGTCTGTCTGGGAGAGCTCTATTTGAGTACTGACTAGGTCTGTGAAAACCCACTCAACTCTTTCTAGCAGGGCAAACAGGCATTAAATGATGTATGTATGTATAATATATATGTGTTTGTGTGTATGATTGTATATATATATATATATACCCACACACACAGATTCCTGATGATTTCATATGAATGAAACAGTTCTAGTGCTGTAGAAATCATTTCTATATAAATTAAATATACTTCTTCACTACCAACATAATGAGTACATTATTTAACTGTGTTTTTGTGTGTTGTTTTTTTTATCCTTTTAGGAAAACCATCCTTAATTATATATACGTATATATATTTGTATAAGTATATATATATATATATATATATATATATATATATATATATATATGTGTGTATATATATATTCAATATATTCAATGGCCATCTCTAAGGAATCACATTTATTTATCCTGTCTGATTAAGTACTTCATTGCTATGCAAAGATTCTTGCTATGCACGATCCTTCAGGTGACAAAAATTCATGTTTTTCTTGCCTGAGGCATTTTACATCGAGATAAACTCTCAGTTGTTTTGGAGTCAATTATCAGCTTCAAATGAATAAATAAACTCTACAACACATTGATTACTCCTCTTCGCACTTCTACATCTATATATATTTAATTCAAATGTTCGAGTAGATTTCCTGCAGAATATAATCATTATCGGTAGAGGGTCGGACGCCATGCTTTCAAGCATAGTTACGTCCCTTTATGATCTGAGTTCAAATCCCGCCGAGGTTGACTTTGCCTTTCATCTTTACGGGGTCGATAAAATAAAGTACCAGTAATGCACTGGGTAATTGCTGGCCATGTGCCTAAAGTAGAAACAAGTATTTTCCTCAGTTTTAGGCATTCCTGAAAAACAAGATGGCGTAGGACAGAACAAAGGAGAGACACAAAACAAAGAAAAGAATCCCCAGTCACTGAAGAGGTCACAGAATGTGTGACGAAAGAACTTTGACAATATATGAACAACCGTTCGGTTATGGAACCAACCAGCTAACCAGAAATTTATAAATTCTTAAATTTATAAATTTAATTTATAATAAATTGGAGTGAAAGCAACTGGTGCGTGTGTTTCTTATTGGCAACATGACGCTCCCATCATCATCATCATCATCCCAAAGCATAACAATATATATATATATATATATATATGGGATAACAAGTTATCGTTATATGTGATCCACTTAGAGATAGTCCGGTTAGAGTACTCCTTATTGTACAGCCAACCATGTTACTCTTTTTTCTTTAACTATATATATATATATATACATGATAAAATGCTTCCAGTACACACTGTAAATGGTTAGTATTAGGGAGGACATCCAGTTGTAGAAAGCAAGCCAAAAATGGAACATACCAGCCAATAATGGTCACATGACCTGTCTAACCTCGGAAAGTGTCAACCCATCTGACTGATACAAGAATGGAAAATAGACATTAAATAGTGATGAAGATGATAATATATATATTCATTCATATATACAGTATATATTTATATGGAATAACAAATTATCGTTATAGGTAATCCAGTTAGAGGTTGTGAATACTCCGTATTGTGGATAGTTTTAGCGTACAGCGTTGTTTGACTCAACAAGAGGTTTCCTTAGGTAGCGAGTTTGTGAGCTCTCAGGAATTCCCATCAGGTTAATCTTGGAGTAATAATAGTGAAAGAGTGAATAATAACATGGTCAACAGTACAAAAAGGGTAAATAAAACCCTTTTCATACTGTTGACCATGTTATTATTCACTCTTTCACTATATATATATATATATATATATATATATATACTAGCAGCAGTACCCAGCGTTGCCTGGGTAGGTAAAATAATATCTGCTTTGATGAAAACGTGTTGATCTTAGCGACTGCTTCTCGATGATTCATCTATGGCCACACACAGGCCATGCGAGGGAGGGTGGTGATGATCTATATCACTGAGAAACGCAGGTGACTGACGAAGGGGCATGCTGGGGGAGGGAGTCTCGAATTTGAACAAAATTGGTTGAAAAATGTGGGAACTAGAACCGAAAAGGCAGAAATTTGAGCGAAAAAGTGGTATTTTCGAATATTTAAGCGGTTGCCACGCCATTTCTGAACAAAAGATCCAAAATGTTTAAGACGTGAAATAATCAGATCTAGCGTAGTGTAAAATTTGAACAAAGTAGGTTGATTAATGTGGGAGCTAGAGCCGAAAATGTGGAAATTTGTTTCTAAAAGTGGTATTTTTGAATATTTAAGTGGCTGCCACGCCGTTCCTGAACAATAAATGCAAATTATAAAGCCATTACAGGATGTGCAATGATAAATTCTATTTTGCTTTAAAATTTGAACGAAATCGGTGGCAAAATGTGGGATACCTAAAAAAAGGTGAACCCCCCCTATCGATTTTTATCTGCAGAATGACTCCGGAATAAAAAAAAAAACGATACACTGATATATAAAAAACACTCTCCAATGACTAATCTATGAGCCTGTAAAGTTTCATGAAAATCGGTTGTAAGATGTAGGCCCCTATAGGTAATACACAGACACACACTTACTTAATTTTATATATATACAGATATAGAGAAGCAAAGAAAATTTCAATGATACGAAAGATTTCATGGTGGAAGTTAAGTTATACTCCGGGTTGGTATCCAGTTTCGGGGTGAA
>OZ024748.1:52963740-52966240 GCA_964016885.1 Eledone cirrhosa
GCATACACATATACTCATGTTTACATATACAGACTTTGGCATACACACATGCACATGGCTACATATACAGACTTTTGCATACACACATGCACATGGCTACATATACAGACTTTTGCATACACACATGCACATGGCTACATATACAGACTTTTGCATACACACATGCACATGGCTACATATACAGACTTTTGCATACACACATGCACATGGCTACATATACAGACTTTTGCATACACACATGCACATGGCTACATATACAGACTTTTGCATACACACATGCACATGGCTACATATACAGACTTTTGCATACACATGCTCCTGCATAAATATATACGTTTGCATACACACACACACATTCTTCTATATATGTCCACGGACATGCTCATACATAAATATATTCATACATACATTCACATATGCAAAAATATATATATAATTACACACACATGCATGCATGCATACAAACATACACTCACGAACACATACATAAATAGTCATATATACAGATATGTATATACACACATGCACACACACATATATACATCCACTCATACATATACACACTCACAAACACATACATAAATACAGTCATATATACAAACACACACACCCACATGCATGCATACATACACCCACTGATACATATGCACACTCACGAACACATACATAAATATAGTCATATATAAATAAATATATATATATATATATATATACATATATATATATATATATACATATATATATATATATATATACATATATATATATATACATATATATATATATATACATATATATAAATATATAAATATATATATATACATATATATATACATATATATATATATATACATATATATATACATATATATATATATATACATATATATATATATATATATACATATATACATATATATATATATATACATACATATATACATATATATATATACATACATATATATATATACATATATATATACATATATATATATATATATATACATATATATATACATATATATATATATATACTTATATATATATATACTTATATATATATATACATATATATATATACTTATATATATATATACATATACATACATATACATATATATACATATATATATATATACATACATATATATATATATACATATACATACATATACATATATATATACATATATATATATATATATATGTATATATATATATATATATATATATATATATATATATATATATATATATATACATACACACACACAAACTAAACATTTAGAATTAGACAAATCTGAAATGGAATTGAAATAGAAGAAAAGAAAGGAAAAAAGGAAGGCTTTGTTCTTTAGCTGAAATCCTGTACAATTAATCACTTGAGCTGACTAAGATTACAGAGTGGTTCGTTAACATTAAATATTACCCACAATTCCTCTGCCATAGTCGGCTATTTTATTGACTGATAAGAAATCAATTAACCAATTAGTAAAGAATAGAAATTCTTTTATTTGGTTTTTATTTGTTTAAAAATTTTTTTTTTATTTTTTTTTTACCATTCATATAGATTTTGCAAAAGACAGACTTTTGACCTCAATACAATATTTTGGCAAGGATATAGAAAACAATGATGATGATGATGATGGTTTCTTGATTTAGGCACAAGGCCAACAATATTGGAAGCAGGGAAAGTTGATTAAATCGACCCCAGTGTATTACTGGTAGTTTATTTTATCGACCCCATAAGGGTGAAAGGCAAAGTTAACCTCGACGAGATTTGAACTCAGATCGTCGAATAAGTAATGATAATATGTTTCTACTTTTGCCTCTACTGATACTGCTAATCCACCGCCATAATAGTAATAATAATAATGGGTTCTGATTTAGGCATAAAGATAATAAGTTTGGAAGAGGAGAATGTTGATTAAACCCAAGTGCATTACTGGTACTTTATTTTATCGACCCTGTAATGATGAAAGGCAAACCTAAACTCGGCAGGATTTGAACTCAGAACGTAAAGGGCCATAACTCTATGCTGAAAAACACGTTCTCTGATGCTCTACCAATACTGCCAATCCACTGCTAATAATAATAATAACAATTATCAGTACTTTATTATTACTAAGGGGAATTTTGGTGAATTGTTAGTGTGTTAGATGAAATGCTTTACAGTATTTCATCATAACAATCTTTGTTCTCGCTTTGAATCTCACAGAGGTCAACTTTACCTGTCACCTCTTGGAATCATCATCATCATCACCATTATATGTCCATTTTCCATGTTAGATGGGTTACAACATTGTGAGACAAGTCAGATCAGATGACTGTGTCTTGCTCACACATAACTGTTTCTAGCTTGGTTTCTTCAGCTTTCAGTCTTTCTTCTTGCCAACCAAATATACAGTGTGGACTGGATGCTTTTCCCTTCCTTTAAATAGCTGTCATTGGACCTATATTAGTAATTATATGAGAGAGACCCCCTTCTATCACAAAT
>OZ024748.1:52971240-52983740 GCA_964016885.1 Eledone cirrhosa
CAGTAATTCACTGGGGTAATTGCTCGCTTGTACCAAAAGTAGAAACATTATTATTATTATTATACATATAAATATATATATATATATATATACACACACATACACTGGTATATATGAAATAAACGCTAAGATAGAAGTTACATAATCATATTTATTATTATACGTATTTCTGTTGCACCAGTATGGAGCTGTTTCACAATTGTTACAGCAGCGACCTGCACCATTGTGACGTTATCAGATGTTAACACAATGGTATGGGTAGGTTAATATGTTGTTGGCTGACATCACCATGTTCACAAAAATCTGATGAACATTAGTGGAGTGCTCTACTTACTTAAACTTGTTTATGAGCGAGAAATCTTTACATAATTTTACAGATGAACAACACAGCAACTAGCAACTATATATATAAATCTATAAAATACATGTTCCAATGTAAAAACTACCAGCCTAACAGGGAGGGTGTTTTGAAGCTGCTTTTTAAAAACTGAAGAGTCCTCTCTGCTCTTTTGTTTGCAAAGTTTTCCGTTCCATTGCCCTATGACTTTCCTATCATCAACCACTCCCTAGAGTGAGCTGGGTGTGTTTTATAATGTCAGCAACACTAAAGAGGTTGTTGTGCTCTTAACTCTTAAGCATTTAAGCCGGCCATATCCGACCTCAATTCTCTCCCCCCTTTCTGTTCGAACCAGTCGTAATTGGCCACTCTCACTGATGTTAAGGTATTAATCTTAAAATAAATAATATCAAAATCTCATAGATTTAATATTATGTGAGATAATTATGTGAGATAAAGCCTTTTCTGTGAAATACAAAAGTATATATAGAGTAATGTGAATGTTAAAGGGTTAACACACTAATGTTCAACATGGTTTCAACAGCAGGTGCCATTCCTTTCATGAACCATCTTACATGGAGGACTGTGTGTATTTTATCATAACACCAGCATTAGAGAGGATGTCAGTCCTTGATAGAACCCAGAAGCAGTTGTTTGTCAAGCAAACTTTTTAACTATACACCTATGCCTGCATCTATCTATATGGAGTAGAATTTGGTGGTTTATTTGAAATTTAAACCCTAAAATATTTCTTCTCAAATCTTCTTGTTCCTTGCACATTCTTCAATGTGGCTGCTAAGAATCTTGTTTTATATTTACACACAGACACAGACACACACACACACATGCATCCTTTGGGATATTTATTCGTCATTCTTTCACTGGTTTCAATCAATCGACTATGACCATGCAGGGGCAACAGCTTGAATAAATATGAGTGTATATATATATTTATATATACAGCATGTCCCCCCCCAAAAAAAAATATATACACACTTCAACAGAATTCTAATAAATATTGCTTATACAGGTAATCAAAATATGTATACATTTTGGGGGACACACCCTCTATATGTGTATTTTATCATAACACCAGCACTAGAGAGGATGTCAGTCCTTGATAGAACCCAGAAGCAGTTGTTTGTGAAGCAAATACCTCTGATGGTATCCAATGATGTTGACTTGTTCTTCTTTTTGGTAAATATCATCTTGGTTAAGAGAGTGGGACTGGCTTTGTGCAGTGCCTTTGCTCACTATAAAAGCTTCACGGCACAAGCATTGCTTTATATCTGGAGATCTCTCTGCACTTGTCATCACATGGTACCATGGGCCCAGCACTATGTGTCAATAATTGTCACAAGTGTAGTGTTTTTACCAGAGTTGTCAAGTCGCTGGCTGGACTAAAAAGTCACACTCGTTCAGCGCATCAGTAGGGGTTCTCCTACATGGATATAAAGTAGTGGCCGTACTCGAAAACGAGTTGGCAGCCACCATGTATATGTATGTATGTATGTATATGTATGTATATTTATGTATGTGTATGTATGTATATGTATGTATGTGTATGTATGTATGTGTATATACGTATGAATATATATATATCATCATCATCACAGTTTTACGTCCGTTCTCCCACACTAGCATGGGTTAGACGGGTTGTCCTGTTGTGGGCAGTAGCCGGTCGGCTGACCATGCCTTGCTCATACAGCAACTGATTCTGGCTTGATTTCTACAGCTGGATGCCCTTCCTAACACCAACCTCATTTAGAGTGAGTGCTGGGTGCTTTTTTTCTGTGACGCCTACACGTCCACTTTACAGTGTGGGCTATATATATATATATATATATGTATGTATATATATATGTATGTATATATATATATGTATATATATGTATATATATATATATATAGCGTGGAAGATGGACATTAAACGATGATGGTGATGATATATGTATGTGTATATATATATATATATATATGTATGTATATATATATGTGTATATATATATATATATATATATATATACACACACACACACACATATATATATATATATATATATATATATATTATATATATATATTACTATCTCCATACTCATCTCTATTATTTCTGCCGCCACCTCTGCTACTACTAACCAAATCTTGTATTATGACTATTACTGCAACTACCAATTACCAGCACCAGAACATACTAGCACCAAGACTTTCACAAGTGCAGCAGCAACAGCAGCAACAACAACAACAACAACAGAAACAACAGCAGCAACAACAACAGAAATAACAGCAGTAACAATCATCCTTTCTAATAAGAACACAAAAATCACTATAATTTTCCAACACTACCACCACCACCACCACATTTATCTCACAGCCATCACCATTACCACTACAAGAACGCCCCCGCTCCCCCTCTCCAACCTCAACCCTCACCTCTTCATAAACCTTACTATTGCTAAACATAAACCATTTCTTTCTATTGGAATTTATTATGTTTCGCAAAGTCTAAGACTGGAACTTTCCAGTAATGTCAATTTGTAAGCCTTCATTTTCTTTCCTTCTTTCATTCTTTCTTTCTTTCTTTTTCTCTGCTGTTCTCTCCTTACTGCACCCATCCCACCCTGTCCTAACCCACCCCACACATCAGCTGCCATTTTACTTCCTAAATTACAAAAGTCAGAATATATCTAAAGTATATTCCAAATCACTGCACTGACAAAAAAAATGGTACAATCAAGTGTGAATGACTGACTTTTCCCCTGATGATGATTCATTCACCCTCACCATCTCTTTCTTTCTCTCACTCTCTCTCTATATATATATGTGTGTGTGTGTGTGTGTGTGTGTGTGTGTGTGTGTGTGTGTATGTATGTGTGAGAGAGAGAGAGAGAGGCAATGTAGATTTGTAGATTTATTACATATATACATAATCAATACATATATATGTATATATATATGTACATACATACATATATATATATATATGTGTGTGTATATACATATATGTATATATATATCTATATAGATATATGTGTATGTATACATGTGTGTATGTGTGTGTATATATATATGTATGAATGAATGAATGCGTATATGTTTGTATGTATGACTGTATTTATATGTGTGTGTATATATAGATATATATATATTTATATAGGCAAGGAATAGTAGAATCAGTGCATCAAACACTTATAATATGTGGTGTTATTTGTTCCACACAAATTATATTCCTTTATTCCCAGGTTAACTTTGCCTTTTTTTTCTGTATGACATCATAACATAAAGTACTGGGCTGATATATTCAACTAAACTGCTTGTAGGTGATGGCCTAGCCTGACTACAGCATCACTACAGCTTGGTCACAGTATGACCACAGCTTGGTCACAGTATGACCATAGGTTGGTCACAGCATGACCATAATGTGGTCACAGAATGATCATAGCTTGGTCACAGTATGACCATAATTTGGTCACAGTATGACCACAGCTTGGTCACAGCATGACCATACCGTGGTCACAGCATGACCATAGCTTGGTGACAGTATGACCATAATTTGGTCATAGCAAGACCACAGCTTGGTCACAGTATGACCACAGCTTGGTCACAGCATGACCATACCGTGGTCACAGCATGACCATAGCTTGGTGACAGTATGACCATAATTTGGTCATAGCAAGACCACAGCTTGGTCACAGTATGACCACAGCTTGGTCACAGCATGACCATACTGTGGTCACAGCATGATCATACCGTGGTCACAGCATGACCATAGCTTGGTGACAGTATGACCATAATTTGGTCATAGCAAGACCACAGCTTGGTCACAGTATGACCACAGCTTGGTCACAGTATGACCACAGCTTGGTCACACTATGACCATAGGTTGGTCACAGCATGATCATACAGTGGTCACAGCATGACCATAGCTTGGTGACAGTATGACCATAATTTGGTCATAGCAAGACCACAGCTTGGTCACAGTATGACCACAGCTTGGTCACACTATGACCATAGGTTGGTCACATCATGACCATAGCATGGTCACAGAATGACCATAGCTTGGTCACAGTATGACCATAATTTGGTCACAGCAAGACAACAGCAAAACAATGGCATGGTCACCAGATGACCACCGCTTTGTCACAGCATGACCATAGCTTTGTCACAGCATGGCCATAGCATGACCACAGATGACCATAGTTTGGTCACAGCATGACAACAGCAAGACACCAGCAAGACAACAGCAAAACAACAGTAGGGTCACCAGATGACCATTGCTTTGTCACAGCATCACCATAGCTTTGTCACAGCTTTGTCACTGAGTTTACTTCAATATTGAAAGTCATTTCAACAAATTCTTCTTAAACCTCGTTGTTACTCTATTTTTACTGAAATACTTTGTATTTTGATTAATTAATTCATGAATATAATTAGGATTTACTAAAATTATAATTTCATCAAGATGGTATTTGTAATAGAACAAAATGTTCTCAGCTAAAATTATATTGGGAAGTTTTAATTTAAGAAGGAACACTTTTAAATGAGATATTTCATTTCATAGAAGCTGTGACAGCTTCAGGTGGGTTTGCATGAAAATGGTTAATGTGTCTAAATTTGTAAATTCCGCTTCAGTATCAAATGGAAAAATACTCCATTTAAGAATGTTGATGTTTAATATTCTGCTAGGAATAAGATACTTGGTTGTGGATCTATAAATGGATTCCTAAATACAAACTAGTATATTCACCCCCTGTAATCCCCTATGTGAAGGTACTATGGTTTAGTGGTTAGAGTGTTGGGTTTGCAATCAGGAGGTTGTGAGTTCAATTCTTGGACTGAGTGATGCAAGATACTTTATTTCATGTTGCTCCAGTTTACTCAGCTGTAGAAATGAGTTGTGACATCAGTAGTGCCAAGCTGTATTGTCTTTCCCTTCGACAACATTGTGGTATGTCTGGGTGACTGATGGCCTTCAACAAACAACCCTGTTTGAATCTGTGCCTTGGAAGGGAACTTTCTAGGCACAAATCCCATGGTCATTTGTGACTGAAGGGAGTCTTTAATCCTTTTACTCTAATCCTCTATGATTTTATTCACTCTGGGAGTCTATCATCATCATCATCATCATCACCGTTTTACATCCATTCTTCCACGCTAGCATGGGTTAGACGGGTTGTCCTGTTGTGGGCAGTGCCCAGTCAGCTGACCTTGCTCATACGGGAACTGATTCTGGCTTGATTTCTACAGCTGGATGCCCTTCCTAACACCAAACCCATTTACAGTGAGTGCTGGGTTCATTGTTTCCGTGGCACCTACACGCCCACTTTACAGTGTGGGCTGGGTGCTTTTTTGCCATGGCACCTCCACAACCACTTTGCAGTGGAATGATAGGGACCCCAGTCCTATCATCTCATTTCTACAGCTGAGTAAACCAGAGCAATGTGAAATAAAGTGTCTTGCTCAAGGAAACAACACAAGACACTTTATTTCACATTGCTCTATATGAACTACTTTGTAAAGCCCTGCTTTATATGGTATCTTTGGCATAGCAGATACTTCTTTTTGTTTATATGTCTATATGTATGTGTGTGTGGATGGTTTTGTAACTCCTTGTAGAGTTGTTGGGGTGCTTTAGTAACACACAAAGTTTCTTTGGAATTTTGTCTAAACCAGGCAGAGCCTGTCCTCACCCCAGATCTGAATACTGGTAATGCCTTCCAGAGTAAAGAAAGAGAATGAAAGAGAGGAAACAAGAAAGGGATATATTTGGATAATCGACCCCAGTACTTGATTGGCTTTTGTCATCTTGAGGTCAATAAAAAAAAGGACCAAAGTTGATTTTGGCGGGATTTGAACTCAGAGCGCAAAGAACTGGAATGAATAATACAAAGCATTGAATCAGAGGTTCTAATAACTCTGCCAATTTGCCACCTTATATATGTATATCACTTTACATTTATATATATATATATGTGTGTGTATTTATAATATATGTATATATTTATATATATATAAAGTATATATATATATATATATGTATAATATATGTTTATATATATATATGTATAATATATGTTTATATATATATATGTATAATATATGTTTATATATATGATATATGTATAATATATGTTTATATATATGATATATGTATAATATATGTTTATATATGATATATGTATATATATATGTTTATATATGATATATTTATATATATATGTATATATATATATGTATGTAAAAGGGAAACAGAAATAACGATATATATATATATATATATATATATACATATTTATAGAGAGAGGGGGAAGATAATGGGAAAGTGAAAAAAAATGCATTCATCACAAAGCTTTTAACCCTTTTAATGCCAATCTGCATGGAACCCACTTCCCCGTTCTACCTTACAAAACCATCCAGTTTAAAATGTTTATATTTAAATTTATACCTTCCATCATAATGTTATGTTAGAACCTTTTATTAAGGTTTATTATGTTCCAAACATCAAGTTAATAATGAAGAAAAGTTATTTTACTAAATCCCTCTAAATTCTTGATTATTTTTCAAAGTTAATTGAAAACTACAGGCAGTGTATATCATTATGAAATATACTTGTGAAAGGGTTAATGAATAATATAACTGCTGCCATGAATAAAACAGATTTAAATTAGCACACTAAATGCTGGTTCACCATTTGCAGACAAAAGCCCGTTGACATATATCATTTTGGAGAGTATTTTTATTTTCTATGCGAAAATTATAAAAAAAAATTGAATGAAAGTTAAAAATAAAGACTCCAATTTTATGAAAATGAAAAAAAAAAAAACTTAATTTTTTTGTTTTGTTTAAAAAAACCCTCTAAATTTTCCTATAAACAACATTTTCAAATGTTTGTTTAGAATGTGAAGAATTAAGCAATAATATGATGATTGCTCTCCTTCTTCAGCTTGTTATTAATAATATTAATAGTAATAATAATAATAACAATAATAATGATGATAATAATTTTTATTATTCTGTTCTCTGAGTAGTATTTGTTGTTGTTATTGTTGATTTTGATATTGTTGTTGTTGATGACAATGTCATCGTTGTTGTTGTTGTTGATTTCGATATTGTTGTTTATGTTGTTGTTGTTGTTGTTATTGATATTATTTTGTTTATATCAGTTAACATAAAAGCATGGAAAATATATTAATTAAACAAAAATAAAAAAGTTTGGCTTAAGTATATTTAAATTCAAAGAGCAATTGTTCTGCCTGTGTATATGATTGTATGAGTATTGTCGTATGTAAAAGTAGAAATGAAGTATAGGGCATGAGTGTGTGTGTGTGTGTGCAGATCAGTCTAAGCTTTCATGTGTGTGTGTGTTTGTTTACATAAATAAAGGCCTGTATGTAGGCTCATATGTGTGTTTATATCTACACGAGTATAGATTTGCATGTGTGTTTACATGAATATAGGCCTGCATATGTGTGTGTGTATGCAAACATGAGTCTAGGTTTGGGTGTGTGTGTGTGTGAATAGAGATACATGGGCATAGGTTTGTGCAAGTGTGTGTGTGTTTGTTTGCGGGAATATAGACCTGTGTGTGTGTGTGTGTATGTGTGTGCACACATAAGCCTAGATTGTGAGTATGTGTGTGTATGCATAGGCTTGTATATGTGTGTGAATATCACTACCCTATCTCAATAAGCATAGAAAACAGATCTGAATGTATGAGAGTATATATTCTATATAAATATATATCTATTGATAACAGTGTATATATTCCTTCTCTTTCTTTCTCTGTATGTATATATATATATATATATATATATATATATGAGTATATATATTCTCTCTCTTTCTCTCTCTCTCTCGCTATGCCATCTGGAAAACTATTTCCTGGTAGGGTCACCCATAGCGGACAGATCTGACACCCAGCGGCATCAGGGCCACCATCTTGCAACTTTGGTCTGCTAAATTCGCTATTAGAAGATTATTAACCCATCATTGATTGTCCAAAATGCTAATTCGTTCGTAACTTTTAATAAGTGCTATCAACTGCTTTATGCACTTAATTGATAAGCTTATTCGCTTTCAAGCCACGTTTACCTGTATGTAACTTGTCATAGCAAATGAACAAACCCGAGCAATGCCGGGCTAGTATATATATATAAGTGTATATTCTATATAAATATATGTCTATTTATCAGTAAAAATAAATGGTCTTTCATCAGTTGCAAAGATGATTATTCTAGTCATTCAATGAAGGGAAATGCTTATTCATATCAAGGGAAATGCTTAACATATTGGTGTCTGAGTAGACTAGCGCACATTTACACACACATACATGCAAGCACACACACACACACACAGAAGCACACATACACACGAGCACATGTGCATGCATACACACACATGAGCACATGCACACACATAGACACACACGCATATGCACACAAACATAATACACACACAAGCAAACACAAACGCACACACTGAAGTACACATGCCCATACGAGTATACAAGTACACATGCACCCAGATACACACACAAACAAGTACAAAGTACATTAGCACACACACACATCCCTTGTCATTTTCTCACTTCCTCTCTCTCCTACCACATCTATCACTCTATATTCCCTCTCTTACTTATCCCTCCACTTCTCCTACCCTGATATATCCCTACTGCTATCCTGTCAAGCTGCTCATGCTGCTCATGCTGCTTTCCTAATCAACAACCTACCTTCCCCTGCCACTCTCTTTCTACTCTTAGTCATCACTTTCTGTCGTTCACCCTATCAATCACAGTTGCCTTGAAAGAATGAATATTACATCCAGTGGATAGGTCTCTTTAGACTTGCAATGGACAAGACAACTTCTTTAGTGTTGGTGCCATGATAAAATGCACCCAGAACACTCTGTAAAGTGGTTGACAAATTAATGGATATAATGTAAGTTAGAGAAGAGTCTTTAGTCATGTTAGTGACATGACAACATCTCTTGTCATTGGGCCATTTTAAAATGCACTCACAACAATTTGTTAAATGGTTCTATGAAAGAAAAGCACTTACTTTAACCCTTTAACATTTACATTACTCTATATATACTATTGGATTTTCACAGTAAAGGCTTTATCTCACATAATTATCTCGCATAATATCGAATCTATAAGATTTTGATGTTATTTATTTTGAGAACAACACCTTAACATCAGTATAAGTGGCCAGTTACAGCTGGTTTAAACAGAAAGAGGTGAGAGAATTCTGGCTTGATACAGCCGGTTTAAATACTAAAGAGTTAAAAGGTTTCTTTTAAAGTAGGTGGTTTTGTTTCATAGAACCACAGACAGTTTTCACTGGGTTGGTATCAAAAGGGCTAATTGTAATTTTCTTCTTGGTTGGAGAAACTCAACAAAACCTATTTATTCATTTATGCATAAATATATATATAGGCATTCTTGCATATGATCTGTATATATGTGTTTTTATAAATATGGTTAAATGTGCTTATATATGTGTGTGTGTGTGTATATATATATATATATATATGTGTGTGTGTGTTTATATATATGTTAATCAGCATACACTGAGGATGAAGAACTCAGAGGAGACTGAGGTTAGCTGGACATGCTCACCAACATTCAGAGTTGACACTGCACTCAGTGCTCCTGTGGGAGCCCCTACATGGACACACTGGAAGAGGAAGACCGAGGTTGACATATGTTGATGCCCTAAGGACAGATACAGGTCTCTTGGAGAGGTAGGACATAGCGGTGATGATGGACAGAGACACTGGAGAGAACTCGTCCATGGATCTCAGGAATTTTATCCACCCTACATATATATGAAGGAGTTGTGGTAAGGAACCAGATGGCCCATAACGCACCAGAGTACTCAATACTTACGGTAGTAGAGTGGGTAATAGGAAAATGTATGCCCCCGACGGCAGAGCTGAAACCGTTTCGACGGCTATTTCTGGACTTCTGAGTCCAGAAAAAGCCATCGAAATGGCTTGAGCTCTGCCGTCGGGGTCATACATTTTCCTATATATATATATATATATATATAAAGTTTAAAGGGTAAAGACACCCTTTGGTCATGAATTTATACCTAGAATGTCCCCCTTCCAGAGCACAATCCTGAGCAAGGTTGTTTGTGGAAGACCAGCAGTCACTCATGCATACCAGTACCCCCTCTTCACATCACATATAGTGTCCAAAAGAAAGTCAATAACCAATACATCTTGACACCATTGATGTCACAGCTAATATATAAACTATATATACATCATATACACACTGTATATACACTATATAGACTGATATATCTTGGCACCATTGATGTCACAGCTAATATATAAACTATATATACATCATATACACACTGTATATACACTATATAGACTGATATATCTTGGCACCATTGATGTCACAGCTAATATATAAACTATATATACATTATATACACACTGTATATACACTATATAGACCGATACAGCTCGGCACCATTGACGTCACAGCTCATATATATACTATATATACATTATATACACACTGTATATACACTATATAGATTGATACAGCTTGGCGCCATAGATGTCACAGCTAATATATATACTATATATACATTATATACACACTGTATACACACTATATAGACTGATACACCTTGGGAGCATAGATATCGCAACTCATTTCTGCAGCTAATTAAACTGGAGCAATGTGAACAATGTGAAATAAAGTGTCTTGGTCAAGGACAATGCACCCTGTCTGAGAATCAAACTCACAATCTCCTGATTGCAAACCCAATGCTCTAACCATTCAGCTTCACTCACACACACATATATCTATGTGTGTCATCAAGCGATGCGCACATATGGTTATTTTTTCAAATCCAATTGTCTTCTAGCACGTGGCTTGAATTATTTTCAGAATTCATTGACCTGCGCATGTATTGTTTTTTGGCGCTAATCTCCTTCCTCCTATTTTCGAGACAGTGTGAGATTTTGTTTAGAACTGCTGGGCTAACAACCTAGCAGCTCCCTCAAGCACTGATGGTGATTATCGCTAAATATTGATGTTCATTTGGTTATCAATATTAATATTAATGGGCACCCACTGAAGAATTATAAGAGCCTACTTGAATAAGTATCTGTTGATCTTATACAAGCTTCTACATAAATTGGTATAATTTCACCCAACTTGTAAAAATCTTATAGTGAAACGAGACGTCCGTCTGGGAAGAGATATATTTGATATATCTCATATGAAATGATACAGCCAATTATCCACACAATACAATTAGTTAGCACACCGAACGTTTAATTAAGAATATACTCAGGTATTTCCTAATGATTGTTGAGTGAGTTGGAATTTGTCCGGAGTATCGCTTTTAGTTTTCTCCGATTATGTATTTATATATATATATATATTAATATATATATATATATATAGAGAGAGAGAGAGAGAGAGAGAGAGAGAGAGAGAGAGAGAGAGAGAGAGAGATGTGGGGTGAAAAAATTGAGAGGAATTCAGAGAGGCTGTGTACGATATATATAGAGAAAAGACAAATTGCGGAACTTCTCTGATGGAAAATTAGGAAAATGTAGGGAGGGACACAGTAATACAGAGAGGGTGGGAGAAAGAGGGGCAAGGGGGGAGAGGGTGGGAGAAAGAGGAGGAAGGGGAGAGGGTGGAGAAAGAGGGGAAAGGAGAGGGAGTGTGTGTAAATTAGGGAAATGAAAATTAATAATAATAATGATAATAATGATAATGATAATGGAAAAAAAAGCAAATAAGATGAGAAATGAAGAGAAAAGCAATGAGAGGCTGGCTGGGAGGTTGTAGAAATGATAAGGGTGGATAGGGGGGGTAGAAACACGTGTTAAAACATTTGAAATCACTGATGGTGGCTTTCTTGAGCTGTGATGGTGGTAGTAAAGTCTGTCGTGGTGGTGCTAGCATTGGTGGTGCTGTTGGTGAGGGCTGCGGTTGTTGTGGTGCTGGTGAGGGCTGTCAGGGTGGTTGTACTAGCATTGGTGGTGGTGCTGGTGAGGGCTGTGGTTGTTGTTGTTGTGGTGCTGGTGAGGGCTGTCAGGGTGGTTGTACTAGCATTGGTGGTGGTGCTGGTGAGGGCTGTGGTTGTTGTTGTTGTGGTGCTGGTGAGGGCTGTCAGGGTGG
>OZ024748.1:52993740-53001240 GCA_964016885.1 Eledone cirrhosa
CATGTATGTACATAGTTAAATGTATACCTACATGTACATAGTTAAATATATACCTACATGACCACATGTATGTACACAGTTAAATATATACCTACATGTCCACATGTATGTACATAGTTAAATATATACCTACATGACCACATGTATGTACATAGTTAAATATATACCTACATGTCCACATGTATGTACATAGTTAAATATATACCTACATGACCACATGTATGTACATAGTTAAATATATACCTACATGACCACATTATTAAACCACGTACTACTATGTTAAATAGAGAGGACACATTAGATAATGTAGGCCAAGATACTTTATAAAAAAGATGGGTTGTTCATGGCTGAGAGGTGATTGTTCCTATGTATGGCTGTGGCTGGCAAACACCAACGACATCTAAAACAACAGCAACTAAAACAATAACAGCAACTAAAACAACAACAACATCTAAGACAACAAAAACAGCAATAAGTAAAGGAACAAGAAGAAAGGCAGCACAACCAATTACCAAAACATCTACAACAACTGAAACAATAACAACTACAGCAATAACAACAACAGCAATAATTGTTATTAATGAAGTAAATGAAGAGAAGGAAAGAAAATGAAAAAGTGAAACAAGATCAACTAGAATATGACACCAAACATCATTAGAGGAGATGGGATATATATAGAGAGATATATAGATAGATAGATAGATAGATACATATATAGAGAGAGACAGACTAACAGACACACAGAGCTCTCACAACTACCACCACAACTAACATCATTAGAGGAGATGGGGATATATATATATAGATATATATATATAGAGAGAGATATATTTATATATATATAGAGATATAAATAGATAGATATAGATATGTTTCTTTATTAGCCACAGGAGCACAAAAGAAGGGGACAAATACAAAGGGGGAAGTTTACATACAATAAAAACGTGTAAAATACTATCACAAATGTAATTTAAAAATTCATCGATTTTTTTTTTTTTTTTTTTTTTTTTTTTTTTTTCCCCAATAGGGGAAGGCATTTCATATGGGTAACACATACCCCCGAAAAAATGTGCAACCCTCATCTCCAGGAGTACGAAGAGTTTGTACTCCTTTCCTCTCTTCCTCTTTTTCCTCAACCTACAGGCTGATATAGAGAGAAGGCCCATTCACTCGGGCCATTCTCGCCACTTTCACCCACCTTTCATAAAACTTGCTGGGGTGCAGCACCTCTCTCTCCATCCTAATTCTTCTTCCAAAGTGGTATTTGAAAAAAAGAATCAGTTGTTGGCCAGAGAGAAAGGTGTCTGACCTCAGCCCTTTTAACCTTGTCCACCATACAACCTCTTTCGCCATAGCTATCACACAAAGTAAAACCGCCTCTCCTTCGATAAAGATATAGATAGATAGATAGAGAGAGACAGACAGAGCTCTCACAACTACACCACAACTAACATCATTAGAGGAGATGGGGTTATATATATGTATGTACAAGGTAAACAGAAATAACAACACAATATATAGCATCATCATCATCATATGTCCGCTTTTCCCTGCTTGCAAGGGTTGGACGGGTCCTATTTAGCACAGCATCTCTCCACTTGTCACGGTCCATTGTCATCTCCTCGGTGAGCTTCAGCGATCTGAGGTCTGCTCTCACCACCTCTGCCCATGTTTTTCATGGTCTCCCTCTACTGCGTCTCCTTCTACTGGCATTTCTTGGCACTTCTTTACCCAGTGGTCATCCTCCATGCGCATCACATGTCCATACCATCTCAGCCTTCTCTACTGCACACCACAACTTATCCCTCTTATACCCAGTTTCTTTCTCAACTCGTCTATGAGGTTTTTTGTTTTTTTTTACAAAATGAAAAAAACAAGATGTCCTACACGAGTGAAAGTACGAGGAAACAAAGATGAAATCGAAAATGCAATTGGAGTCTTTTTAAAAAATATATATTTATTTGGTTCCTTTACTGGTTTTGCAGTTCTTGTGCTTTTCAAAAGTAGGATTGAGATGGAGGGTTTGTGGTTTTGAGACAGACAAACAGACAGAATTCTCACAACTACCACTACTACCAACATTACCACCATCATTACCACAACTACCTTGTCTACCACCCATCACCACCCACCACCACCCACCATAACTGATGTGTTACTGTTGTTGTTACTGTTGTTGTTGTCATTGATGTGTTACTGTTGTTGTTACTGTTGTTGTTGTTGTTACTGTTGTTGTTGTTGTTACTGTTGTTGTTGTTACTGTTGTTGTTGTCATTGATGTGTTACTGTTGTTGTCACTGATGTGTTACTGTTGTTGTTACTGTTGTTGTTATTGTTGTTGTTGTTACTGTTGTTGTTGTCACTGATGTGTTACTGTTGTTGTTGTTGTTGTTGTTACTGTTGTTGTTGTCACTGATGTGTTACTGTTGTTGTTGTTACTGTTGTTGTTATTGTTGTTGTTGTTACTACTACTGTCGTTGCTGCTCCTGCTGTTGTTGATGTTTCACTTGGGTTGTTAGTATTTACTTTCTTAACCCTGGCAAAGACTTGCGACTACTAAACTATTTATCTAATTAAAACTAATTGACTGTGTAATATACCCCATACCACACATGTGGTATTACCACCACCACTACCACCACTACCACTACACCACCACCACCACCACCACATCATTGCAGATATCACAACCCATCACCCCAACACCTCCATCATCACTATCATCACCACCACCACTACCACCACCACTACCACTACACCACCACCACTACTACCACTACACCACCACCACTACCACCACCACCACATCATTGCAGATATCACAACCCATCACCCCAACACCTCCATCATCACTATCATCACCACCACCACTACACCACCACCACTACTACCACTACACCATCACCACCACCACCCTCTCCATCACCACACCATTGCAGCTATCACAACTCATCACCCTCACATCCCCATCCCCACCACACTACTACCATCACCACCACCACTACCACCACCACTACCACCACCACCACCACCACCACCACCACCACCACCACTACCACCACCACCACCAGCACCACAATAACCACCACCACCACCACTACCACCACCACCACCACCACCACCACCACCACCACCACCACTACCACCACCACCACCACCACCACCACCACCACCACCACCACCACCACCACCACCACTATCACAACCACCACTACCACCACCACCACCACTACCACCACCAGCACCACCACTACCACTACCACCACCTCCACTACCACCACCACCACCACCACCACCACCACTACCACGACCACTACCACCACCACCACCACTACCACCACCACCACCACTACCACCACCACTACCACCACTACCAGCACCACCACTACCACCAGCCCCACGACCACCCCACCACCACTACCACCACCACCACCACCAGCACCACAATAACCACCACCACCACCACCACAACTACCACCACCACCATCCATATTATCACCCATTTATTCCTGGAAGGGTTGTAAGGACTGAGTCCTCCAGCACACCTTCCAGTGGGTCCTGTCAGCACACCTTCCAGTGGGCCCTGTCAGCACACCTTCCAGTGGGCCCTGTCAGCACACCTTCCAGTGGGCCCTGTCAGCACACCTTCCAGTGGGCCCTGTCAGCACACCTTCCAGTGGGCCCTGTCAGCACACCTTCCAGTGGGCCCTGTCAGCACACCTTCCAGTGGGCCCTGTCAGCACACCTTCCAGTGGGCCCTGTCAGCACACCTTCCAGTGGGCCCTGTCAGCACACCTTCCAGTGGGCCCTGTCAGCACACCTTCCAGTGGGCCCTGTCAGCACACCTTCCAGTGGGTCCTGTCAGCACACCTTCCAGTGGGCCCTGTCAGCACACCTTCCAGTGGGCCCTGTCAGCACACCTTCCAGTGGGTCCTGTCAGCACACCTTCCAGTGGGCCCTGTCAGCACACCTTCCAGTGGGCCCTGTCAGCACACCTTCCAGTGGGTCCTGTCAGCACACCTTCCAGTGGGCCCTGTCAGAAGCAACCATCTCCAACTGATCCAGCTGGATCCCTAAATGAGACCAGCCCATCTCATGGATGTTATCCAACCATCTTGCTCATGGTCTACTCCTGGGTCTTATGCCAGCTGGTTTTGCTAGTAAAATATGTCCAGCAATTCTTTTCTGAGACATTCTACCCACATGTCCATAATACTGGAGCTGTGATCCCTCTTTTCGGAGAAGTAGTGGCTCTGCCTGGAGTGACTCCCTGATTTCCAAGCTACACACTTTAACCCTTTAGTGTTCAAACCTGCCAAAACCGGCCAGAATTCTCTACCTCTTTCTGTTGAAACTGGCTGTAACTGGTCGCTCATACTGATGTTGAGGTATTGTTCTCAAAATAATTACTTTCAAAATCTCATACATTCGATATTATGGGAGATAATTATGTGAGGTAAAGCCTTTACCATGAAAATATAATAGTATATATAGTGTAATGTGAATGTTATGTGAGATAATTATGTGAGGTAAAGCCTTTACCATGAAAATATAATAGTATATATAGTGTAATGTGAATGTTATGTGAGATAATTATGTGAGGTAAAGCCTTTACCATGAAAATACAATAGTATATATAGTGTAATGTGAATGTTATGTGAGATAATTATGTGAGGTAAAGCCTTTACCATGAAAATATAATAGTATATATAGTGTAATGTGAATGTTATGTGAGATAATTATGTGAGGTAAAGCCTTTACCATGAAAATACAATAGTATATATAGTGTAATGTGAATGTTATGTGAGATAATTATGTGAGGTAAAGCCTTTACCATGAAAATATAATAGTATATATAGTGTAATGTGAATGTTATGTGAGATAATTATGTGAGGTAAAGCCTTTACCATGAAAATACAATAGTATATACAGTGTAATGTGAATGTTATGTGAGATAATTATGTGAGGTAAAGCCTTTACCATGAAAATACAATAGTATATATATAGTGTAATGTGAATGTTATGTGAGATAATTATGTGAGGTAAAGCCTTTACCATGAAAATACAATAGTATATATATAGTGTAATGTGAATGTTATGTGAGATAATTATGTGAGGTAAAGCCTTTACCATGAAAATACAATAGTATATATATAGTGTAATGTGAATGTTATGTGAGATAATTATGTGAGGTAAAGCCTTTACCATGAAAATACAATAGTATATATATAGTGTAATGTGAATGTTATGTGAGATAATTATGTGAGGTAAAGCCTTTACCATGAAAATACAATAGTATATATAGTGTAATGTGAATGTTATGTGAGATAATTATGTGAGGTAAAGCCTTTACCATGAAAATACAATAGTATATATAGTGTAATGTGAATGTTATGTGAGATAATTATGTGAGGTAAAGCCTTTACCATGAAAATACAATAGTATATATAGTGTAATGTGAATACTAAAGGGTTAACTAGTGTTACTCTAATTACCCTTTGGAAGAAACCATTTCAGTTTCTTGTGTTCATGATCATCTTATTGTTGTCATTAGCCAAGTTTCATGTCCATTCATAAAATTACTAACACCAACAGTACCACCACTACTACTACTACAACATCTACCACAAAAAAGGCACTAACACCAATACCACCACTACTACTACTACAACATCTACCACAAGAAAGGCACTAACACCAATACCACCACTACTACTACTACAACATCTACCACAAAAAAGGCACTAACACCAATACCACCACTACTACTACTACATCTACCACAAAAAAGGCACTAACACCAATACCACCACTACTACTACTACAACATCTACCACAAAAAATCCACTAACACCAATACCACCACTACTACAACTACTACATCTACCACAAAAAGGCCACTAACACCACTACTACTACAACTACTACATCTACCACAAAAAGCGACTAACACCAATACTACTACCACTACTACATCTACCACAAAAAAGCCACTAACACCAATACAACTACTACTACTACTACTACATCTACCACAAAAAAGCCACTAACACCAATACCACCATCACTACTACAACTACTACTAGATCTACCACAAAAAACAGTAACACTAATACCACTACCACACCAACATCTACCAATATCTACGAACATGACTACTACCAACACCAACACCACACCAACATGACCACTAAAGCCTCTACCATCGCCACCACCATACCAACATGACCACTAACATACCAACATGACCAACACAATAACTTACTACCATCAACACCACATCCATCACCATAACCACCACCAGTACCACCGCCACAACATATCACCAGTACCACCACTACAACCACAACCAGTACCACCACCACCAATACCACCGCCACTACATATCACCAGCACCACCAATACCGCCACCACATCCAGTACCACCACCACCACCACCACTACAACCAGTACCACTACCACCAATACCACCACAACCAGTACCACCACCACCAATAGCACCACCACAACCATATCACCACCACTTCCAATACCACCAGCACCAATACCACCACCACCAATACCACCACCACCAATACCACCAGCACCACCACCAATACCACCACCACCACCACCACAACAACTACCACCACCACCACTACCACCACCACCACCACCACCATCACCACCATAACAACTACCACCACTACCACCACCACCACCATCACCACCACCACCACAACAACTACCACCACCATCCATATTATCACCCATTTATTCCTGGAAGGGTTGTAAGGACTGAGTCCTCCAGCACACCTTCCAGTGGGTCCTGTCAGCACACCTTCCAGTGGGCCCTGTCAGCACACCTTCCAGTGAGCCCTGTCAGCACACCTTCCAGTGGGCCCTGTCAGCACACCTTCCAGTGGGCCCTGTCAGCACACCTTCCAGTGGGCCCTGTCAGCACACCTTCCAGTGGGTCCTGTCAGCACACCTTCCAGTGGGCCCTGTCAGCACACCTTCCAGTGGGCCCTGTCAGCACACCTTCCAGTGGGCCCTGTCAGCACACCTTCCAGTGGGTCCTGTCAGCACACCTTCCAGTGGGCCCTGTCAGCACACTTTCCAGTGGGCCCTGTCAGCACACCTTCCAGTGGGCCCTGTCAGCACACCTTCCAGTGGGCCCTGTCAGCACACCTTCCAGTGGGCCCTGTCAGCACACCTTCCAGTGGGCCCTGTCAGCACACCTTCCAGTGGGCCCTGTCAGCACACCTTCCAGTGGGCCCTGTCAGCACACCTTCCAGTGGGTCCTGTCAGCACACCTTCCAGTGGGCCCTGTCAGCACACCTTCCAGTGGGCCCTGTCAGCACACCTTCCAGTGGGCCCTGTCAGCACACCTTCCAGTGGGTCCTGTCAGCACACCTTCCAGTGGGCCCTGTCAGCACACCTTCCAGTGGGCCCTGTCAGCACACCTTCCAGTGGGCCCTGTCAGCACACCTTCCAGTGGGCCCTGTCAGCACACCTTCC
>OZ024748.1:53006240-53008740 GCA_964016885.1 Eledone cirrhosa
CTACATCCCCGCACAACCCCCCTCCTCCAACACCCCCCTTCACCCCACCCCCCACCCCCACCCACACCTCCCTCCAAAAAAACAGATAAACCCCCAACGCACACTCACAGATCCCCTCCTCCCAAAATACCCACTCCTCCAACCCCCCCCCCCCCATCCATTAGGTGCTGCCATCTTTCAGTGGTGTTTTCTAATTCTGATTCTTGTTTTCAATCATGTCAATTAGTTGAGGCTAATTGTTGTTGTGGTCACATCATCACGTCATTTCTCTTCACATACATGAATACACATATAGACTCTCACACAGATGCACACACACACACACACACATATATATACACACACACATGCAAACACACACACACACATATATGTTTGTGTATATATATATAGATATAGATACTAAAATATAAGTATTAATAAAATAGATGTACTTTTGATCAATTACATTTTATTATACATATTTCGGATGTACAACAGTACGTCCTCATCAGACAAAATATAATGATACCGTCCAAACCCATGCAAGCGTGGAAGATGGACGTTAAACGATGATGATGGTGGTGATGATGATGATATATATACATACACACTTATATGAATGTCTATATATACACAAATGTATAAATTCCTATATATATATATATACACACTGATATATATGTATCATTATATTTTGTCTGATGAGGTTGACTTTGCCTTTCATCCTTACGGGGTCGATAAAATAAAGTACCAGTAATGCACTGGGTAATTGCTGGCCTTGTGCCTAAAGTAGAAACAATTATATTTTGTCTGATGAGGACGTACTGTTGTACATCCGAAATATGTATAATAAAATGTAATTGATCAAAAGAACATCTATTTTATTAATACTTATATTTTAGTATCTATATCTATATATATATTTTAATATTAATAACTCCTGAAAATTATTTGCCATTGAGTGCTTCCAATCTACTGTAAAACTCATTCTTTGATATAATCATCGAATATTGTTTAACAACTTAATATATATAGATATAGATATATATATATATATACCGTCCAAACCCATGCATGCGTGGAAGATGGACATTAAACGATGATGCTGCTGATGATGATGATGATATATATACATACACACTTATATGAATGTCTATATATACACAAATGTATAAATTCCTATATATATATATATATACGGGACGGGGTGTAGTTTGTTAGAGATGCCTACTGGCAAGGCGGGTCTTCTCTGTTACTGAGTACCGCCAAAGGTCACGGTCCAGTGACATTGTCTTGGAGAGGTGTATATATATATATATATACGATATTAAATAAATGGAAACTATATTTATAAAACCATATTTATTTCATTATATATATTTCAGGGATATCATATTAAAAATATGGTATGCCTTCTTCAGACAAAATACAATATAAACAGTCTTATAAATAGATAGATTTGACATACCTTACAACTTCAACTTCCATTTAAAAAGTTGATTTTTAAATGGAAGTTGAAGTTGTAAGGTATGTCAAATCTATCTATTTATAAGACTGTTTATATTGTATTTTGTCTGAAGAAGGCATACCATATTTTTAATATGATATCCCTGAAATATATATAATGAAATAAATATGGTTTTATAAATATAGTTTCCATTTATTTAATATCGTAAATATACTCCAAATACTTGTTGAGTGCTTTTATATCAGTTATAAATATTTACTCGTTGTAACCCAACAATTTAAATAAAACTTTGCTTATATATATATATATATATATGTGTGTGTGTGTGGTGTTAGGAAGGGCATCCGGCCATAGAAAACCTGCCAGATAGTCCTATATGAGGGAGACACGCTCACCCGACCAACCTTGCCTCAAGTGGGACAACTCCCGTCTAACCCATGCTAACATGGAAGATGGACGTAAAACGAAGATGATGATGATCAGATGATGATATATATATACCATCATTATCATCATCATCGTCAGTCATTTTAATGTCCATCTTCCCTGCTAGGTAGGGTTGGATGGGTCTACATAAACCAAGTCAATACTGAAGTGGCGCTACTGATCTCCCAGACAAGCCAGGGATCTGTTATCTCACTTATGTACAGTCTCACATTCTACTGAGTGCACCACAGGAGGTTGTCATGTCTTTGACACAACTGAGGCTTTTCCCAACCCTTTCTTTGGCTAGCTTTCTATGGTTGTAAGCCCTTCCTATCACCAATAACTTTAAAGTGTGTACTGGGTGAATCATATAGATCAACACTAGGGAGGTTGTCATGTCATTGACATGACTGAGAGTTCCTCCCAACCCTCTGTCATGTCCTTGACATGACTGAGGAGTCCTTCCAACCCTCTGTCATGTCCTTGACATGACTGAGAGTTCCTCCCAACCCTCTGTCATGTCCTTGACATGACTGAGGAGTCCTTCCAACCCTCTGTCATGTCATTGACATGGCTGAGAGTTCCTCCCAACCCTCTGTCATGTCCTTGACATGACTGAGGAGT
>OZ024748.1:53013740-53026240 GCA_964016885.1 Eledone cirrhosa
TTTATTATGCGCATTTCAAAAACAAACATCATCATGCAATAATATTTGTGTTTTCATCAGATAAAACAGGAGAACATGATATGAAGGCTAAAAAACACTTGTGGATAGTGCAGTTTTAAATCAACATATGTTGATTTAAAACTGAACTATCCACAAGTGTTTTTTAGCCTTCATATCATGTTCTCCTGTTTTATCTGATGAAAACACAAATATTATTGCATGATGATGTTTGTTTTTGAAATGCGCATAATAAAATACATGGAACTCCTTTAACCATCTTTTGATCTTATATTATGTATACTCCAGTCCTACAAACTGTAGAGTGCTTCTTATCCGATATCTGCATTGCTCTATTGTACTACAATAAAACTCACCTCCTACATTATATAAGTATATATGTATGTATATATCTATATCTATGTATCTATCTATCTATCTATATATATATTTATTAAAATAACAGATTAAAGTTTAAGCAAACAATCGCTGAAGCGGGACAAGCAAAATTCAAACAATCTTTCAAAATGAATTCAAAAAATATAATTTAAATATTTACCTATCCATATTGCTTTTACCGACGGTTTCACCTCACAAAAGATTGGAAATTCAAGGGACTTCTAATGGAAAGTTCGGCTCTTCAGAAAGCATTTTCCCTTACATAGGACATAGAGTCCCACAGTCAGCTAGTGCAGGATCAAATGGGGCCGTAAACGTGAACTACACGTGAACTGGTCGTTAGTAGAAGTGGGAGTAGCATAGACGTGTTGTCTGCCACACCACTAAAAATAGCAGCTAGGTAAACAACGGATTTTTTCTCTACATATATATATAAGATAAGCTATTCCGGGTTGAATTAGAGGAAACCACAGTAAGTAAGATACTCAATACATAGCAGAGTATGAATGTTTTAATATAGAAGAGCTTCTACAGGACTAGAACTGTTTCATTCATGAGAAATCATCAGCATATTAACTCTCTAAAAAGGGAAATCATATCAAACCCCAGTCCACCATTTGCCTCCATCATGAATCAACTAAACACTCTTGCTATATTAACACATTTTGATCTGCTTAACTTCAAGGACTATGCCTGTAAAAAACATTATATTTCCTTTCACATTGACTTTTTATGCTCCACATTACGCTCCTTTTTTCCTTTTTTCCTTTTTTCTTTTCACTTCATAAACCTTGTTTGTAAATAACATTATTCTTTCTGCACCATTTCTTTAACATGTCCAACACCACCATTCTACACCAGTACATTTCACTATCATTTGATAATGCATAAAAATGCTGAAACCGGTAATAGACAATTATTAAATATATAAATAGATAAATAAATGCCATTGTTAATTAATAAATAAATCAACTAATACCTTAACACTTCACACAAAGTAAAATATTTCGTTTTAATCATTTTCTAACCCAGAAAAGAGAGAGAAATAAATAAAAAGGGAAAAAAATATATTTTTATTCCTAATAATCATCTTTTTCTCCATTTTTATATATATATATATATATATAAGTATTGAAATTTCCGTTGGAAACAGAAAAGGTCATAGAAGTGAAGAGTGCTCTATGTAAGTATCAGAGCAAAATTTAATGTATAAAAATCAATACAATATAATTACCTCATTACCAGAGGTTTCCCGAATGAGGCGAATACGAAATAAACGACTTCATTCGTTCGTCAGACGAGGCAATATATATATATATATACACACACACAGCATCTGATGAATGGAGAGATGCTGTGCTGAATAGGACCCGTCCCACCCTTGCAAGTAGGGAAAAGCGGACGTAAAATGATGATGATGATGATGATGACACACCCACACACACATACTGACACACTGACAAACATATGCATACATACACTGACACATATAGGCACAAACATACATGGATCCTCACTTTTTAATTCATATATATATATATACACTGACAAACACACATATATTATACATACTGACATACATACATACACATTGACAAACACACACACACACACACATATATACACACACTGATAAACACAGACATAAATATATGCATACACATCCTGGGGTGTGGAAACAAGAGTTTTACCCAGAATTAATGGCAGCTGGGTGGGTGGGATATGTGGATATGTTGATGAGATGGGGTGTTTGGGTGGCTGGGTGGATGTGTTGATGGGGTGGGGTGTCTGGGTTCCTGGGTGGATGCGTTGATGAAGTGAGGTGTCTGTGTGGCTGGGTGGATGTGTTGATGAGGTGGCAATGGGGTTGTGTGGGGGTGGGGGGAGGTCTGGGTGGTCGGGGGAGGGGGATGAAGTGGGTTTTCTGGGTGGATGGGTGAATATGGTGATGAGGTGGGAAGTAATGGTGGTGGAGTAGCTTGGGTGGCTGGGTGGCTGTGTTGAGCTGGGGTGGCTGGGTGGCCGTGTTGAGGTGTAGCTGCTGGGTGGCTGTGTTGATGAGGTGGGGGAGGCTCGATGGATGAGGTGGGGGAGGCTCGATAGATGAGGTGGGGGATCTAAGTAGCTTGGTGGATGAGGTAAGGGGTCTAAGTGGCTGGGTGGGTGAGGTGGCTGGGTGGATATGGAGGAAAGTAAATATGGTGTAGTTGACATAATGAATTATTTCACGGAGAGTGGGATAAAATGACAAATTAGGGGTGACAATGAGATCCATTACACTTACTTGCCTCCAACCAAACACCCACCTGGGTATATACCATCCCTTCAATCTACCCCCACTAAAATTCCAAAGACAGTTCTACCAATTCTCCACTAACCTACTCATCTACCCACCTAGGTATACATTACCCACCTATGTACCTGACCAACTACCCACCTAGGTACACAATTACCCACCTATGTACCTGCCCAACTACCCACCTAGGTACACAATTACCCACCTATGTACCTGCCCAACTACCCACCTAGGTACACAATTACCCACCTATGTACCTGCCCAACTACCCACCTAGGTACACAATTACCCACCCATGTACTTGCTCAACTACCCAACTACCCATGAACCAACCTGTCTACCCCAACTAACTACCCATCTGTCTAAACACTTCCCCACCTTTCTACCCATCTACCTTTTTCCACATAGGGGTTCCTTCCATTTTTCAACAATGAGAGTTGATGGTGGTGATGATGGTGATGGTGATGATGATGATGGTGGTGGTGATGATGATGGTGGTGGTGGTGATGATGATGGTGGTGGTGGTGATGATGGTGGTGGTGGTGATGATGGTGGTGGTGATGATGGTGGTGATGGTGGTGGTGATGATGATGATGGTGGTGGTGATGATGGTGAGGTGGTGATGATGGTGAGGTGGTGATGATGGTGGTGATGATGATGATGATGGTGGTGATGATGGTGGTGGTGATGATGGTGGTGGTGGTGATGATGGTGGTGATGATGGTGGTGATGATGATGATGGTGGTGGTGGTGGTGATGATGATGGTGGTGGTGGTGATGATGGTGATGATGATGATGGTGGTGATGGTGGTGGTGATGATGATGGTGGTGATGTTGGTGATGATGGTGGTGGTGATGGTGATGGTGATGATGGTGGTGGTGGTGGTGGTGGTGTTGGTGGTGGTGGTGAAGGTCATAGTAGTGATGGTGTTGGTGGTAGTGGTGGTAGTGGTGGTATTGGTGGTGGTGGTGGTAGTATGAGGTGGGGAAGTGGGTGGTTGACTTGTGGGTGTCTGCAATAAGGGGTCAGAGAAACTAACCCCCCAAAAAATCACAGCTGAATCCAATCAAGGAGTTTCATCAGATGGGTTTTTTAAAATATTTATTTCATTATTGTTGTTGCTGTTGTTGTTGTTAATGTCGCTGCTCTTGTTATTGCTGTTGTTGTTGCTGCTGCTGCAGTTGGTAGTGTTAATATTGCTGTTGTTGTTGTTAACGTTGATTTTGTTGTTGTTGTTGTTAATGCTGTTGTTGTTGTTGTTGGTACTGCTGTTGTTGTTGCTGTTGTTAATACTGTTGGTACTGTTGTTGTTGTTGTTAATGCTGTTGTTGTTGTTGTTGCTGTTGTTAATACCATTGGTACTGTTGTTGTTGTTGTTAATGCCGTTGTTGTTGTTGTTGGTACTGCTGTTGCTGTTGTTAATACTGTTGGTACTGCTGTTGCTGTTGTTAATACTGTTGGTACTGTTGTTGTTGTTGTTAATACCGTTGGTACTGTTGTTGTTGTTTTAATTGTTGTTAATACTGTTGTTGTCGCTGTTGTTGTTGTTGTTGTTGGTTTTTCATCTCTTCTAAAACTTGACTTCATCTGGGATTCATCAAGGGAGTGAGGGAATGGGGGGGGTATTTGAGGTGTCGGGTTGTGCTTGTGTGGTTGTGTTGGTAGTGGTGTGGGTGGTGGTGGTGGTGGTGGTGGTGGTGGTGTGCGTGGTGTTGGTAGTGGTGGTGGTGGTGGTAGTGGTGTGGGTCGTGTTGTGGTGGTGTGGGTGGTGATAGTGGTGTGGGTGGTGTTGGTAGTGGTGGTGGTGGTGGTGTGGGTGGTGTTGGTAGTGGTGGTGGTAGTGGTGTGGGTGGTGGTGTTGGTAGTGCTGTGGGTGGTGTTGTGGTGGTAGTGGTGTGGGTGGTGTTGTGGTGGTAGTGGTGTGGGTGGTGTTGGTAGTGGTGGTGGTGGTGTTGTTGGTAGTGGTGTGGGTCGTGTTGTGGTGGTAGTGGTGTTGTTGGTGTGGGTGGTGTTGTGGGTTGTGTTGGTGTTATGGTTTGTGGTGGTGTTGTGGGGTGTGTTGTTGTGGTGGCTGTGGTGGTGTTGTGGGTTGTGGTGGTGTTGTCAGTGGTGGCAGTGTTTTTGATTGGGATGTTGATGGTGGTGGGATGTTCACGGTGAGGGTGGAGAGGTGTTGATGGTAGTAGTGGTGTTGGTGTTGGTGGTGATGTTGATGGTGGTGGTGATGTTGGTCGTGATGTTGTAAAGAGGTCATGTAGGTGTCATGACAAAAAGCACGCAATCCACACTGTAAAGGAAGGGTGTTCGTCACCCAAAATGTTCAGAAACTGAAGCTATATTCCCCATATGAAATGTTGAGAAATTCAGTGAGAGAGTCAGACTGTGTGTAAAAGACAGATAGATATCGCCATAGTAACTAACTATACAGCAAGTGAAGCTCTCCCAGCTATACTCCCAGTTTCTTACCAGATGGACCAACAGTACCGGGGTCGCAACTGCCCATCTCAATGGCCGATGACCCAGGAGTTCTGTGCCCTTCATTCGTATTTTTTTTTTTTTTAAATAATCTTTTAAGTTTTCTCCTAAAAAATTATTTTTAGTTTTTTTGTTTCTGTTCGTTGTTTTGTCCTCCCTTTGTTAATTTTCTTAAGTTTATATTCATATATATATATATATATAGATGGATATATATTTATATGAAAGTGGCTCTTATAGGATTAGGTCTGTTTCCTTTGTGAAGAATTTCTATGAAAATTGACAAGCAGAATTTATGCTCCTCTCGCCCAAAGTGAGTTTTTTTCTTCTTGCAGCAATAATTTCCTGGGGTTCATACAAATATGGTGAGAGGCTGTAAAATACCTGAAGAATGCAGATTGGCTTTGCAGTGATGCAAAATAATTCATGCATGAAACAGTCTGTAATATGGCTGCCATGTAATATATATATGTTAAAAATATAATACATTGAAATCTGCATACTGGCATTGACAGCTCTCACTATATATAAATATACATATATATATATATATAAAAAATATATATATCTATATATATTAATTTTCACTCTTTATACAATTTATATTTTTGTCTCTCATACTGGTGTATTATTTTAAAATAAATTTCATATAAATTTTATTTTTCAAATGTTTTTTCTTTTTCTTGTTGATGTGTCGAGGGTTCTTTGTGTGTGTATCAATACATGCATGTGTATGTGTGTGTGTATTGTTTCATTAGTTTACTAAATTGAATTAAGTCATTTATTATTATTATTATTATTATTATTATTATTATTATTATTATTATTTCTTATTATTTGTCTGGTTTAGAATTTCGTTACCAAAATCATTATTGAGTGAAAAATACATATTTAAAACAAGCATTAATTGATTTTTTTTTACTCTGTTCTTTATATATATATATATATATATCATGATTTGTGTGTATTTGTTATGTTCATGTTGTTGTTGTTGTTGTTTTTTAAGTGGTGGTGGTGATGGTCGTAGAGGTGGTGGTATTTGGGGTAATGGTTGTGGAGGTGGTGGTGGTGAGGGGGTTGTGGTGGTGGAAGTAATGGTGATAACATTGGTGGTAATGGTGGAGGTGGTGGTGGTGGTGGTGGTTTTGTTGAATTATCTATTTGGCTACAAAAAAATATATATTTATTTATCTATTTATTGAATGGGGTTCACTGGTGCCAGTTAATGTGTGTGTATATGTGGCTGTGTATATGTACGTGTGTATATATATACATATATATATGTGTGTGTGTGTATTTAGGTGTATATATACATGTGTCTATATGTGGGTGTACATATATATATATATATATATATATATATATATATATATATATATATATATATATATATATATATATATAATTAAATGTGTGTGTCTGTGTATATATATATATGTGTGTTTATGTACGTATGTGTATGTATATATGTGTATCTATATATGGATGTATGTGCGTGTATATATGTACATATATATGTATCTTTGTTCTGTGTGTATATAATGAGTGTGTATATGTACATTAGTGTACATAAGTATACATATATTATATATACATATATATATTTATATATATATTTATATATATATATATATATACATATATATATTATATATATATATATATATATATATATATATATATATATATATATATATATACATGCATACATACACCTACACACGTTTCTATTTATTCATCTATACACCTATGTTGAATTATCTTGCTATTTATTATCCCTCTCGTTTGCTTTCTTTTTGTCACCCTCTCTAACTATCACTCTCTCTTTCTCTGCTCTCTCTCTCTCTCTCTCTCTCTCTCTCTCTCTCTCTCTCTCTCTCTCTCTCTCTCTCTCCTACTTACATTCTTATTTTCTTCTTTCTCTTCCTCATCATTTTTCTCCCTACATTTTTATGTCTATTTATTTCAGTCCCATTTTCTCACCCTCTCTCTCCCACCCACCTCTCTCACCATTCTCTCTCTCAACCCCCTCTCTCACTCCCTCTCTCACCATTCTCTCTCTCACTCCTCTCTCTCTGTTCATCCTTTACTTTTTTCTTTGTTTTATCCATGAATACAGTTATACTCACACACATGATAAACACACACACACACACATGCTCATATACTCATACATTCAAACATGCACACATACTCATACATTTAGCCATATATATAAATACATAGACACACATACGTATATACACATATACACAGACACACCTGTGCAAACATACACACAAACAAAATATTTTTGAATGGGTTATTCAGAAAAACGAAGGGCAGCAATACACGTGACTCTTCTCAGAGTCTCAATGAATACTGAGACAACAGGATTAAATTATCAGATCAGATCATCTGGTTTAACTGTATAGAGTTGGACATCTGTTGAAAATATCTCTACATGTTATCAGATCATCTGGTTTAAATGTATAGAGTTGGATATCTGTTGAATAGAACTCTACATGTCATGAGATCAGATCATCTGGTTTAACTGTATGGTGTTGGACATCTGTTGAATACAATTATGCATATATTCAGATCAGATCATCTGGTTTAAATATATGTTATGGGACATTTGTTGAATACAATTCTACATGTCATGAGATCAGATCATCTGGTTTAAATGTTGTTAATGGACAGCTGTTCAATATAACTATACATGTTATCAGATCAGATCATCTGGTTTAAATGTGTGGTTTTGGACATCTGTTGAATATAACTCTAAATGTTACCAGATCAGAACATCTGTTTTAAATGTATATTGTTGAACATCTGTTTGTCCCACTGATGCATGCTGTCAGAGAAAGGATCTGGCTTAAATGCATTTTATTAGATATCTGTTGAACACAACTATCTATATATTTTATCAGATCATCTGGTATAAATGTATGTTATAGGATATCTGTTGAATACAACTATATATGTTATCAGACCAGATCATCTGGCTTAAGTTTCTGTAATTGGACATATTATCTGGGGAAAAATCTGTCTGAAATGCATGTTATTTGACATCTGTCAGTTCAAATGAAGAGTGTATCAGTTGTTTGATTAATGGAACAGCCTGTTCATACAAGTAGTTCAGCTGTCCACAGACACATGTACTCATCACATAGTTCTGAGGAAGGTTCAATATGATAAAAGTGTGTGACATAGGCACAACACATTTTTACCAACCAGTTGGACTAGAAGAATGTGAAATAAAGTGACATGTTCAAGGACATACCATGTCTTGAGGAATTGAGTTCATAACCTCAGGATTTTGAACTTTACACCCTAACTGCTAAGGAGGACAGGTTGACAGGAATTTGTCATAGGTAATTTCCTTGACCATTTTGAAGCATACACCTAACCATTAAGGACAGGTTAGTGACAGCCGGAATGGATTTGGTCAAAGGTAAAATCTTTGACCATCTTGAACCATACACTCTAACCAGTAAGGACAGGATAGTCATGGTTGGAATGGATTAACTAAAGGTCAGTTCCTTGACCATATTGAACTATACACACTAGCCACTAAGGACAGGATCGTCATAGTTGGAATGGATTGACCAAAGCTCAGTTCCTTGACTAGGGCTGACTTGTGGCTTAACAAAACAATATCAACATACACAAAAACATACTCACACACACATACACTCACACACATTTACATGTACACTCACACACATTTACACACACCCTCACACAAACACACCCTCACACAAACACACCAAACTACAGACAAACTCTTTCCCTAACACAGGATCATATCAACACTATTATCAACTGAAATTACATTTAAAAAAGACTTTTTTCTCATTTTTTCCATTGTATTAACTACAATGTATATATTTGTGTGTGAGCAGAGAAATATTTATAAACGGGACGAAGTATGTGGATATTGCAATAATATATAGCATTCCAGTTGTTGTCTTCCTGTTTCTTCTACAACAACTACAACGGTACGCGATGGGGCCCACACACAGCCCTGGCAGACAGAATGGAGAAGGTGTTTCCCCAGAGGAGTGCAAGGGAGGCGCGCTGGAAAAGCCACTCCAACTCACGGGGCTCACACCTGCGGTTGGCCAGCTCAGCGCCTGACAGAAGTTCGAAAGATAGACAGCAAAAAGCACAACAACCACAATAATGGAGGGTGTCTAATTGTGGCATAGGTCCAGAAGTTTATGTGAGGGGTAGTGTCAATTAACAAAACAAACCCCTAGTACTTTATTTTATTGGCCCCAGAAGTATTGCTGTCAAACTTGATCTCTGACTGAATTGGAACTCAGAAAGTAAAATGTTGGGATTCAATACCACAAGGTATTTTGTTTTGGCACTTCATCAATTTTACAGTTACTGCCCTCTTGTAATAAATAATTAAATGAATAATAATAATAATAATAATAATAATAATAATAGAGCCCACTGTGTAGGGTCTGTGAAAAGAGAGAGGAGACTGTGGCTCACATTGTATCCAAGTGTAAACACCTAACCCAGACTCACTATAAAGGCTGGAGACATGATGTGATAGGCAGGGTGATCACTGGCATCTATGCAAAGTAAACAATTTACCACATTCTGAGAAGTGGTATGAACATAAGCCAGAGTCAGTGATAGAAAACGATCAGGTGAAGGTGCTATGGGATTTTAGGATACAGACGGACAAGAAACTGGAACACAATAGACCTGACCTGGTGGTTTTGGACAAGGAAAAAAGATTGTGCCTGATTGTAGATGTAGCCTGCCTATTTGACACGTGAGTGCAAGAAAAGGAGAGGGAGAAAATTAACCGATAACAGGACTTAAAGTGGGAGGTAAAAAGGATTTGGAACTGCCATGAAATCAGAGTCATCCCGATTGTCATAGGGGCACTAGGTACTATCTCAAAAAGTTTCCAAGAATGGTTAAAGCAAGTTAGTCCAGCCCCGCCTTTTGGAACACTTCAAAAGGCATGCTTGCTGGGAACAGCAAGAACCCTCCGATACGTCCTGAATATCTGGGGCTGCAGGTAACGGCTTGATATTCATTTCAACAAACTTTCCAGTTAAATAACATCAATGACTGAGACTCAAAGAACAATAATAATAATAGATTTTAATATAGGCACAAGGCCAGTAATTTGGTGGGAGTGGTAAGTCAATTAAATTGACCCCAGTACATTACTGGCACTTTATTTTATTGACCCCGTAAGGATGAAAGGCAAAGTTAACCTCAGCAGGATTTGAACTCAGACCGTGATAAGTCCTGTAGCAGATGACCACAATCCTTCTCCATCCATTATATTTTTATGATAGGTTGTAGTTGGTTACTTGTCCAGGTATTAAGTCATGTAGCAGATGACCACAATCTTTCTCCATCCATTATATTTTTATGATAGGTTGTAGTTGGTTACCTGGCCACGTGATAAGTCCTAACATTTTGAATTTCTGGGTGGAATTAGAACTCAAAAAAATTAAATGATGGATGGATCAGGCATCGCTCCAGCGTGTCTCCCTCATCATCCTCTGGGAAAACGCCTTCTCCATACTGTCTGCTGGGGATTTGGGGCAGCCATCATGTGGGGCCCCATTTTCTCAAAATAGTGAGAGATGGGGAGAGCAGGAGAAACAGAGGCAGTGACTGTGGTAGTTTGGTTGTTTTGTGTCTGGACCTGATATATTTCTCAGTAGGCTGTTAAAAATTTCTTTTGTCTAATGTTTATTACTTTATTATCATCAGATCCTCTAGCACAGGCATGTCAAACATGTGGCCCTTTACAAGCACACTTGCAGCCCACACAAAGGTTTTTTACAGTGCGAGCATGTTTTATCTTCATAAAATTAGTTGTAATGTACGCAAATTAGTTGTCGTGTGTGGCCCTCAAACAACATATAAGGGACCTATGTGGACCTCAGACAACATATAAGTCAGCTATGTGGCCCTCAGACAACATATAAGGGACCTATGTGGCCCTCAGACAACATATAAGTGACCTATGTGGCCCTCAGACAACATATAAGTGACCTATGTGGCCCTCAGACAACATATAAGTGACATATGTGGCCCTCAGACAACATATAAGGGACCTATGTGGCCCTCGGGAGACCCTCAGTTTGATATTCCTGCTGTAGCAGAAATAATTAGGTCCCCTAAGTAACAGACATTTTGATACACTAAACTAGCCTTTCTCAACCAGTGTTCCCTGGAACTCTAGGGTTCTGAAAGAAGTCGCTAGGGGTTCTGTGTGAAACAATGACCAATAACATATCTATGATAAATAAACCAGCTATCCCCCCCCCAAAAAATGTGTTATATTTACCACCTATAAAAGAGATAGATATTAAAAACATATAAAAGAGATATAAATAATTGTTTCTACTTTAGGCACAAGGCCAGCAATTTGAAGGAGAGGGGGGGAGTCAATTGCATCAACCCCAGTGCATTACTAGTACTTTATTTTATCGACCCCTTAAGGATGAAAGGCAAAGCTAACCTCAGCGGGATTTGAACACCGAAGGTAAAGGGGTATAGCTCTATGCTACAAAGCATGGTGTCTAACACTCTACAAATACTGCCAATCCACCACCCTTGAGATAGATATTAATAATTGTTTCTACTTTTGGCACAAGTCCAGCAATTACCCAGTGCATTACTGGTACTTTATCTTATCAACCCCCATAAGGATGAAAGGCAAAGTTAACGTCGGCGGGATTTGAACTCAGAATGGCAAGGGCCGTTACTCTATATGTCAAAGCATGGTGTCCGACCCTCTACCAGTACTGCCAATCCACCGCCCTTTAATAATAATATATAATGATTTTAAAAATTATCCTGAAATAAGTTCCTTCAAGTTTTGGCTTTACAGACTTTACAAGACTTTACAGACTTTACAAGACTTTACAGACTTTACAGACTTTACAAGACTTTACAGACTTTACAAGACTTTACAGACTTTACAAGACTTTACAGACTTTACAAGACTTTACAAGACATTACAGACTTTACAAGACTTTACAGACTTTACAAGACTTTACAGACTTTACAAGACTTTACAAGACATTACAGACTTTACAAGACATTACAGACTTTACAAGACTTTACAGACTTTAGAAGACTTTACAGACTTTACAAGACTTTACAGACTTTACAAGACTTTACAGACTTTACAAGAGTTTACAGACTTTACAAGACATAACAAGACTTTACAGACTTTACAAGACTTTACAGACTTTACAAGACTTTACAGACTTTACAAGAGTTTACAGACTTTACAAGACTTTACAAGACATAACAAGACTTTACAGACTTTACAAGACTTTACAAGAACAAAGA
>OZ024748.1:53038740-53058137 GCA_964016885.1 Eledone cirrhosa
TGCTTATACCGGTTTTATGGCGTGAAGCAAGTGAGAGTAAAAGACCTCCTCCTGGACAGGATGCCAGTCCATTGCATGTTTAAACCCCCAGCTATTACTGGCACTCATTTTCAGCTGAGTATACTGGAACAACGTAAAATGAAGTGTCTTGCTCAAGAACACAACACACAACCCAGGAATCCAACCCACGACATTATAATCATAAATCCAACACCCTTACCCCTAGGCCCCGTGCCTCCACATATATATATATATATATAAGAAAATCCAGAGATCTGAAAAGATATTCAAGTGGAAGTTCAATTAGAGTCCAGGTAAGAATCCACTTCCAATCTATTGCAAGAGAATTTATTTAGTATAGATAATTATAGATAATGTTTCATACATGTAACATGCATGTGTGACCACTGGTTTCAGGGTCCATCTATGGCCACAACTGTATATTGGAAGAGCCATAACTGGACCCTAAAGCCAATACATACATGTAATAGTTTATACTATATATATATGTAAAAATTAAATAGAAATAACAACACAATTGGTACAGTATATGGAAGGAATATTTTAGTTTAACGCTTGAACTAGCAGGTAGAGGGTCTTAACGTTTCAGACACTAGTACTTCGTCAGAATAAAAAAATGAGAAATTAGAAAGATTGAAGGGACAGGCGGGGCGGAATTGGAAAAAAATGTTTTTAGCGAAAAATAATAGGTCCATTCATGTTGCCATCTCATATATATATGTCTTCATTCCTATTTAGTAAATAAAATGCTGGTTTTAGTTGACTCAATGCCCTCAGTTACTAGAAAAGGAATTTCTTCCGAAGCTCTTCTTTTAATTCAACTATAAGAAACAAATAAATAGCATTCAGAAGTTCTCATGAAAAGACAGTTTGATAATCCTCTGTTGAGGATTGAATTCCTGAAGAAAAAGTAAGTATAGGAAATGATTTTCGTCAGGAATTCAATCCTCAACAGAGGATTTTCAAACTGTCTTTTCATGGGAACTTCTGAATGCTATTTATTTGTTTCTTATAGCTGAATTAAAAGAAGAGCTTCGGAAGAAATTCTTTTTCTAGTAACTGAGGGCATTGTGTCAACTAAAACCAGCGTTTTATTTACTAAATAGGAATGAAGACAAGAGTCTGGTGTCATTACAGAAGTTGCTGTGCTTGTTATATAGAAAAGGAGTACATAGAAACTGCATATAATGTACACAATGGGAGGAGTAGGTACACAAAAGGTATAGTGGGATTGTTGGCAGGCTAACAAAAAATGTAGGCAGTTGGTATTAAGAGCACTAGGGAAATAAACCTTTTCCTGTCCCAGGAAAGTACTAAAGAAATAGCTGATAGATTCTGTTACTTAGGTGGATGTAATTAACAGTGGATGTAGCTGAAATAAGAACAAATTGGAAAACGTTCAGCAGCCAAATTCCTTCTACACCCCTCCCTGCCATTTGAAAAAGGGAGGTAATCAAATTGAGTAATAGTCCTGAAAATAAAGGGTAATGGTCATAGATGGAATAATTTAATCGTAGGTTTTATTAATCAAGGTTGATTGATAACAACTCTGCCAACATCTTCACCTTCAACATTAAGGCTATTACCAACATCATTGTGTATACCAGCATTTCCCAAACGTTTTCAAATATGGAACTCTTTTTGGTTCAGAAACTTTTGGGGGGAACCACAAACTCTAATACTGTTATATGGTCATAATATAAATATACTCTTCTACCTTCTTTCACGGAAGGCTAGACACTCCTTCGCAGAACCCTTTGGTTCCTTGAGACTTACTTTTGGAATGACAGGTCTACACCAACAAGAAAACGACCACTGCCACTACTACCATCACTAACACTACCACTAACAACAACATCACTACCACTGTCAACAATACCATCTCCTCTACACCAATATTGTCACCATCACCACCACTACAAACACCAACACCACCACAACCACCACTGCCATCACCACTATGCCACCAACACCACTATCACTATCACTATCAGCAAAATCGGACACCTAAACTGCACCACCACTATCACCACCACTGCCACCACCACTGCCACCACCACCACTGCCACCACCACTATCACCACCACTGCCACCACCACTGCCACCACCACTATCACCACCACTGCCACCACCACTATCACCACCACTGCCACCACCACTGCCACCACCACTGCCACCACCACTGCCACCACCACTATCACCACCACTGCCACCACCACTGCCACCACCACTGCCACCACCACTATCACCACCACTGCCACCACCACTGCCACCACCACTATCACCACCACTGCCACCACCACTGCCACCACCACTGCCACCACCACTATCACCACCACTGCCACCACCACTGCCACCACCACTATCACCACCACTGCCACCACCACTGCCACCACCACTATCACCACCACTGCCACCACCATGTATGTATTGATGAATTTATATATATATATATTATATACATGTATGTATGCAAGTGTGAACATCTGTATTTGTGTGCATGTATGTATGTATGTGAGTGTGTGTGTGTGTCTGTGTCTGACTGATTTAGCAAAGTCTGACTGATGTGCAGTGCAATGGAGGTGAAAACATATGTTCCGATCATATAGGTAGCTGGCACTGTCACCCCCTCCTTGTCCCACCCTGCCCTCTCTCTCTCACACACACACTCACTTACCTTCTCTCTCTCTCACACACACACATGCACACACTTTCTCTTGCTCTCTCACATATACATGCACACACACACTCTCTCTCTCTCTCTCTCTCTCTCATACAAATACTTTTTCTCTCTCAATATATATACCAATATATTGATATATATATATATATATATACCAATATATTGATATATATATATATATATATTGATATATATATATATATCATTATCTATAAAAGGCAGATTTTTGTGTCTGTATGTATGTTTCAATGTTATACATTTGCACAATTTCAAACCGATTCGACTGAATGTCTGTAAGAATGTTGTAAATGGTCTAACTTAGGTCAACGACTATTTATTTATTTCAAACTCACCCACAATTACGGAAATAATCGATAAAACTAAATACATGACGCTTTACCCCTCTAATAGAATCTGCTTACCTCTCTCTACTCCCCTTAAAATTCGATAAAACTACATACATGCTGCAACTTTCTCTTATATACGCTTAAACTTACAAACTTCCTTTAGGAACGCCGAAGAGAGGAGAGAGAGAGAGAGCGTTTGTTTTTGAGTGTGGAACGGTCAAACATTTATTTACTGCAATGACAACAAAGATTATTACATTTCATACGAAACAACAATTATTCAAAAGCAACAGATAAATTTATTCAACAACAAAAAAACAGCGATAAATTTTTTTTTAAACATCTCTCAACGAACGTGGAAGAAAGAAGTATCAATTTATTAAATCTTTTTTAAAACATCTCTCAACGAACGTGGAAGAAAGAAGTATAAATTTATTTACTATACAGAATAATATACTCTATGGGTTCACTAAACCTGCTAGAAACAGCAGCTAACTCTCGCCCATATCTCACCCTCCCTACTATTTTAAATTTAGAAAACACACATTAGACAACCATACAGAACAACTCCATCGCAGCTCTGTTGTTCGGCTGGCATTGTCTACGCGCGTGTTGCGCAAGTACTGTGAAACAATACATTTCAACACTTCTTTGCACAGACATAATATCCATAGGCGAAACTACAGTTGTCACTGCTGGCGCAGCTCCTGCTTCGGCAGTCCAGGTCTGCAATTCATTCACCCAGTGCCTGGCAGACAAAAAAGTGCTGCCATAAAATGGGTGGTGCAACCTAACTTTGGTAACTTACTGATCCCGAGCAACGCCGGGCTTTAATGCTAGTATATATATATATATAGACATATATATATGGAGTATACATGCCATACTCATGGATATTTATATATACGTTTATATATGTTTGTATTTATGTGTGTATATATATATATATATATACATATATATTAACACATACATATATATAAATAAGGATGGAACCAGTTTAACACTAGTTAGACCATTACTTAACAGAATACTCAATACTTGGGTTAGTAGAGTACGGCTATATTATAAAGAGTCAGGGCTCCAACGGCTGAGCTCTTGCCGTTTCAACAGCTAGTTCCAGCCCCCAATGTGTGTTCGTACATCATCATCATCGTTTAACGTCTATCTTCCACGCTAGCATGGGTTCGACGACAATTGTCCCACTTTTAGGCAAGATTGGTCGGGTGACCGTGTCTCGCTCGTATAGGACTATCTGGCAGGTTTTCTACGGCTGGATGCCCTTCCTAACACCAACCACATTTACAGTGTGGAACTGGGAACTTTTTACCGTGTTACCTACACAACCACATTACAGCGTGGACAGTGTGTTTTTTTTTTGTTTTGTTTTTTGTCGTGCCACCTACAAATGATGCAAATGAAATTAAACCAGAGAATGACATCAATGTATACATGTATTAAAATATATATTTATTATATGTATTCTATATTTTGCATTGTACCTTTTTGATTTCCATGTGTCTAACACATATGGGCATGCCCACAAAGTCAGAAAACAACACAGTTCCTATGACTTTCGGAAACATTTTTTCACGCTCAGAGTTGCTGAAGCATGGAACAAACTACCTGCATCAGTTATTAGCTGTCGAGACACTGCATCCTTTAAAACCTCCATGCTTCCTGAGAGATTCGCCAACACTACACCTAATGTTCCCCCTCCATACACATACACACATGTATATCATGACTCATACACTATTCACTTCCCTGACATTTGTATATTATTCTATGTACTATACATGTACCTTTGACGAGTTGTAGTGCAGCTGAGCACTTTACACAATAATTTCATTATTATTATTATTATTATTATTATTATTATATATCCTTGGTCCTTGTGGATATCATCAACATCATCATCCTCAGTCTTTTACATTAATGTTCCATACTTGCATTGTTTAGCTGGCTTGTCATGTTCTGAGCATAGCCAGGTCATACTTTCTAGTTCTGGAATTATTTCAATGGTCGTATGTCACTCAAGACACCAATCACTACATGGAGTGTACTGGGTACAGTTTGTCATGACCCTGCCATTGACCCTGACATGGTGATGGTGAAATAAAGATTTCTATTTCAGGCACAAGGCTAGCAATTTTTGAAGGGCAGGGAGGGAGTTAATTAAATTGGCCCCAGTGCATTACAGGTGCTTTATTTATCGACCCTGTAATAATTGTTTCTACTTTTGGCACAAGGCCAGCAATTAATCCCAGCGCATTACTGGTACTTTATGTTATCAACCCTGTAAGGATGAAAGGCAAAGTTAACCTCGGCGGGATTTGAACTCAGACCATAAAGTGGCGTAACTCTTTGTTGCAAAGGATGGCGTCCGACCCTCGACCGATACTGCCAATCCACCGCTCTTAGTGTGATGGTGCAATAATACACACACACGCACACACACACAGGGCTGTCACCAAGAGGGCAATGAAAGACACTATATTAAAAACAATGATTTAATACACACTGTAAGCCCCAAGTACAACTAGAATCTAAGAAGGCCAGCCAAAATATTGTAAACATATTTTTCCTTGGTGCAATTTGATGATAAATTATGGTTTTTCCCTTGCTCTGGTCTGATGTTTGGGTTATTTCCTTTTATTTTTTTTTCCATGCATTTTTTAACAAATGGCCCACTACTATAGATTAATTCATATTCAGATCACTTATGGAATAATATATGAAATGTAATGAAGAAATTGACACGAGAAATATATGACGTAGTATGTATATTAAAACAAATATGTAAACATTGTACATATTTTCACTAGGCACGGATCCATGTTCCTAACAGTGATGTGTAGATAAATTAATCATAAACGCAATACTGTCATCATCCAACATAGAAACGGCAGTACAATACGATTAATGATTTTCAAGAACAAAACTTGTCGTAAAAGGCTTCCCTTTACATCTTTGAGAAGTGTGTCCATGTACATTTGGTTTTTGAAAAAACTCTGCCTGTCTGTGTTTAAAACAAAATGGAAGCTCATCATAAAGTGTTTAGCCCTATACCAGCAGAGTTTTTATTGGTTCAATTTATATTGCAAGTTGTGTCTAACAGTAAAACATTTTATTTTATTCCCAAATACACATGCATTAAACGAAAAATCTAATTTGCTAAGTTCCTGCAGACATGCTTCTAAATAACAACTTAGCAATTCTCTTCCACGAATTCCTTTAGACAAACTCCTTTACTACCTTGTCTCACCATTACTTCACTCACGACGCTGAAGAGTTTTCTAAATTGTTACACCTTTAAGCTATATTCTCTACACCTCTTGTTTAAATCATCACACCAGAATATTACAATAATAAAGATACATGTCCAATCTTTAAATATCCTCCTTTTCCAATCCTCGCATTCTTTCCCTTCGTCTCATTTTGTTTTCATTTCCATTCTTTCTTAACCCTTGTCAAAGAAGAAAATATACATAGCGTCATTTGGTAAGAGTTCTAAACGAGAAGGGAGGTAATTTCAAGAAATGAAGTATAACTTGAAGATTGAATGAGACAATTTAGTGGGTAGTTAGATCGGTAGACAGATAATATAGATAAATAGTTAAACAGAGAGAGAGAGGTACGCGTGAAGATATGTAGTTAGATAAATGCATAACTAGATATGTTTGTTGTGTTTGTCTGTACAGGTAGATAGATCGCTACTGCTCTATGGCTGACCATCTTGTCAACACTCTTTGAAAGAGAGAGAGAGAGAGATAGAGCTTAGGAAGAAGATATTGCATTACTATGTTCAAGACAAATTTAGTGGTTGTCACGTGAGTAGAATTATTTATATATATATATATATATATATATATATATATATATACACACTCTCTCTCTCTCTATGTATATATATATATATATATATATATATATATATATATATAGAGAGAGAGAGAGAGATATCATATATTGAGTTATAAACTCAAAAATAGTCTTTTACAATTAAATAGCTCAAAGAAGGGAATATTTCCGAGCCGTGTAATACAAATGAATTGATTTATTACTTCAAATCGAGATAGGCAAACCATATTATTTTAAATTAGTATTTTTTCAACCTAGCGAACTTGGTCATTTACAATTCGGACACATGTATACTTGTATCGGTGTTCATCCCTCTCATATATTCATTTGTATATATATATATATATATATATATATACACCCACACATATACAACATACATGAGAGATGCGTGTAGGTGACATAACAAAAAGCACCCTGTCCACACTGCAAAATGGTTGTGTAGGTGTTACGACAAAAAGGACCCATTACTCACTGTAAATGTGCTTGGCATTAGGAAGGGCATCTGACTGTAGAAACCAAGCCAAAATCGGTTCTGCATGAGCAAGACATGTCACCTGACAAGACATTTCTCACAACAGGACAACTCGTTTAACCCATGGTAGCGTGGGAAAATGGACGTTAAACGATAATATATATATATATATATATATATATATATATATATATATATATATATATATATATATATATATATATATAAATATAAGAAGAAATACTGTTAATTATATCATATTTTAATTAACGCACGTTTCTTCCATCTTACAGGATATATAATTAATTATTAGTTAATTATTTATATAATCCAATAATTGGATTCACCAGTAAATCTTGTATGTAGCTTTCTGAGTAGTTTTCTGTAATAAATCTCATTCTGAGCTGTAATGATGTAATAATTTCTTTAGCTAACTTTATCTGATTTTGTATTTTAAAACGACATATTCTGAATAAGATAGTTAGATAGATACGAAGAGAGAGAGAGTGAGAGAGATAATGGATGGATTAATTCACTCAGGTGCATATAGATGTGATAGATCGATTCTCAATACCAATAAGTAGTAGAGTGGTATAATATTTATTAGAAACTATATCTTCATGAATATCTTCGTTTTCACCTTTTGAATGTTCTGGTTATTATGAAATTATCAATGAATAAATATGTTCGTTGACTTTATTTAAATCGTTTAAAAGTGAACCACCTATTTCAATGGTTATTAAATATTCTAGACTGTCACGTTGATATATAAAAATCTATATAAAACTGTTGCAGAATGAAAAAATATGAAAAGAATTATTGTGTTAATTCTGATACATAAACATTTATACCAACTGTAAATAAGTAATTTTGAAAATTAAAAATAGCTTGTAAATGTTGAAAATGTTGTTAGACTCATGAGTAATGCGAATAACAATAACGATTGTATATGATTTCATAATTGGTTAAGGTCATTTGTAAGGCGGGATTTGGGCAGAAGCGTCGGCGTCTAGGATTAAAATATTTGGATATTTGTTCTGTCTCACTGCACACTGAGATCAAATTCCGCCGAGGTCAACTTTTATCCTTTCGACTTCAATAAATAAAATACAAATGCAGTACTGGTACCAATCTCTCTCTCTCTCTCTTGGAATAATTTGGCGGTTTTTAGAACTGGAGAGGGATGGACTCCTCTGGGTTTAAACATTCCTCAAAAACCCTTTGTCCGTATGGTGATCCAAAGACTCCACCAGTAGTTAAGAGAGTTTTAACTTACCTATGTTTGGTTAGAACATTTTAGATAATACTTGGATCTGTGGAGACAGATTAAATCAGAACTCTTGTTAAGAATACTATCGATAAGAAAGAGGATAGCGAGTTTTTCTTATTTACATCAGTTTAAAATGGTTTGATTGTTTGTCTGACTGATGTTTAATGTATGCCAGGTAATGTCAAAATTCTATTGCTTCGATTTTCAGAAGCCAAACATACATTTTAAAATCTGTCTCTTATTTTCTATTAATAATTTTATTATGTTTCTAAATATTCAAGTACTGCTTGAACCTCAATTTGGAAGTAATTAATGTAAAACCAGTTTATTATTGAACAATTGAATTATTAGCGGTTGACACCCTTACACATTATGCAACCTACCTTATCAGATATTTACCATCCAAAGACAAACGCTGGTACTACAATTACAAATTTGACTGAGAATTGTAATCATTGAATTTATGAGTTTCTTATGGGTGATATTAGATAATGGAGCTGTTAAATTATTTGTAGAAAAATAGTTAAAATTAATAGAATTAATATTAAAATTGTTTTTACTTTTTATTTGTAATGTAAAAGTGTCCTTGCATCAGTTTTAAAACACGCTTGACTATGTTAGTGCAGATGTCGATGATTTTGTTTATATTCCCAGACATGAAAGTCTATTCGAAAAGACTGCTCTAAATGTCCTCATCGATGACCAGGTTTGTTCCCATTCTGTCATTATTCGTACTCTCCCGTAACCCTCTATAGAAATCGAAGTTTGCTGTTCCACCGACTGATTTACGCAACCAAATAAGAGTAGTCAGCGCCTGACAACATTTAAGCACAAGTGGGCAGAAATAACGGTAGGGGTTTTCATTCGATAGAAATACAAAATAGAACATGTTGACTGACGTATACTCATATTTACATAATAAGAAACCCTGCAACTTATGTACAACTGAAAGTATAGATATGATCCTAGATAAACAGAAACTATCAACGAAACATTGAGAGAATTACCACGTATATACACCAGTTATTGAAGTCTTACGGACAATACAAGCCATTCGAAAATACAACAATTAACCCAGACATGCATACATCTTGGAACAACTTAGTATTACCACCATAAATGACTTCGTTCAACATTCTCTCGTGAACTCTGGAACTGACAATATTCAAAACGTATCAAATCCCATACCCTATTTCTCTTTCCACATAATGGTAATAACTGTATTATACATGATATATGTATGATTGGTACTGTTATGTACATAGTCCCTCACCCCTCATATATATCATCATTTAATGTCTAATACTGAAAATATTACATTGTTTTCTATTTTAACTTATTTATATTTTAACTTATGTTTTTCTCTCCTATATCTATTGAATAAGCTATTTTTGCTTGAGTATTTAACCAATGTATATATATATACTGGGGTCCCTATCATTCCACTGCAAAGAGGTCGTGTAGGTGCCACGGCAAAAAGCACCCACTGTAAATGCGGTTGGTGTTAGGAAGGGCATCCAGCTGTAGAAATCAAGCCAGAATCAGTTTCCGTCCCACCCTTGCAAGCAGGGAAAAGTGGACGTAAAATGATGATGATGATATATATATATATATATATATATATATATATATATATATATATGAGTGTGTGCCTGCATGTGTAATATATGTATTTATATATAATTATATTTTACATACAAATGTAAATACACAAATATATATATATATATATGTGTGTGTGTGTGTGTGAGCACACATGAACGAATGTATGCTTTGTTTGTTTCTACATAAATGCATTCAATGAAAGAGATATTGTGAGAAAGACAACATTGAGTTCCCTCTCGACCCTTCTCCCCCCCCCCCCCCTCTCTCTTAGTCAGCATTTATTGTAGAGAAAGGAGTAAAATAAAACATTGTAAATCAAGGGACAGAAAGATATATGTATAATGTCTATACAAATGATTCTTTAGTATGAGTGTGTTTGTGTGGATGTGTGAGAATGTGTGTAGGGAGATATGAGCTTCTATTTTGAGGTAAACTAACCTGGGATCCCTAAATAGAAATATGTGAACAGAAACGTTAGACATCAAATATTATTGGAGAAAGAGAGAGAGAGTGGGAGCAGTTGGAGGGGGTTGAGGTTTAGATTTTTAATGAGTTCCACAGATTTCAACACAAATAGATATGTTTTTTTAAATAAAACTGGCATCCAAGTGTTAGTGCAAAATTGTATACGAATGAATGTATATATATATATATATATATATAGATATATATAGAGATATAGATAGATACACACACACACACACACACACACATATACATATATATGTGTGTATATGTTTGTATGTATATGTATATATATGTGTGTGTATGTATGTATATATGTATATATATATATATATATATATATATATATATATATATATATATTGTTATACTTGGGGAGTGTCATTGTTGTATATATATCTTGCTATATATATATATATATATATATATAGTAATAATAATAAAATTGAAGACTAAAATCCAAAGAGGGTTCGATAAGGAAAATATATATCAAATATATAAGAACCGTATATATATATGAATGTTATATATATGATCCAAAGGAAATATCTGAAACTAGCCAATGAATAACATGCTAAATTTTGATATATATCTAACTTCATGCCATTGATCCACTTGAGTTATTTTTCTCCACGTATTGTACTTCATAATTATTGAAATTACTTCAGGACAACATTCTTTCAACTACATTTTCTATATGGAAAAGAAAGGAAAATTAAATTTACTGCTCACAACTATACAAGTTTAGCTGGCCTCTTATAGATTTCTATCTCATAGGACATTTCTTAAAAAAAAATCTTTTGTCATTTGTTCAAATCAGACTTGAATAGACTGTGTTATACTAATGAAGCCCAGTAAGACTGAAACATGTCTGTAGCTGTCATCTTGTCTGCAAACAAAGACCAGGTTTTTTTGTTCTAAGAATGTAAATTAATTTCGTAAAATTAATCTTGAAATTATTTCGCTCTTGAGAGTTTAGAAACATAGCCAAAGGCATATGTGAATCCTGTACAATATGTATGTACGGCCCCCTAACGTCTGATGAAGTTGTATGGGTGCTGTAATGACATACCATGTTTCTTGGCCATTTAAAACATGGTGGAGTCCATCTTCTCTCCAAGCTCTATTCAAATATTTATGTATAATAAGCATTCACTTAATGTCACTGTGAACATGTCACATGCCTTTATTCTGAATCATGTATTAATGCTATCGCCAATTTGCTACAGATGGTTTCTTTACAAAATCCTATAAAATATTGTCTTCTATACTTCAGAAACCAGGCATAAGTAAACGCAGCTCTTATCCTGGTTGCTGGAGTAGCTGTAACATACATCTTCACATCTTAAATACCCACAGCAATATTGTATGGGCTTATAGAATCATTTATTATAAACACACTGTGTTCTTGCTATAGCTAATTAAAACAAACTGGATCACTACGTGGTATATATAAGAAACATTTTAACAGAAACACGTTTAAGTTTTTTTTTTTTCCTATTATAAAAAAAACTATGCTTCTTCTCTCAACAGTTTTAATACACAAATGATTGACCCTATCAATACAAATGTTCCCCTGCCTACCTGTAATTAGTTGAATAAATCCTAGCAACTGTTCCCATAGTGGAAACTGTCTGGCTAAATGCATAGCATATTGTGCAAGAAATCAGTTTGACTAGAATTATGCATTTGGAATTTACATTGGATTAACGAAAATAATCTGCTTTTGTCAGCATAATAGATAGCCTGCAAAAAGGACCCCTACAAGTTTATCTAAATATAATTGGTGTTTGAAAGAATCTTGCCTAGTTGTTTTTACAACAATGTGGTCGATCTTAAAACCTGCTGTCTCATAAAAGAATGGTTTTCATCAATTGTCAGTGAAATGTTCCATGTGCTTAAGTTAAAATTTGTTCACTTTATTCCGATGTGCCAATATGCTTTGAACCAAATATTTCAGTTGTTAACCTTCTGCATGTATACTTCAGAACACTCTCTATGTAATTCGTTTTTACTTTTAAATGGTAGAAGTCTATTGAAATGTCCGGTTAGAATAATAGATCTATAGTGTTTATTCTATTGACTTTTATCTATTAACTGCAGCTTTTATTGACTCCTTTTTTATATTACTATTTATAATATCCAGAAACCGGAGGATTTCACAAACTTTTCCCCTCACTTAGCACCCTTATATTTTTTAGCTGTAGTGACTTTAAACCGAATATTTATGTTAATAACACGATATTAACACAGTTTTATATAATTTCAACCAATCTTCGCTCTTTCAATGCAAATGTGTATTTTTTATTCAATGTTTCTAATTATTTTAACCCTTTAGAATTTACATTACTATATATATACTATTGTATTTTCGAGGTAAATGCTTTACCTTACATAATTATCTCACATAATATCGAATCTATGAGATTTTGATATTATTTATTTTGAGAATAATACCTTAACATCAGTATGAGTGGCCAGTTACAGCTAGTTTGAACAGAAATAGGGGAGAGATGCTTAAACTCTTTTTAATGCATAATTTTAACACATCTCTATGATATTCTATATTCTAATTTGCAACTTCTAAGTACGAGGGTTAGGTGGAAATTTCATAGGCTGAAAGGTTTATAGGCTGAAAAGTTCATAGGCTGACCAAGAGACTCTTATGGAATGACCAAATGTGGTTATTTTTCAACATAGTCTCTGGAAAGAAACAATGCAGTTATTAATGAGAAGAGTTGAAATTATTGCATGCAAGATTTCACAGCCCTAGCATCACTCCTTCATAGTCAGCCTATGAACCATTCAGGGGGCCCTCGTATATTCCCTCAAATATTTTCTACTTCTAAATTAAGTTTGTCCTCTTTTTAAACCCCCCCCCCCACCCCATCACTGTTTTCCTCTTTCCCCTTTTCAAATCTTTTTCTATTTGCTTACTTTTACAGGTCCTCCTTACTTTTATTATCTTCATCCCTTTTTCTTTCAACAGCCATTCTCCCCTGTCTTCAGCCCTTCCCCCTCCCCCACACACACACCTTCCATCTCTTCTTCTAGATTACTCATTTGATATATTTACATTTATGTAGTGTTCTCAACAGTCATATTTGTTTTAAAAGTTTAGTGGTTCAGATGTACAGTTCTTTATCACAGTCTTTAGTTCAATTCTCAGAACACAAGTATGTTTATTCCAAGATACACTCACACACATTGCTTAAAATTTAATCTGTTCTTATAATAAATATTTGCTCTACTGGTTTTTGTATATATATACATATTATATATATATATATGTGGATGCACACATGTGTTGTTTCCTTGAGCAAGATACTTTATTTCACAATGCTCCAGTTTACTCAGCTGTAGAAATGAGATGATTTGTCGTGGAGGTGCCACGGCAAAAAAGCACCCAGCCCTCACTGTAGATGAGGTTGGTGTTAGGAAGAGCATCCAGCTGTAGAAATCAAGCCAGAATCAGTTCCCGTCCCACCCTTGCAAGCAGGGAAAAGCGGACATAAAATGATGATGATGATCGCTATCGAGCCCTCTTCGGATTTTAACCTTCACATTTATTATTACTATCATCATCATCATCATCAACGTTTAACGTCCGTGTTCCACGCTTGCATGGGTTTGGACGGGGGTAGTCCCACTTGAGGCAAGAGTGATTGTCTTGCTCGCATAGGACTGTCTGGCAGGTTTTCTACAGTTGGATGCCCTTCCTAACACCAACCACATTTACAGTGTGGGTCTGGGAGGTTTTTACCGTGTTGCCTACACGGCCACATTACAGCGTGGACTGTGTGTTTTTTTGTCGTGACACCTACACGATCTCATTTGTTTCGGCCTATGGCGCGGCACCAACATAACTTTACATAGAACGGGGTGGTGTGGATGGGGTGGGTGTGGTGGTGGTGGGACGGGGTGTATTTTGTTAGAGATGCCTACTGGTTGGAGTAGGTTTTACTATATATTTAGGTAAGGCGGGTCTTCTCTGTTACTGAGTACCGCCAAAGGTCTCGGTCCAGTGACATTGTCTTGGAGAGGTGTAAGTGTGTGATGTCGGAGTTTATCAGCTCGTCCCAGGTTTTTCTAGGTCTGCCTATTCCGTGACTACCGTCTTATTGCCCTGCACTTTGTTATACAGCTATCGACTTTCATGCGCATCACGTGTCCATACCAACGTAGCCTTCTCTCGAGTAAACAACATCTGATCCCTCTTATCTCTAATTTTTTCCTTAGTTCGTTTATGCTTTGCCGTTCACGTATATTACTGTTACACATCCAGCGGAGCATGCAAGCTTCGTTCCTCTCTAGTCTGCGTATATCCTCTGCACACAATGCCCAGGTCTATATATATATCCATAACATAGAGGAATGAACTAGATGTTTCTGTTAGAATCGTCTAACTTCATGAAACCTTAGGTAATGGAATAATTATATTGTGTCATTTATTATATAATTAAATAGCTTTTCTACGGAAATACATAACACACACACACATATATATATATATATATATTTCTTTGCTTTTCTGACTGACTGACCCAATTATCAATTGTTTAATGTTAGCTGTATTAATTTCTGTTGATGACCATAATTAGTTAATGGGATATATCAATAATTTTGATGCTGTTATTGGATCATTTGATGATCATTAAGTTGCTGATCATGTTGAACTATTGATTGCCCTGATGATTTGGTTGAATTTTTGCCACCTCACTACTGAATTCTGTAGAGATATACTCTGCATCTGTTTCATCCCCGGAAGCATAGTATAAGACAGTGACTGACATCATGTTGCAGTACCATACATTGTGTGAAGCACCTGGTGGTATTGTGATTGTGTCAACTTATTAATATATTACCAACACATCAATCACCTGAGCCATGGCCCTGACGAGATGGCTACTTCACGCCCAGGTATTTTTATCACCAGTCTAGAATTAGCTGTCGTAACAGCAAGAGCTCAGCTGTCGGGCCCCAGCCTTTTCTGAATGTGGTCACACTCTGTTATCCCAAGTACTCTGCTGAATAATGTTCTTACTCATTTAAAACTGGTAAAATACTGATCTCTTTCTCTTTCTCTCTTCCTCTCTCGCTCTCTCTCTTCCTCTCTCGCTCTCTCGCTCTCTCTCTCTCTTCCTCTCTCTCTCTCTCTCTCTTCTCTCTCTCTCTCTCTCTCTCTCTCTCTCTCTCTCTCTCTCTCTCTCTCTCTCTCTATATATATATATATATATATATATATATATATATATATATAATAAACAACATAAGACAATTATTCCATTTACCAAAAGTTTCACAAAGACAGTCAAGCTCAACAGAGACATCTGAAATCGCTCATCAGAATGAACATTTTCATGAGCTTGTCTGTCTTCATGAAACCTTTGGTAAATGGAATAATTGTCTTATGTTGTTTATTACATACTTAGATAGCTCTGTAGCATACATAGAGTACTTTCCTTTCTTTTACCCTTCCTACGGAAATATTTTATATATATATAACGGCGATGAATTAGTTTTGCGCGGTTTTTTATATGAAATCGTGTCGAAACAAATATTGTTATACTTATATATATATATACATATATATAAATGAAAATAGAAGTATCCACTTTTGTCGGGGTTATTTAACTTGTCTGTAAAGTGGATATGGGTAACAAAAGGCCAAAGGGAAGAGACAACTTACCAGTTAGTTGTGCTCAACGTAGTTGATAGAGTTGTGTAACATACATATCTTAATGATACGAGATGTGTCACCGAGTATTCCACAAAGTATTATAACATATAAACAGGATATCAAGAAAACTAGGCAACATTTGTTGACGTTGAAAGAAACATTTATTTGTACAATAATATATGTATATATAGCATGCATATACAGACTAGTAGAAATACACACACACCACACATAAATATATATACATGTATACACACCTATAAGATTGTCTCTTGTTTACAATAAAAATTATTTTTTAGATTAATGCTATTTCACATAAATTTTACTAGCATTGAATTATATTTCTTATACTGATAACGATGATGGTGGTGGTGATGCTGATGGTGCTGATAGTGTTGGTGGTGGTGATGCTGATGGTGCTGATAGTGTTGGTGGTGGTGATGATGATGGTGCTGATAGTGATGGTGGTGGTGATGATGATGGTGCTGATAGTGGTGGTGGTGGTGATGATGGTGCTGATAGTGATGGTGGTGGTGATGATGATGGTGCTGATAGTGGTGGTGGTGGTGATGATGGTGCTGATAGTGATGGTGGTGGTGGTGATGATGATGGTGCTGATAGTGTTGGTGGTGGTGATGATGATGGTGCTGATAGTGATGGTGGTGGTGATGATGATGGTGCTGATAGTGGTGGTGGTGGTGATGATGGTGCTGATAGTGATGGTGGTGGTGGTGATGATGATGGTGCTGATAGTGATGGTGGTGGTGATGATGATGGTGCTGATAGTGATGGTGGTGGTGATGATGATGGTGCTGATAGTGTTGGTGGTGGTGATGATGATGGTGCTGATAGTGTTGGTGGTGGTGATGATGATGGTGCCGATAGTGTTGGAGGGGTGGTGATGATGATGGTGCCGATAGTGTTGGAGGGGTGGTGATGATGATAATGGTGTTGGTGGTATTGGTGGGGTGATGATGGTGATGATGATGATTGTGGTGGTGGTGGTGGTGGTGATAAGGATGGTGGTTATGAAGGTGATGGTGATAGTGGTGGTGTGATGATAAAGATGATGGTGGTGGTGGTAGTGGTGATGATGATGATTAGTATGGTGATGATGATGATGATATAGTTTTATTTATTTATTTTATCTGACCTGAAGATTAAGTTATTTACATTCAATTCTTCCTCCACTTCCACGACTCTATTTATTCAATATTGTTCACCACTTTCAATGTAGACAATGTGAGATTATTTTTTAATAATTATTACTTATATCTATTTATTATTATATATTAATGAATCATCATTACTCAAAGTAAAGCCCCTGCTGTTTTATGTTTGTTATTTTCAATTGTATTGCACCTTCCTACCCTTCCCCAATACTGTGTGTCCTTGTAACCAATGAAAGAAATCATTATTTCACATCAGGAATCTTGCAAAAGGAATAAATACAAAAGCGTTGTGTGTGTGAATGGAAAGGGTAACATACTTATCCGGCAAACGAGAGATCATCATCATCATCATCATCATCATTTTACATCCGCTTTTTCCCTGCTTGCAAGGGTGGAACGGGAACTGATTCTGGCTTGATTTCTACAGCTGGATGCCCTTCCTAACAGCAACCTCATTTTCAGTGGGTGCTGGGTGATTTTTTGCCGTGGCACCTCCACGACCACTTTGTAGTGGAATGATAGGGACCCCAGTCCCTATTATCTCATTTCTACAGCTGAGTAAACTGGAGCAATGTGAAATAAAGTGTCTTGCTCAAGGAAACAACACATCACCCAGTCTGAGAATTGAACTCACAACCTTTCGATTGCAAGGCCAATGCTCTAACCACTAAGCCATGTGCCTCCATGTGAGATGTGTGTTTGACCCCTATGTGTGCTAATATCCATCTTTTTTAGTTGGATTTATATGCTCCAATGGGTTTATATGCTTCAATATTAAGACTGTTATTTAGTCAAATGTTATGGTGAAGCCTTATATTTCTACTTAAATTTTCATGTTTATGTGTATATGATAGTTGTCTGCTCAATACAAATCTTGGCCACCTCAATGTACATGGAGCTCAGTTCTGGCATGAGAACCTATGTGGCTTTTTAGACCAGACATACTTTTAAAATGTCATCCACATAAATTGCACCTTAGTTTCAAAGTAGCTTCAACTGCCTGAGTTGTCTGATCTTGATGAACCTTGAAATGTCTTTTTGGACCTCCTTTAGATTTGCATATTTTGTGACATATGTGGCATTGATAAGTGTGAACTTATCAGTAGGAAGTGTCCAATTGTGTGCTCTCATGTGAGATTGGAGTCCAGCTTCTGACAGGCAGACATTGCCACAAACTGACCAAGTAGAAAAAGTCTCGTTAATTTCATATTCACTTACTGGTTGTTTTTCCTTATATTCCTCTTAATAGTTACTTCCATTAATCTATTTTGATCAAAGGTTTTGAGTGCCAAAATATATATATATATATATATAGTAATAATAATAAATGGGAAAACTAAAATCCAAAGAGGGCTCGATAGGGATAAATATATATCAAATATATAAGAACCCTAGAGCAAATATTTATTAAAATAACAGATTAAAGTTTAAGCAAAGAATCGCTGCTTTCACCCTTAACGGGATCTTCACCCTTAACGGGGTCGATAAAATAAAGTACCAGTAATGCACTGGGTAATTGCTGGCCTTGTGCCTAACGTAGAAACAATTATATATATATAAAGTACCAGTAATGTACTGGTAATATATATATAAAGTACCAGTAATGTACTGGTTAATTTCTGGCCTTGTGCCTAAAGTAGAAACAATTATATATATATATATAAATATAGAAGTGGTTACACAACAGTTAGTTCACCATACCGAGAATAATTGTTTCACCTTAGTGGATCCTCAGCTCTATGAGCTGAGGATCCACTAAGGTGAAACAATTGTTCTCGGTCGGTATGGTGAACTACCTGTTGTGTAACCACTTCT
>OZ024748.1:53058337-53098337 GCA_964016885.1 Eledone cirrhosa
CGTTGTTGAGACTGTGGTGAGCTGAGATCCAGTTGACCTACAGTACATATATATACAGGTTGTTGTTGAGACTGTGGTGAGCTGAGATCCAGTTGACCTACAGCACATATATATACAGGTTGTTGTTGAGACTGTGGTGAGCTGAGATCCAGTTGATCTACAGTACATATATATACAGGTTGTTGTTGAGACTGTGGTGAGCTGAGATCCAGTTGACCTACAGTACATATATATACAGGTTGTTGTTGAGACTGTGGTGAGCTGAGATCCAGTTGATCTACAGTACATATATATACAGGTTGTTGTTGAGACTGTGGTGAGCTGAGATCCAGTTGATCTACAGTACATATATATACAGGTTGTTGTTGAGACTGTGGTGAGCTGAGATCCAGTTGATCTACAGTACATATATATACAGGTTGTTGTTGAGACTGTGGTGAGCTGAGATCCAGTTGACCTACAGCACATATATATACAGGTTGTTGTTGAGACTGTGGTGAGCTGAGATCCAGTTGACCTACAGCACATATATATACAGGTTGTTGTTGAGACTGTGGTGAGCTGAGATCCAGTTGATCTACAGTACATATATATACAGGTTGTTGTTGAGACTGTGGTGAGCTGAGATCCAGTTGACCTACAGTACATATATATACAGGTTGTTGTTGAGACTGTGGTGAGCTGAGATCCAGTTGATCTACAGTACATATATATACAGGTTGTTGTTGAGACTGTGGTGAGCTGAGATCCAGTTGATCTACAGTACATATATATACAGGTTGTTGTTGAGACTGTGGTGAGCTGAGATCCAGTTGATCTACAGTACATATATATACAGGTTGTTGTTGAGACTGTGGTGAGCTGAGATCCAGTTGACCTACAGCACATATATATACAGGTTGTTGTTGAGACTGTGGTGAGCTGAGATCCAGTTGACCTACAGCACATATATATACAGGTTGTTGTTGAGACTGTGGTGAGCTGAGATCCAGTTGACCTACAGTACATATATATACAGGTTGTTGTTGAGACTGTGGTGAGCTGAGATCCAGTTGATCTACAGTACATATATATACAGGTTGTTGTTGAGACTGTGGTGAGCTGAGATCCAGTTGACCTACAGTACATATATATACAGGTTGTTGTTGAGACTGTGGTGAGCTGAGATCCAGTTGACCTACAGTACATATATATACAGGTTGTTGTTGAGACTGTGTTGAGCTGAGATCCAATTGACCTACAGTACATATATATACAGGTTGTTGTTGAGACTGTGGTGAGCTGAGATCCAGTTGACCTACAGTACATATATATATATACAGGTTGTTGTTGTTGTTGTGACTGTGGTCAGCTGAGATCCAGTTGACCTCCAGTACATATGTATACAGGTTGTTGTTGAGACTGTGGTGAGCTGAGATCCAGTTGATCTACAGTACATATATATACAGGTTGTTGTTGAGACTGTGGTGAGCTGAGATCCAGTTGACCTACAGTACATATATATACAGGCCATTGTTGAGACTGTGGTGAGCTGAGATCCAGTTGATCTACAGTACATATATATACAGGTTGTTGTTGAGACTGTGGTGAGCTGAGATCCAGTTGACCTACAGTACATATATATACAGGTTGTTGTTGAGACTGTGGTGAGCTGAGATCCAGTTGACCTACAGTACATATATATACAGGTTGTTGTTGAGACTGTGGTGAGCTGAGATCCAGTTGATCTACAGTACATATATATACAGGTTGTTGTTGAGACTGTGATGAGCTGAGATCCAGTTGATCTACAGTACATATATATACAGGTTGTTGTTGAGACTGTGGTGAGCTGAGATCCAGTTGACCTACAGTACATATATATACAGGTTGTTGTTGAGACTGTGGTGAGCTGAGATCCAATTGACCTACAGTACATATATATACAGGTTGTTGTTGAGACTGTGGTGAGCTGAGATCCAGCTGACCTACAGTACATATATATACAGGTTGTTGTTGAGACTGTGGTGAGCTGAGATCCAGTTGACCTACAGTACATATATATACAGGTTGTTGTTGTTGTGGCTGTGGTGAGCCCAGATCCAGCTGATTTACTATACATATATACAGGTAGTTGGACAAACTTCTATCCATGACCATTCCATTAGATTTCTTCAGGAATAGATTAACCACTGAACAATATGAGAATCTGTTCAGGACCTTAATGGAAGAAGGACACCATTTTATTTAAATTACCGTATCGTCATCATCATCATCATTATCCTCAGACATGCCTTCCTGAGGGTCCTATCTGAAGTAACTATCTTCAACTGATCTGGTGGGATCCCCAAGCAAGACCAACAAAGCTCAAGGATATTATCCAACCATGTTGGTTGTAGCCCGAGCTACGTACTCTGCCATGTAACATTACTCCAAAGATCCTTTGTAGGAACTTCATTTTGCCTGCTTGTATTTTTGATCCTATTTTTTCAGTGATTTACCCAAAGAGGACCAGGTAAAGGTGGCATGAATCAGCATGTTCATCATTTATATCCATTTTTCCTCACTTGTAAATGTTGGTTGGGTCTCTCTCAACACAGCATCTCTCCATAATCTGCATTCCATTGTCATCTCTTCAGTGAGTCTCAGACATTTGAGATCAGCTCGCACCACAGCAAAATCTTTCCACAAACCAAAATTCCTTATGAGGACCCATGGTGGATTAGTGTGAGGTGGTTGGGCTGCAATCAGAGACCCAACAATATTTGTGTTTCCTATCATGAATAATATGTAAGGACCTTCATGATATTTTCATCTAAAAGCCTCACATAAGCTTTATCCAGTCCTGATGGTGACCACATGTTATCATATTTCTAATCAAATGCACCATATTTGAATAAATTAATAAATGCTAAAAAGTTCATAGGCTGACTAAGATACCCTCATGGAATGACCAAATGGAGTTTATTTTTCAACATAGTCCCCGGAAAAAAACAATGCAATTAATAAGAGTTGAAATTAATGCATACAAGGTTTCACAGCTCTAGCATCACTCCTTCATAGTTAGCCTATGAACTTTTCAGCTGACCTTTGTAAGTTAACAGAAGTTTTTTCATCATCATCATCACCATTTAACATCTATTTTCCATGCTTGCATGGGTTAGACTGCTGTTGTATACAGTGGCCAGACCAGTCTGGTGACTAAGTCCTCTTAATATGTTTGGTTTTGTCTTGGTTTCTATTACTGGATAACAAACACTAACATACTTATAGATTCTGCTGGAAGAATGGTTTCTACAGCTAGATACCTTTTGAAATTAGTAGTTTTGTTTCATAAAGCCTGAGAGAGTTTTGAGCAGGTTGGAGTGTCCTTAGAATAGATATAATGTATTGTAAGAGGTGACTAGAGGAGACTAGAAAAAGGTTGGGATCAGGGAGGGCATCTGGCTATAAAACATTCTCTCAAAACAACCCATTCAAGCTATGCTGGCATGGAAAAGGGGTCATAAAGATAATGATGATAATGATTCTTGATGGTGAGGATGATGATGATGATGATGGTGAGGATATTAATGATTATCATGATGATGATGATGATAGAATGATATGGATGATGATGATGATAATGATGAAGACAATGTTGGTGAGGATATTAATCATTATGACGATGGTGGGGGTAATATTAAAGACAATGATGATGATGATGATATAATTGTTTCTACTTTAGGCACAAGGCCAGCAATTACCTCAGTGTATTACTGGTACTTTATTTTATCGACTCCGTAAGGATGAAAGGCAAAGTTAACCTCTCTCTCTCTCTCACTCTCTCTCTGTCTCTCTCTCACTCTCTCTCTGTCTCTCTCTCTCTCGCTCTCTCGCTCTCTCGCTCTCTCACTCTCTCTCTCTCGCTCTCTCACTCTCTCTCTCTCGCTCTCTCCCTCTCTCTCTCTCCAACTCTGTATTTCTAGCATCTCCAAAATTACTCTTCTCTCCACTTCTGATGTCTGCTACTCCTCCACTCTATCTCCTCTCTCTCCCTCTTCTCCTTCCCTCTCCCTCTCGCTGTCTTATCCCTCTATTCCCCTTTGTCTTCCTCTCTATTTCCTCCTCTCTCTCTCCTCCTCTCACATCATCATCTCTATTTCTTCTCCTCCTCCTCCTCTCTCACCCTCTCTTTCAGCCTTGCTCTCAAATTACATTCATTCATCATTCTATTTCTCTCAATTGTTAGTCTTTATAATTCTTACTCTCCCCTCTCCCCTGCTCTTTCTCTCTCTTCCTTACTCTCCCCTCTCCCCTGCTCTTTCTCTCTCTTCCTTACTCTTTCTCTCTCTTCCTTACTCTTTCTCTCTCTTCCTTACTCTTTCTCTCTCTTCCTTACTCTATCTCTCTCTTCCTTACTCTATCTCTCTCTTCCTTACTCTATCTCTCTCTTCCTTACTCTCCCCTCTCCCCTGCTCTTTCTCTCTCTTCCTTACTCTCCCCTCTCCCCTGCTCTTTCTCTCTCTTCCTTACTCTCCCCTCTCCCCTGCTCTTTCTCTCTCTTCCTTACTCTTTCACAAATTTTCTCTCTCCATTTACTTGCCATCTCTCAAATTCTTCAATGTTTTCTCTCTCTTTTTTTCTCCCACATTCTTATGCTTTCTCTCCTTCTATCTTTCTCTCACTCTCTCACACATATTTCTCTCATAATCTCTCTTATTCTCTCTCTTTCTCTCTCTTAAACAAATTTTCTTTCATGCTCTCTCTCTCTTTCTCCCTCTCTCTCTCACTGTCTCTGTCTCTATATATATAAAACTATCTATCTACCCGCCCCCCTCTCTCTCTCTCTATATATATATATATACATATATATATATATATACATATATATATCATCATCATCATCATCATCATTATATATATATAAGGGCAGTGGATTGGCAGTATCGGTAGAGGGTCGGACGCCATGCTTTCCAGCATAGAGTTACGGCCCTTTACGATCTGAGTTCAAATCCCGCCGAGGTTAACTTTGCCTTTCATCCTTACGGGGGTTGATAAAATAAAGTACCAGTAATGCACTGGGTAATTGCTGGCCTTGTGCCTAAAGTAGAAACAATTATATATATATATATATATATACATCACTACATACACTACTGTTTCAGTATTTTCTATATATGTTCTGTCCACATCCCAATCTGTCATTTTTATTCCTCACCATTTCACCCCTCCACTCTCTTCCTCTTCACCCCCTCACTCTCTCCACCCCTCTCTTCCTCTTCCCTACCACTTTACCACTTCACCTCTTCATCCCCCCCCCCCTTTCACTCTCCCCACGTCTCTCTCTCTTCTATGACAAAGAATATTCCGGTAAGATTTGATTAAAAATAAGCCAGCCAAGCCGTGATTAGTGAAAAACTCATTAGTGCTCGGCTGAGCTGAGGCATGGCATCATTGAATGTAAATTAACGGACACCACAATACATACATACATAGACATATATGTATTCATATATATATGTATATGTATATATATATATATGAATATATACATACATATATACATATATATATAGCTATATATATATATACATATATATATATATATGTATGTATCTAGCTATATATATATATGTATATATATATATATAGCTAGATACATATATATATATATATATATGTATATATATATATAGCTAGATACACATATATATATATATGTATATAGCTAGATACATATATATATATATATATGTATATAGCTAGATACATATATATATATGTATATATATATATAGCTAGATACATATATATATATGTATATATATATATATAGCTAGATACATACATATATATATATGTATATATATATATATAGCTAGATACATACATATATATATATGTATATATATATATATAGCTAGATACATACATATATATATATGTATATATATATATATAGCTAGATACATACATATATATATATGTATATATATATATATAGCTAGATACATACATATATATATATTTATATATATATATATAGATAGATACATATATATATATATTTATATATATATATATATATATATTTATATATATATATAGATAGATACATATATCTATATATATATATAGATACATATATATGAATATATACACATATATTTATATATATATATAGATACATATATATGAATATATACACATATATCTATATTTATATATATATACACATATATATATGAATATATACATACATATATGCATATATATGTATAGACTTGCATATATATATATATATATATATAATATATATATATATATATATATATATACATACTTGCATATATATATACATATATGATGTGTGCATACATGGGGTGTATGCATTTATATATGTATACATGTACATTTACATACATATACACACACACAACACACACACACATATATATATATAGAAGTGGCCAGTGGCAAAATGATGATAGTGGTGGTGGTAGTGGTGGGGGTGGTGTATGTTGGTGCTAATGGTGGTGGTGTTGGTGGCAGTGGTATAAAGTGTATATATATGAGTGTGTAGGCGGTTGTTACAATGGTAGTGACTGTAGTGGTAGTGGTGGTGTATATGGTGGTAGTGGTGGTGGTAGTGTTGGTGGTTGTGGTGGTGGTAGTGTTAGTGATGGTAGTGGTGGTGGTATAAAGTGTATTTATGAGTGTGTAGGCAGTTATTGTGATGGTAGTGACTCTATGTGGGGCGTTTGGTGGTGGTAGTGATAGTGATGGTGGTATTGGTGGTGGTGGTGATAATGGTGGTATTGGTGGTGGTGGTGATAGTGATGGTGGTATTGGAGGTGGCAATGGTGGCGGTGGTATTGGTGGTGGTGATAATGGGTGGTAATGGTGGTGGTGGTAATGGTGGTATTGGTGGTGGTGGTAATGGTGGTATTGGAGGTGGCAATGGTGGTGGTGGTAATGGTGGTAGTGGTGGTATTGGTGGTTGTGGTGGTATTGGTGGTGGTGATAATGGTGGTAATGGTGGTGGTGGTAATGGCGGTATTGGTGGTAGTGGTGGTATTGGTGGTGGTGGTAATGGTGGTATTGGAGGTGGCAATGGTGGTGGTGGTAATGGTGGTAGTGGTGGTATTGGTGGTGGCAATGGTGATGGTGGTGGTCATTGTTGGTATTGGTGGTGGTGGTATTGGTGGTGGTGGTATTGGTGGTGGTGGTGGTGGTTACAGTGTAGCTGTAGGTTAGCAATCATTACAAAGATCTTTCATTAAAAGTGTTCCAGTTGTGACCCTCCATAATAATTGTTTCTACTATTGGCACAAGGCCAGCAATTTCAAGTGAAAGGGAATCTCAATTAAACCAACTCCAGTGAATTACTGGTACTATTTTTACCAATCCCCGTAAGAATGAAAGGCAAATTTAATCTCAAGTGGATTTAAACTCAACATAAAGGGTCGTAACTCTGTGCTGCACAGCATGTTATTCGACACTCTACCGATTCTGCCAATGTATTGGTTTCTCCAATCAAACAGACCTTTAATCAACCAGTGTTTTGTTTTTCTGTTTTTTTTCAGACAATATGTTTTCCCAAAATCCAAAACTGCATTACCCAACGTGTACTTTGTTTACTTAAGATGGCAATGTGTCATGGGGGAGATTTAGCTGCTATTACAAGCAGCTTGAACAACCACATAGTTGTTCATTCAGTCAATGGCATGTGGTTGCCAGTGGTAAGTACAATGTTTGTATATACACATATTACCTTAAAATGAAATTTAGAGTTCACACCTATGAAGATTTAGCTGACCTCCTACGAAGTTGGGTTGCATAGAGAGTTTCTCAGGTATTTTAATGATGATCTCACATCTATGCAGGTTTAGCTGGCCTCCTACGAGGTTACATCTCACAGGAGGTTTCTTATGTGTCTTAATTATAGGGTTCTAGTCCTCTCATGTTGTTACATCACCCACCTATGCAGGTTTAACTGGCCTACTACAAGGTTTCATCATCACATGGGCGATTCCTCAGATGTTTTAATGATAGTCCCTTGTCCTATCCTGAAAAACAAGATAAAATAAAGAAACTTGCTCAAGAACACCACACATTGTCTAGTCCAATACTAGTCCAAAATTAGTCCAAAATGATCATGAGTTTAACACCCTAACCACCAGGCCATACACCATCATACATGTTAACATGGTGTGTACAAATTAGGCAACTGGGTTATTGGAGGCTGGCTGGGTGGCTGGCTGACTGAATAGCTGGTTGGTTGGTTGGTTGGATAGCTGTTTGGGTAGCTGGTTGGCTGGATACTTGATTGGGTAGGTGACTAGCTGGCTGGTGAGGAGTAAATTTGAATTTTTAAAGGGAAGTATATATATATATATATATATAGGAAAATGTTTAACCCCCGACGGCAGAGCTCAAGCCATTAAACATTTTCCTATTACCCACTCTACTACCCTAAGTATTGAGTACTCTGGTGCGTAATGGTCCATCTGGTTCCTTACCACACCTCCTTTGTTATCTAGCTCCTACCTCCGTAGTAGAGCACTTTCCGACCCTACCACGCCATATTCTGACTTTTCCACCCAGCTCAAGTTTAATTACCCTCACCATGCGAAAACACAATTTCGACTTCTCCACCAAGAACATCCCAGTTCCACCAAGAACATCCCAGTTCCACCAAGAACATCCCAGTTCCACCAAGAACATCCCAGTTCCACCGAGAAAACTTTCACTTCGGATGCTCACGCAAACAACCGACCTGCTTGCAAAAAGACTGAGATGGAGAACATAAACAAAGTGTCCAGAAATAGCCGTTGAAATGGCTTCTGCTCTGCTGTCGGGGTTAAACATTTTCCTATTATCTACTCTACTACCCTAAGTATTGAGTACTCTGGTGCGTTATGGTCCATCTGGTTCCTTACCACACTTCCTTCGTTATATATATATATATATATATATATATATATAAAGGCAGTAGGCAATGGGGAAACAACATTGGTGTAACTGTTTTCAAGTCAATCAATGTAGGTTAAGAATCAGTTCACCATGTGGCCCTGGCAAACAGGATGGAAAAGATATTGTTCCAGAAGCTAGCAAGGGTGACACACTGGAACAGCCACTCCACCTTGTGGGGCTCACACTTGTTGAGAGCCAAGTCTGCTCTGATATCAGTGAGATGTGGTTTGGGAGGCAAGAACACCAGACGTCTACACTGTCACAGACTCAACCACAAATCTATCAAAGAGCAGCTGATTTGACAGTTTGTGTTCTTCAACCTCATGAGCAGCAAAGACTGAGCTGGTAGCTGACTACATGGCTGAGTAACTATATGGCTGGATAGCTTGCTGGTTAGGTAGCTGACTACATGGCTGAGTAACTATATGGCTGGATAGCTTGCTGGTTAGGTAGCTGACTACATGGCTGAGTAACTATATGGCTGGATAGCTTGCTGATTAGGTAGCTGACTACATGGCTGAGTAACTATATGGCTGGATAGCTTGCTGGTTAGGTAGCTGACTACATGGCTGAGTAACTATATGGCTGGATAGCTTGCTGGTTAGGTAGCTGACTACATGGCTGAGTAACTATATGGCTGGATAGCTTGCTGATTAGGTAGCTGACTACATGGCTGAGTAACTATATGGCTGGATAGCTTGCTGGTTAGGTAGCTGACTATATGGCTGGATAGCTTGCTGGTTAGGTAGCTGACTACATGGCTGAGTAACTATATGGCTGGATAGCTTGCTGGTTAGGTAGCTGACTACATGGCTGAGTAACTATATGGCTGGATAGCTTGCTGATTAGGTAGCTGACTACATGGCTGAGTAACTATATGGCTGGATAGCTTGCTGGTTAGGTAGCTGACTACATGGCTGAGTAACTATATGGCTGGATAGCTTGCTGGTTAGGTAGCTGACTACATGGCTGAGTAACTATATGGCTGGATAGCTTGCTGGTTAGGTAGCTGACTACATGGCTGAGTAACTATATGGCTGGATAGCTTGCTGGTTAGGTAGCTGACTACATGGCTGAGTAACTATATGGCTGGATAGCTTGCTGATTAGGTAGCTGACTACATGGCTGAGTAGCTATATGGCTGGATAGCTTGCTGATTAGGTAGCTGACTACATGGCTGAGTATCTGGCTGGCTAACTGACTGACTAGTGGTATAGTTGACTGGCTGGCTGGGTGAATGGTTAGCTGGATGGTTGGTTAGATAGCTGGGTAGGTTGGGTAGGTGACTGGCTGGTTTTATTACTGGGTAGCTCGTTTGAAGTTTGGCTAACTGGATGGTTGCTTAGCAAGTTGGCTGGCTGGTTGGTTGGTTGGCGTGTTTGTTGGTTGGTTTGATGGTTTGTTGGCTGGCTGGTTGATTGCTTGGCAGGTTGGCTGATTGCTTGGCAGGTTGGCTGATTGCTTGGCAGGTTGGCTGATTAGCTGGCTGGTTGGCTGGTTAGCTGGTTGTTTGGCAGTTGGTTGGTTAGTTGGATTGCTGGTTGGTTGGCTTGTTGATTGGTTGGTTGGCTGATTGGATTGCAGGTTGGTTGACTTGTTGATTGGTTGGTTGGCTGATTGGATTGCAGGTTGGTTGACTTGTTGATTGGTTGGTTGGCTGGTTGGATTGCTGGCTGGTTGGCTTGTTGGTTGGTTGGCTGGTTAGATTGCTGGCTGGTTGGCTTGTTGATTGGTTGGTTGGCTGGTTGGATTGCTGGTTGATGAGCTTGTTGATTGGCTGGTTGGCTGGCTGGTTGGTTAGTTGATTGGTTGATTGGCTGGCTGGCTGGTTGATTTGTAAGTTGACTGACTAGTTGGCTGGATGGGTGGTTAATTGGTTGGCTGGTTGGCTGACTGGCTGGCTGGAGGCTCTCTGGCTGGCTGGTTGATTGTTTGCCTTATTGTTTGGTTGACTGGTTGGCTGGCTGGCTGGCTGGGTTCCCTATGGGGCCCAGCTTGGGACATGGAAATAAACTGGCAAACACAATTCACAGGGACTTTGATGGGGGTGGGGGAATAGAACGGTGACGTAAAAGAATATATTAGATGGGCAAACTAACAACGACAAAAATGTGCATGAAGAAGAGAGGTTATAGGAAGTTTGATGAGCAGGTAGGAAAATGTACTAGAGTAGGAGATAGAAGGATGGTGGTGGTGGTGGTGGTGGTGGGTTCAGGCAGAGGTAAAACAGAGAGAGAGAATTTGATGAGACTGATGAGGATTAAAATGATGGAAATGCAATGGTACATGGTTGAATTGCTAGATTGTTTTGTTAACAATTCCAGTTGTGACGATTTCCCTGGTGCGAAAAAAAGAAAAAAAATGCTTGTTTTTTTTTTGTAAGTTGTTAATTTTTATTTTTTTTATTTTTCCTTTTAAACATTACTAACAATATTATAATTATTATCATTATTATCATTATTGTTGTTGTTGTTGTTGTTGTTACTGTTATTATTATTACTGTTGTTGTTGTTGTTATTATTATTATTATTATTATTATTGTTATTACTGTTATTGCTTGCTAGTCATCTTGTCTTGTCTTGTCTTGGCAAATGATTTCTTCTACATCTTCTCATCTCGGTCATCTTGAGGCATTCCTCTTTTGTCTGTTAATGAGAATTCTGGCAAATAGCTCTTCTGGGACCGGCGCCAGTAAAATGTCCAATCAAATGATTCAAAACACTGACAAGTATACTTGCCAAAACCAAACAACAAACTTGTCATCGTTTTGCCTGAGAAGATCATTTACTCACACACACACATATATATATATATACTGTTGTACATATATACATATGTCTATACTGACATATATACATGTGTCCATACACACACAAAACTATCTTTCTCTCTCTCTCTCTCTCTCTCTCTCTCTCTCTCTCTCTCTCTCTCTCTCTCTCTCTCTCTCTCTCTCTCTCTCTGTATATATATATATATATATATGCATGCATATAATATATGTGTATATGAATGTATATATATAAATGAATGAATGGCGAATTCTTTGCTTATATATATATATATATATATATATATATATATATTTAAGCAAAGAATATATATCTATGTATGTGTGTATGTATATGTATGTATATATGTATACGTATGTATGTATATGTATGTATATATATATATATATGCATGTATATATGTATATATAGGTATGTTTGGGATTAATTTCTTACCTGTTTTGCAAAGAAATCATTTTAACAGATTGTCTGACTAAATTTCTTTTTCTATTTGTTTGCCACCACCACCATCATCATCACCATTATCACCCCCACCCCCACTGCATCCACCACCACCTCTAATACCTCCTCCACCAACACTGCCTCCTCTACCACCACCACCACCCCTACCTCCACTGCAATTATCACCACAGCCACTGCCTCCACAACCATTACCACCACCACCACCACTGCTTCCACCACTATAACCATTACCACCACTGCCTCCACAACCATAACCATTACCACCACCACCACCACCACCACTGCTTCCACCACCAACACCATCACCACCAACACAGCCTCCTCTGTCACTATCACCATCACCACTGCTATCATTATCATTCCAATCACCAACACTGCCACCACCACCTCCATCATCATCAACACCACCTGTGCCACCACCACCACCAACACCACTACAACCCTCATCATCAACTCCATCACCATAACCACCACCACCATCAACACCAATACTGCCACCACTACCATCAACAGCCCCTCCACTACCACCACCATCAGCACCAACCACCATCACCCCCTCCACTACCACCACCATCAGCACCACCCCCATCACCCCTCCACTACCACCCACACCCATCAGCACCACCACTGTCACCCCTACCATCAACACCCCATCCACTACCACCACCATCAGCACCACCCCCATCACCACCACCACTACCACCACTACCACTACTACCATCAACACCCCCTCCACTACCATCAGCACCACCCCATCACCCCCTCCACTACCACCCCCATAAGCAGCACCCCCATCAACACCCCCTCCACTAACACCACCATCAGCACCACCTCCATCACCACCACCACTGTCACCCCTACCATCAACACCCTGTCCACTACCACCACCACCATCAGCAGCCCCCCCCCCAATCACCACTACCACCACTACCATAAACACCCCCCTCCACTACCACCACCATTAGCACAGCCCCCATCACCCCCACCGCCACTACCACCATTATCACCCTTTGGCTTCCCCTCATCCTCCACTTCACCATAATTAGCTTTGCTCTAATTACCACCACCACCACCTCCTCCACTGCCGCCACCACCACCACCACCTCCTCCACCATCACCACCACCACCACCACCACCTCCACCTCCACCACCACCACCACCACCTCCTCCACCACCACCACCTCCACGACCATCATCATCATCAGTAGTTGCATGAGTGAGAAGAATATCACTAACAACATTATCATCATCAACATTATCATGAAAATCAGCATTAACACTATTATCAACATTATCACCACTTGCATCCCTCCCCTCCTTTTCCTTTCCCATGTAGCACATGTAAATGTTGATGGTTGGTCCAAGGGTAATGTATCTGTCTTCAGTTCTTCCAGCCTGGTCCACCACGTGACCTCTATTCTCCCCTGGCCCCTAAACCTGAGTAAAACTGCCTGGACTGCCCCCTTTTCTAGCCAATTGAAGGAAATCATTGGGAGGATGTTCAGTAGGGAGTCAGCTGGTAGACAGATACATCCTACACAGGTCAACAGCTGTGCAACAAAACTCCACAGGTCAGCAATCGATGGACACTGTATGGACACTGTATAGACACTGTATGGACACTGTATGGACACTGTATGGACACTGTATGGACACTGTATGGACAGTACATGGACACTGTATAGACACTGTATGGACACTGTATGGACACTGTATGGACAGTACATGGACACTGTATAGACACTGTATGGACACTGTATGGACACTGTATGGACACTGTATGGACACTGTATAGACACTGTATGGACAGTACATGGACACTGTATAGACACTGTATAGACACTGTATGGACACTGTATGGACACTGTATGGACACTGTATGGACAGTGTATGGTCAATATGTGGGCACTGTATTGACATCATCATCATCAACCTCACCATTTTACGTCCATTCTTCGACGCTAGCATGGGTTAGATGGGTTGTCCTGTTGTGGGCAATGCCAGGTCAGGTGACCTTGTCTTGCTCATACGGGAATTGATTTTGGCTTGATTTCTACAGCTGGATGCCCTTCCTAACACCAACCTCATTTACAGTGAGTGCTGGGTGCTTTTTTGTCATGACACCTCCACAACCATTTTGCAGCGATACTATATATAAACTCTATACAAATGTTATGCTATGCAGTTCAGTTGTTTAACATTCACATTATTTACCATATTTTGTGCTACAGTGTGCTAATTGCTTTCAGAACTCATTAATAACATTCCTCAGTTAATAATTAGTTCTAATTAACTATAATTAATTAGTGTGATGTTAAGTAACTCAGTGCTTCAGAACCATAAAATAGAAATAAAGTATTTAGATGTAGTTTATTGTATATTTCTATCATTTCTACATCTGAAGTTATAAAACATGGACATATGGTCGCAGACTACCACCACCTGCTACAACAACTACCACTACTACCACTGCTACAACAACTATCACTACTACCACTGCTACAACCATTACTACAACTAGCACTACAAATATCACCACTACCAATTCACCATTACTACCACCACTACTACAACTACAACCACTACCACTACAAATATCACCACTACTATAACCACAACCACTACCACTACAAATATCACCACTACCACAACCACTACTAGAACTACCACTACTACAACCATTACCACAACTACTACAACACTATCACCACTACCACAACTACAACTACTACAAATATCACCACTACTAAAACCACTACCACTACCACAATCACATCCACTACTACAACCACTACCACAACCACTACTACAATCACTACCAACATCACTACTGTTACAACCACTACCTATCTCACCACCACTACCAACACCACCACCACCAACAACATCACCACCACAACCACCACAGCCACTACCTATCTCACTACCACTACCAACACCACCACCACCAACATCACTATCACCACCACCACCACAACCACTACCTATCGCACCACCACAACCACCACCACCACCACCATAACCACTACCAACATCAACACCACAACCACCACCACCACCACCACTACCTATCTCACCACCACCACCACCACCACCACCACCACCACCACCACCTAAGAGGTACAATCTTTTATTTATGTATGTTTTGTTAAGTAAGCTATTTGTAAATCTATTAAGCTAAGTAATGTTGAACCATTAGTATTCTTCAGTGGCATATCTAGTTAACATAGGAAGCAGGTGTAATACCATTGTTTATATTAAATTCAAACTAATCCTAGTACAAATACTCCACCAATATACCAGAAACAGCAGTCTATCATAAAACAATAGCCTACTTTTAACCTAACCATTGGTTTCTGACCACCCATCGACACTTACAACTGTACATGCAATTGCATGTACAGTTTGGTTTCATTTGCACACAAATACTTTTACACGTGAATACTTTAATACTTTCCTTATTTTCTCTGAAGATGGCCAATTGTGTGTTTAAAATTTTATATATATATATATATATATGTATGTATATATATGTATGTATATATATATATATATATATATTATTTATAAACAATGAGTTATTTGGTTTGTTGATTATTCAACAAAGTTAATTTACATCAGATTAGAAGCACTCAACAGATTTTTTCTGGAGTATCATTAATATCAATAATATTAATAAATGGAAAATATCTTTATAAAACCATATTTATTTTATTATACGTATTTCAAGGGCACTAATATTTTAGTATGCTTTCGTCAGATAAAATACAATAATTTGTGGGGGTCCTTAATCTTATCATATATATATCATCATCATCATCATCATCATTTTACGTCTGCTTTTCACTGCTTGCAAGGGTGGGACGGGAACTGATTCTGGGTTGATTTCTACAGATGGATGCCCTTCCTAACACCAACCTCATTTACAGTGAGTGCTGGGTGCTTTTTTTTCATGGCACACCCACGACCACTTTGCAGTGAAATGATAGGGACCCCAGTCCCTATCATCTCATTTCTACAGCTGAGTAAACTGGAGCAATGTGAAATAAAGAGTCTTGCTCAAGGAAACAACACATCACCTGGTCTGAGAATTTAACAACTTTCGATTGCAAGGCCAATGCTCTAACCACTAAGCCATGTGCCTCCATATATATATATATATATATATATATATAATTTTAAAGTAGAGTAACTGAAAACGATAACTCATATACCTATAAATCTATATATATATAGAGAGAGAGATTTGTGGTTTCATGATGAGTTTCCTACACTCTAATGAAACATGTAAATTCTTGAAATAAATTGAACTCTATTGCTAATCTGTGTAAATCTTTATTTATCTATCTATCTATATATATATATAGTGTAGGAGGTGAGTTTTATTGTAGTACAATAAAGCAATGCAGATATCGGATAAGAAGCACTCTACAGTTTGTGGGACTGGAGTATGCATAATATAAGATCAAAAGATGGTTAAAGGAGTTCCATATATTTTATTATGCGCATTTCAAAAACAAACATCATCAAACAATAATATTTGTGTTTTCATCAGATAAAACAGGAGAACATGATATGAAGGCTAAAAAACACTTGTGGATAGTGCAGTTTTAAATCAACATATCAAAATATGTTGATTTAAAACTGCACTATCAACAAGTGTTTTTTAACCTTCATATCATGTCCTCCTGTTTTATCTGATGAAAACACAAATATTATTGTTTGATGATGTTTGTTTTTGAAATGCGCATAATAAAATATATGGAACTCCTTTAACCATCTTTTGATCTTATATTATATATATATATATATATATATATATATAACTGCCACTACTGGAATTGAATAATCAAAACCGTACCTGTATGTCGCATATCCAATCTCTCATATATTTTATCTGCTGAAAACGTACTTAAACACCATTGTACCTTTGAAATATGTATAATAAAATATATATTTTGGTTATGAGAATATTTTTTCATTTATTAATATTTTGAATAATATCTATATATAAATATCTCTCTCTCTCTCTCTCTATATATATATATATATATATGTGAAAAAATGGGGAGAAGAATATATATATATATATAAAGGGGATGCTCTGGAGAGGAGCAATTATAGGGGTATAAAACTGATGGATCAGGTTATGAAGGTGGCAGAAAGGATATTAACACAACTAATTAGAGAAAGGGTCAAACTAGATGAGATGCAGTTTGGTTTTGTGCCTGGGAAGAGTACAACAGATACCCTCTTCTTTGTGAGACAATTGCAAGAGAGGTTCTTAGAGAAAAATAAGCCACTATACTTAGCCTTTGTTGACCTAGAGAAGGCCTTTGATAGGGTAGCCCGATCTGTCATCTGGTGGTCCCTAAGGAAGCTAGGTGCTGAGGAATGGCTTGTAAGGACAGTGCAAACTTTGTACAGAAGTACTCTCAGTAAAGTCAGGGTAGGAATGGAGTTTAGTGAGGAATTCCAGATACAAGTAGGAGTACATCAAGGTTCGGTCCTCAGCCCGCTCTTGTTCATTATAGTCCTCCAAGCCATAACAGAAGAGTTTAAGACTGGCTGTCCATGGGAACTTCTCTATGCTGACGATCTGGTTCTTATAGCAAAATGAGTAGAGGAGCTAGAGAATAAATTCTGGCTATGGAAACAGCAGTTGGAAGCAAAAGGACTGAGAGTGAACCTAGCTAAGACAAAAGTGTTGATGAGTAGAAAAGAGGAAAAAAACCCTGATTCCGTCAGGGAAATGGCCATGTTCGATATACAGAAAAGGAACTGGCATAAATTCTATAAAATGCACACAATGCAGATCCTGGGTAGACAAGAGATGTAGCGGGATAGCAGGCAAACTAACAGGTAGGGAGAAATATGTATGCAGTAGATGTACAGGGAAATTAGACAGTAGAAGTCGCATTGATAGACACATTTTTCAGATGCAGGAGGGCGCTATAGAAGTGGTGGATAGCTTCCGGTACCTAGGAAGGAGATCAGATTAGCATGGGAGGAGGGTGTTCCGAGGCCATAGTATCTAGAATAAGGACGGGTTGGAAGAAGTTTAGGGAGCTGCTTCCTCTGTTGATGAAGAAGGGTTTCTCCCTGCGTACGAAATGCCGGTTGTATGATGCCTGTGTGAGGAGCGCGATGCTGCATGGTAGTGAGACATGGGTAGCAACTGCAGAGGATATGCGACGGCTGGAGAGAAATGAGGCAAGCATGCTCCGTTGGATGTGCAGTGTAAATGTGCTGAACAACCCAGCATAAATGTGTTGAGAGAGAAACTGTGACTGAGAGGGATAGAATGTAGTGTACGGGAGAAGAGACTGAGGTGGTATGGACATGTGATGCGCATGGAGGATGCCGAGGGGAAATGCCAGGAAATGCCAGTTGAAGGAAGACATGGTAGAGGTAGACCACAAAAAACATGGGCGGAGGTGGTGAGAACAGACCTCAGATCATTGAAGCTCACGGTGGAGATGATGAAGGACTATGACGAGTGGAGAGATGCTGTGCTGAATAAGACCCATCCCACCCTTGCAAGCAGGGGAAAGCGGACATAAAATGATGATGATGATGATGATATATATATATATAGATGCAGAAGTTATATTTAATTTGTTGGGATTCCAACAAACTTAAAAGTTTATAACTGATATAAAGCACTCGACAAATTACTGGAATAAATATTCAATATATTAATAAATGGAAACTATATTTATAAAACCATAATTATTTTATTATATATATTTCAAAGGCAACCAAGGCAGTCTTGGTGCACTTTCATCAGATAAAATACAAAATTTTACTATCCAGCAAACTTTCAAACATCAAGGTTGTTTTCCACGGTTATGTCAATATTTATAAAACAAATTTTGTATTTTATCTGATGAAAGCGCACCAAGACTGCCTTGGTTGCCCTTGAAATATATATAATAAAATAATTATGGTTTTATAAATATAGTTTCCATTTATTAATATATTGTATATATATCCCGCCGAGGTTGACTTTGCCTTTCATCCTTACAGGGTCGATAAAATAAAGTACCAGTAATGCACTGGGTAATTGCTGGCCTTGTGCCTAAAGTAGAAACAATTAATATATTGTATATATATATATACATATATATATATATTCTACAGCTGGATGCCTTTCCTAACACCAACCTCATTTACAGTGAGAGCTGGGTGCTTTCTTAACATGGTGCCTACACGACCACTTTACAGTTTACACCACCACCACAAACACTATAACTACCAACAGCACAATTTGTATTACCACTACCACTACCACCAACACTACCAACACCGACAACTACAACATCTATCAACATAATCACCACCCAGAATGACCACGGGGGGGGGGGGCCCTGCCCCACAACCACTACTACCTCCACACCCACTCCGACTAACACCACCTACTCCACCATCACGACCACCACCACCACCATCACCACCACCTTCACTATCACCACCACCACCACCACTGTCACCATCACCCCCAACATCCACCATCTCTGTCAGCACCACCACCACTGTCACACACACACCCTACCAATACTAACACCACCACCACCGCTGTCTCCTCCCACCCCACCACCACCACCACCACCTCATTCACCCCCCCACTGTCATCCCTTCCCCCCACCCCACCCCCACACTATACACATAGACACACAGACACACGCATAGAAGCACATAGCCACACACACATACATACACATACATACACATACACACAGATACACACATACACACAGATACACATACACTCCAACAGACACAAGCATAGAAGCACATAGCCACACACACATACATACACATACATACACATACATACATACACATACATACACATACACAGATATATACACATACACTCCAACAAACACATGCATTAGTTGCAACTACTTTCTTTTACTGGGATAATACATCTCTTGAATATCTCACATATACACATACACTCAGACAGACACATACACACACACACAGACACACATATATACACTGACAGACTGACATATACACACACACGCACAGACACACATATATACACTGACAGATACATATACACACACACACTAAGACACGGGCAGATACATATACACACACACACAGACACGCATATATACACTGGCAGATACATATACACACACACACAGACACACATATATATACACTGGCAGATACATATACACACACACACACACATAGACACACATATATACACTGGCAGATACATATACACACACACACACATAGACACACATATATACACTGACAGACTGACAGACATATACACATACACTGACAGACTGACATACACACATACACTGACAGACACATATACACATACACTGACAGACACATACACACACACACACACACATACACACACACATATATATACACTGACAGACTGACATACACACATACACATACACACACACACACAGACACACACATGTATACACTGACAGACTGACAGACACATATACACACACACAGACACACCTGATCTCTCTGTAACTCACACACACACACTTGTTCTGTCTCTCTTTCACTCATACATGCATTCTCTCTCTCTTTCTCTCTCTCTAACATACATAAACCTGATCTTTCTCTCACACACTCTCGTTCTTTCTCTCTCTCACATACACACATACTTGCTCTCTCTCTCTCTCACATACACACATACTTGCTCTTTCTCACACACACATCTTCCTCTCTCCCTCTCTCTCTCTAACATACACACACTTGATGTCTCTCTCTCTCTCTCTCTCTCTCTCTCTCACACACATACACACGCACTTTCTCTCTCTCACATACACATCTCCCCCCCTCTCTCTAACATACACCCACTCTCTTTCTCTCTCACACCCACTCTCTTTCTCTCACACACACATTCTCTCTCTCATACACACTATATCTCTCAGACTCATGCACGCACACACACACACACACACACGTACTCTCTCTCTCTTTCACACACACACGTACTCTCTCTCTCTTTCACACACACACACACACACACACACACTCTCTCTCTCTCTCATGCACTTTCACACACATTCTCTCACATACACTCTATCTATCTATCTCTCAAACTCTCTCTCACACACACACTCTTGCTCTCATACACACACACTCTTGCTCTCATACACACATACACAAACCCTCTCTCTCATACACCAAACCACTTACTTTCTCTCTCTCCCTCTCTCTCTCCCCCTCTCTCTCACTCTCTCTCTCTCACTCTCTCTCTCTCACTCTCTCTCTCACTCTCAATATGTTCTTGTACTTTTGCTGATGATGGTGATGGAAGTGATGATGATGGTGGTGGTGGTGGTGGTGGTGGTGGTGGGGATGGCGGTGGTGTTGGTGGTGGTGTTTGTGGTGGAGATGGTGGGGATGATGATGGTGGTGGTGGTGGGGATGGTGATGATGGTGGGGATGGTGATGATGGTGGTGGTGGTGGTGGGGATGGTGGGGGGGGGGGGGGGTAATAGTGTTGGTGGTGGTGATGGTGGTGATGGTAGTAGTGATGGTGGTGGTGGTGGTGATGGTAGTGGTGGTGATGGTGGTGGTGGTGGTGGTGGTGGTGGTGGTGATGGTGATGGTGGGGATGGGGGGGGGGTGATGGTGGTGATGGTGGTGGTGGTAATAGTGGTGGTGGTGGTGATGGTGGTGATGGTAGTAGTGATGGTGGTGGTGATGGTGATGGTAGTGGTGGTGATGGTGATGGTGATGGTGGTGATGATGGTGGTGGTGATGGTGGTGATGGTGGTGGTGGTGATGGTGGTGGTGGTGGTGGTGGTCCTTATTACTATTCCAGTCCATCGACTGGAACCAAGCATATATGTGTGTGTACATGTGTATACATATGTGTGTGTGTATATGTGTATACATATGTGTGTGTGTATATGTGTGCGTGTACATGTGTATACATATGTGTGTGTGTACATGTGTATACATATGTGTGTGTGTACATGTGTATACATATGTGTGTGTGTACATGTGTATACATATGTGTGTGTGTACATGTGTATACATATGTGTGTGTGTACATGTGTATATGTATATGTATGTTTGTGTGTACATATAGATGTGGGTGTACATGTGTGTCTTTACATATATGTGTATGTGTATATTGTGTGTGTGCGTACATGTGTTTGTGTACATGTATGTTTACATTGTGTGTGTACATACATGCGTGTGTGCATATATGCATGTGTGTTTATGTACTGTGTGCATGTGTGCATACATACTTGAGTATAAGTGCATGTGTGTATGTATTTGTGTGTGTGTGTATGTATGTGTGTGTGTATGCATGTGTGTGTATATATGCGTGTGTGTGTTTATGTACTGTGTGTGTGTGTATGCTTACATACTTGTGTAAAAGTGTATATATGTTTTATATTCGTGTGTACGTACATGTGTGTATACATTGTGTGTGTGTGTGTATATACATGCATGTATGTGTATTTGTGCATACATACTTGTATATAAGTGTATCGGTGTATGTATTTGTGTGTGTGTGTATATACATGCATGTGTGTGTATAGATGTATGCGTATACATGTGTGTGTATACATGTGTGTGTGCATACATGTGTGTGTATACATGTGTGTGTGCATACATGTGTGTGTACGTGCATTTGTGTGTATGTGCTATGTGTGTGTGTGTCTGTGTGTACATCCTTGTATATAAGTGTTTCTGTATATGTATTTATGTGTGTGTATACATGTGTATCTTCATTGTATGTGTATATACATATATACATATATATGTGTATATATATATATACATGCATGTGTGTGTGTATGTGTTAATGTGCGTGTACATACATCCTTGTATATAAGTGCATGTGTGTGTCTGTATCTGTGTATGTATTTATGTGTTTGTATACATGTATGTATGTGTATGCGTGCATACATGTATATAAGTATATCTGTGTATGTATATATGTGTTTGTATACATGCAAGTATATGTATGTGTGCATACATGTATATAAGTGTATCTGTGTATGTATTTATGTGTTTGTATACATGTATGTATATGTATGTGTGCATACATACTTGTATATAAGTATATCTGTGTATATATATATGTGTTTGTATACATGCATGTATGTGTATGTGTGCATACATACTTGTATATAAGTGTATCTGTGTATGTATATATGTGTTTGTGTACATGCATGTATGTGTATGTGTGCATACATACTTGTATATAAGTGTATCTGTGTATGTATTTATGTGTTTGTATACATGTATGTATATGTATGTGTGCATACATGTATATAAGTGTATCTGTGTATGTATTTATGTGTTTGTATACATGCATGTATATGTATGTGTGCATACATACTTGTATATAAGTATATCTGTGTATGTATTTATGTGTTTGTATACATGCATGTATGTGTATGTGTGCATACATGTATATATGTGTATCTGTGTATGTATTTATGTGTTTGTATACATGCATGTATATGTATGTGTGCATACATACTTGTATATAAGTATATCTGTGTATGTATATATGTGTTTGTATACATGTATGTATGTGTATGTGTGTATACATACTTGTATATAAGTATATCTGTGTATGTATATATGTGTTTGTATACATGCATGTATGTGTATGTGTGCATACATACTTGTATATAAGTGTATCTGTGTATGTATATATGTGTTTGTATACATGCATGTATGTGTATGTGTGCATACATGTATATAAGTGTATCTGTGTATGTATTTATGTGTTTGTATACATGCATGTATGTGTATGTGTGCATACATACTTGTATATAAGTATATCTGTGTATGTATTTATGTGTTTGTATACATGCATGTATACTGCATATATGTATATGTACTAATGTGTGTGTGTGTGTGTGCCTTCCTTGTATATAAGTGTATGTGTGTGTATATATCTATATGTGTGTGTATATATCTATATATGTGTGTATATGTGATATATCAAGGTAAGTGGTGTATGGTAGGGTTTCTTCTTTTTTGGCAAGAACTACCAATCTCCACCTAACAATGCCCGCAGGCTGGCTCTCCAACACCAACACTAAAAGCCACCAAAATACACCATGTGATGTGACTTCATTTCTTTCTAATTGTCTTCCATCACGAAAATAATTTCCTAACCCTCTCTCATTAGTGAACCAATCTTTACTGAGGCTTTTTTAACCCTTACCGACAGTTCTTATTCAAATCTAACCCTTAAATCTCACCTTCTTTCAACTCTATCACTGATCATCACCACTTGCACATTCAGCAGTCTTCTTCTTCTCCTTCTTTCTTCCTCTTCTTCTTTGCCTTCTTCTTCTTCTTCTTCTTCTCCTTCTTCTTCTTCTTCTCTTTCTTCTTCTCTCCTCCTTCTTCTTATGTGTGTGTATATATACACCATTCATATACACACACATATATATATATATATATACACCATTCATACACACATATGTGTGTGTGTGTGCATGTGTGTATCTGTATGCATATTTTTAAATGTGCATAGTTATAGATGTGTGTGTATGGTGTGGACATAAATATATGTGTGTATATATATATATATATATATATATATATATATATAAAAGGATCAATCGACTTTCGTCAAATCGGACCGAGGAAACAATGATGAAGGAAAGGGAAAGTCGTTTATATCAACCCTTGTATTTAACTAGTATTTTCTTGTATTGATCCACAGATTTGTGAAAAGCAAAGTTGATTTTGTTCGAATTTGAACTCAGAATGTAGAAGCTGGTAACAGAAATACCTCTAAGAATGTTGTCCAGTGCTCTACCAATACTGCCAATCAACCACCTGTAATTGTGTCAAATAATGGTTTCTTTTCTAGGCACAAGGCCAGCTATTTTGTGGGAGGGGAAAGTCTATTAAATAGACCCCAGTGCATGAATTGTACTTTATTTTATTGACCCCGTAAGGATGAAAGGCAAAGTTAACCTCGGCGGGATTTGAACTCAGATCATAAAGGGCCGTAATTCTATGCTGCAAAGCATAGTGTCCAGCTCTCTACTGATACTGCCAACCCACCACCCTAATTGTCTCAAATAATAATACTATATCTGTATCCAATTTAGAATAGGTACACTGTATCTTTGCTTGTTGTAAGTGGTAATTAAAAGGGTTGGCACCAGAAACACCTTAAAAAGAATCCCACGAGGAAGCTTGTCATGGGGGGTCTTTAGGAACAGTGTATTTATGACTATATTATCCAATGTAAATCCATGTGTTTCAATCAAGTTTAGAATAGGTGCACTATAACCTTGCATGTGATCAGAGGTAACTGAAAGAGTTGGGGTCAGGAAGGGCATCCAGCCGTAAAACATTGCCTTAAAAATGACTCCATAATAAGTATGAAGCTTGTTAAGAAATCCACAAAGCTAACCCTGCTCTTTAGCAAGGAAAATGGCTTTAAAACACTTGATGGTGATGTTGTTGTTGTTGTCGTTGATGTTATTGTTGTTGTTGATGTTTTGATGTTGTTATTGACATTATGGTTGATGTTGTTGTTGTTGATGTGGTTGATGTTGATGATGTTGTTGTTGTCGTTGTTGGTGGTGTTGTTGTTGTTGTTGTTGCTGTTATTACTGTTGTTGATGCTTTGATGTTGTTATTGACATTATAGTTGATGTTATTGTTGTTGTTGGTGTGGTTGATGATGACGATGCTGATGATGTTGTCGTCGTCGTTGTTGTTGTTGTTGTTGGTGTTGGTGTTGTTGATGATGATATAGTTGATGATGATGTTGGTGTTGTTGTTGTTGTTGTTGTTGTTGCTGTTGACATTGTAGTTGATGTTGTTGTTGTTGTTGATGTGGTTGATGATGACGTTGTTGATGTTGTTGTTGTCATTGTTGGTGTTGTTGTTGCTGCTGTGGTTGATGATGATGTAGTTGATGTTGATGTTGTCGTTGTTGATGTTGTTGGTGTTGTTGTTGTTGTTGTTGCTGTCGTTGTTGTTGACGTTGTTGTTGATGATGTTGTTTTTGTTGATGCTGATGTTGGTGCTGATATTGATGTTGTTGATGTTGGTGATGATGGCGATGATGATGATGCCGATGATGATGATGATGGCCATGATGATGATGGCAATGATGATGGCGCTGATGATGTTGATGATGATGTTGAAGTTGTTGATGTTGTTGTTCTTGTTGATGTCAAATAATAGCTAAATCTTGTTGCTATTAACAATATTTATTTTATGAAATAATGTAGAAGCAGAAATATTGCAGAACTGAGAAGAATGTCACAGTTTTTTTTCTTTTCTGTTGTTGTTTTGATATTATCTTGTTTATTTAGATTAGTGATTGAGATTAATAATTAAAATTAGTAATTAAATTTTTTAATTAAGAATTTTTAAAATTAATATTTCTGTTTACTTAAGATTTTTAATTTAATTTTCATGAATTTCGTGATGCGAAACAGGAGAAGATTGAAAAATATGAAAGTAAGATTAGCTGATTTTTAAAATATTTATTTAGATTAATAATGATGAAGATTTACTAATTAAGATTACTAATTAATATCTGGGAGAATAATTTTTCTTAATTAAAATTCTGCCTCACTTCATATGGAATTTATAATTAAGATATTATTTTTCATTTTCAGTCATGTGTGGTTTTATTTTCATAGTTTTATTTGGATCATCACTTAGATATCCCAGATGGGTGGGCCTTTGACCTTCCTATTGCATAGCCCTTGCCCTGTATAGAGAATCAGAGGTAGTGACCCTCATCGGTCATGAATGACCATGGGTGTTGCACCTAGAAAGTACCTCTCCAAGGTACAATGTTTGGACAAGGTCTTTTTGTAGAAGACCAGCTGTCACCGATGCTAACCAGCCTCCCTTTTCCATGCCACTGATGTTGTCCACGAGAAAGGCAAAGGCCAATAAAGATTGTCACTAGTGACATCTCAACTCATATATGCACTATATATACATTATATACACACTATATAGACATTAAGTCTAAAGTCTGTTTAAGCCAGAAGGTTCATTTGGCCGGTGCTTATCCCAGTTTTATGACGTGAAGTAACTGAGAGTACAAGACTCCCCCCTGGACAGGATGTTAGTCCATCGCAGGGTTAAACCCGCAGCTATTGCTGGTACTCATTTTCAGCTGAGTATACTGGAGCAATGTGAAATGAAGTGTTTTGCTCAGGAACACAACACGCAGCCCAGAAATTAAACCCACAACATTATGATCGTAAGTCCAACACCTGTACCACTAGGCCACGTGCTACCACATTATACAGTATATATATATATATATATATATACAATATGTATATATAATATATGCAGTATATACACTATATATGATGTCCAAGGAAAAGGTAAAGGCCAATGCAGCTTGGCACCAGAGATATCGTAACTTGTTTCTACAGCAGAGTAAACTGGAGAAACATGAAATAAAGTGTCTTGCTCAAGGACACAACACATCACCTGCTCCTGGAATTGATCAAAGTCATAAACTGATGATTGTAAGTCCAACACTCTAACCACTAAGCCATTCACCTTTACTTTATAGTTTGTATAAAAGCTTGTTTTATAATCAGACAACCTGAAGAAAGCCCAGCTCAGTTTTTGAAGTATGGTGTTAACCTAAATACATAATGGTCAGTTTTTTTTTTCACCAGATTGACAACATAGACCACATAAATCTACAGTGAACTAAACTATGAATTTGGTTTGCAATGCCCCCCCCCCTCCCCACACACACACACACCTCCAAAAAACAATTAATTCCTTAATGAGTAAGTCAGATTATCAAATGAGATTATGTACTTTGTTTTTAATTTAGAATTTAGATTTGTAATTTTGTAATTAAAATTATTAATTAAGATTCATACAGAATTTGGAATTGCTGAGTTGATGAGTTGTCAACGATACAGCTGATGAGCTGTGAATTATTTTGTGTGTTATTATCGATGTTGTTGGTGTTGTTTGTTGGTGAATGTTCTCACTGAACATTTAGTGTATTATTGCAGACATCTTGCAGCAGAACTGAGGCGGAATAGCGTAGGAAGTAGATAGTTAGGTAGGTAGGTAGGTAGGTAGGTAGGTAGGTAAGTAGGTAGGTAGGAAGGTAGGTAGATAGATTTCTTTATTAGCCACAAGGGCGCAACAAGAAAGGGGACAATACAAAGACATGCCAGGGATTTTACATACAGTCGTGTAAAAAATATAAAAACAAACAATTTCAACAATCGAAATCCCCAATAGGGGGAGGCGCCACAAATGGGTTGTTTAATACCCCATCGATAGAACAACCCTCAACTCGAGGAGCGTGTTGTGCAAGTGCTCCTTTCTTCCTTTTGCTCTCTTCTTCAACCTACAGGCTTATAAACAGAGAAGGCCCAATCACTCGGGCCATTTTCGCTTCATTCATCCACCTTTCAGTAAATTTACTGGGGTGCAGTGCCTCTCTCTCCACCCTGATTCTCCTTCTAAAGTGATACTTAAAGAAGGGAATCAATTGTTGTCCGGAGAGAAAGGCATCTGTCCTCAGTCCTCTCAACCTCGTCCACCATATAACTTCTTTCACCATAGCCACCGTACAGAGGAAAACCGCCTCTCTTTCGTTTTTGAAATAGTCTGGCGGTTTGATCCTTACTATGGACTCGGCAGTCAACTGTATTTGTCCCATACGCGACAGCAGTTGTTCTGCATAGTTCCACAGGTCGCTTACGCCCGGGCAGTGTACAATTGCGTGCAGAACTGTTTCAATGTCCTGCGCACATCTTGGACACGTCCTCTTGGAAGGATCCCTGCCAGGGCGTCCGTGCCTGTAGATCTTGTCACGAACCGGTAGAGCTCCTCGGTAGCACTGCCAGGCCAGGGACCTCTGGAAGTTGTCCATAGGTCCTGGGCGGAAAGTCCTACCAAACAGACTGGTGAGCTCAGCGTCTTCGACGCCCAGAGTCTCTCCGAGCACGTCGTCACCCTTGTAACGTACAATCCCTCTATAGAATGTCGAAGTGGAGTCTCCACTGATTGCTGCGCCCGCTTGCCAGAGGACTGTGAGCGCCTGAGCGCATTCAATGTGCCAGGCGCCCATCGTTTTCGGTCTTTTCTTCACCCAGGACTGCAGCTCCGTTAGCGAGACGAGCTGTGGGAAAGCCTGTCTCACAAACGGTGCCCACACTGTTTGGGGGTCGGTGAGGAATACCTGGAGATGCCGCAGCCTCAGCGCATGTTTGCGCATCATCAGCCACGGCAGGCAGGTAGGTAGATAGGTAGGTAGGTAGGTAGGTAAATAGGTAGGTAGGTAGATAGATAGATAGGTAGGTAGGTAGGTAGGTAGGTAGGTAGGTAGGTAGATAGATACAGAGAAAGAGAGGGGGTATGTATTATAACAGAACTGATGGGGGGAAGAGGAAGTTGGCAGGAGAGAGGGAAAGAGAGATATTAGAGGGAAGGAGGGAGAGAGAGAGAGAGAGAGAGAGAGAGAAAGGTATATATGAGGAGGAAGGGGGCAGACAGAAGAAGAGAGAAAGAGAGAGAAAGGTTCATAATTAATCTGTAAACATTCCCTAGATTATTTAGCTGGGAATAGAAACAGGAGAGAGAGAGAGGTTCGAGACATTTATGGTGAGAATTTAAGGGAAGATTTGGCTACTATTTCTAGCAGACTCAGCAATCATTTAGAGAGAGAGGTTGGAGATATTTATGGTGAGAATTTAAGGGAAGATTTGGCTACTATTTCTAGCAGACTCAGCAATCATTTAGAAGACATGTATGGTGTGAATTTAAGGGAAGATTTGGCTACTATTTCTAGCAGACTCAGCAATCATTTAGAAGCAGAAGCTTCACTGATATCACACATTCCCTCAGTGGTATCTATGATGTAACAGTGGCAGTTTCTGTGATATCAAGGGTTGACTGTAGAAGTTAGATAGAAACTGATAAATAAACCACATGTTGATATCACATCTAGGAGACAACAATGACAACAACATAAACAGCAACAACAATGACAACAAGATGAATAACAAACACATGACACACAACAACAATAACAACAACAATAACAACATGAACAACAACTATTAATGACAACATAATCACCAAAAACAACAGCAACAGCAATGGCAATAACATAAACAGCAACAATGATGACAACAATATGAACAGCAACATCAACAGCAATGACGACATAATGAGTAATAATTGTTTCTACTCTTGGCACAAGGCCAGCAATTACCCAGTGTATTACTGGTACATTATTTTATCGACCCCGTAAGGATGAAAGGCAAAGTTAACCTCGACGGGATTTGAACTCATAATGAGTAATAATTGTTTCTACTTTTGGCACAAGGCCAGCAATTACCCCAGTGTATTACTGGTACTTTATTTCATTGACCCCGTGAGGATGAAAGGCAAAGTTAACCTCGGCGGGATTTGAACTCAGAATGGCAAGGGATGTAACTCTCTGCGTCAAAGCATGGCGTCCGACCCTCTACCGATACTGCCAATCCACCGCCTCATAATGAGTAATAATAATTAATAACTGCATAAACAGCAATAACAATAACACAAATAGCAACAGCAACAAACACATGAAAAGCAACACAACAACAACATAATCAGCCACAATAATAACAAGAACAACATTTGCCAACACTACACCTGCTATTCCCCCTCCATACACACGTACACATGTATCTGTGTGTATATCATGACCCATACACTGCTCACTTTCCTGACATTTGTACATTATTCTCTGTAGTATACATACACATTTAATGAGTTGTAATGCACCTGAGCACGGTACACAATCATTTTTATTTTCATTATAATTAAAACCTCTTTGTTGTCAACAGAGTTAGTAGCTCCCTAAACGTTTTGCAATTTGTTCTTATTCCAGCTACTCTGCATTCAGAACAATTACTTCCAGTGCTAATTGGGTTCACCTAAGTAAGAGGAGCTATTAACTACTTCTATAGCACATTTCCTTTTAGTAATAGCTCTCTGTGCCTGGTTTAATATGTACGATTACTTGATGACAATTGAGGGGTTCTCACATACAGCTAAGCCAGCCAGTTCACTACCATGCCCAATATTAACAGGACCAGAGTTAGTCGTTTGATATTGCATGTTGTGCTAGTCAGGTTTTTTGGTAGAAGTTTTCTAGCTCTATGTCATTCCTACCACTTTACAGAATTGACTAGGTGCATTTTATCATGCCACCAGCACTAGAGAGACTGTTTGTCATGTCTTAAGAACAGTCTATGTCCTGTATAGCTTTATTTTTTGGAGTTACATATCTCCTAGAGGAGTTACCTTCCCTGCAGATTACAGACCTCACAACGTTTGAATTCATATGACTCCAGTTCCCCAGTGAATTAACAACCCAGCAAGGAACTGGGCATATCAGAGTATTGACAATATCATACACCTAAACAACATATGTACTTGTCTATACCATACTAATTCAAACTGCCTGAAGAGGTCACAGCCAAAGATGGCTGTCACTGAAATATATATAGCAGTAATAAACGAAGCTAAATTTTAATCATTTGACTTTTATTTAACTTTATTTTATATATATATATATATATATATATATATATATATATACGTGGGGAGAGTCATATTGATGTAATATTGCCAGAAATAATAACAGAACACACTCACTGTTTGGTTGGTTTTCGCTTCTGTATCTTTTATATCTCCATAGTTAATTTATTTGGCAATCAATGTTTATCATTGATTGACCAGCGGTTAAAAATACAATATAAATATATATATATATATATATATATATATATAGTCTATCAAAGTTCTTTCGTTGCACATCTGCAACATCATCAGTGGTACTATTATGTTTCCTCCTGTTGTATTGTATGTCTACGCCATTTTTCATATATATATATATATATATATATATATATATATATGTGTGTGTGTATGTATCTCTACATGTGTGTATGGATATGTCTCTATATATGTGTATGTATTTATATGTATATAATGCATATCATATATATATATATATATCATCATCATCATCATCATCATCATTTTACGTTCACTTTTCCCTGCTTGCAAGGGTGGGACGGGAACTGATTCTGACTTGATTTCTACAGCTGGATGCCCTTCCTAACACCAACCTCATTTACAGTGAGTGCTGGGTGCTATTTTGCCGTGGCACCTCCACGACCACTTTACAGTGGAATAATAAGGAACCCAGTCCCTATCATCTCATTTCTACAGCTGAGTAAACTGGAGCAATGTGAAATAAAGTGTCTTGCTCAAAGAAACAACACATCACCCGGTCTGAGAATTGGACTCACAACCTTTCGATTGCAAGGCCAATGCCTCCATCCCATCAATATTATGCAGAACCAACAATAACTGAGCATACACCGATACACAATATATATATAATATATTTATTAAAATAACAGATTAAAGTTTAAGCAAAGAATCGCTGCTTCACCCTTAACAGCATTTCTGAAATTTTCAGTTAAGGGTGAAACGTTAAGGGTGAAAGCAGCGATTCTTTGCTTAAACTTTAATCTGTTATTTTAATTAATATTTGCTCTACAGTTTTATATATTTTTATATATATATATTATCCTTATTGAGCACACTTCGGATGTTAGTCTTCACATTTATTATTATTACTATATATATGTATCTATGTATGTCTGTGTGTATATATGTATCTATGTATGTATGTATATATATATATGTGTGTGTGTATGTATACAACATACAGAGCCTCGCTAGTCAAATGATTAATATCATGTTAAACATGCTATCTTTAACAGGAAGCCTTTCCTTATAAATTATATTTTAAGCTTAGCAATTAATTGTCGCTCCACCCACTCACTGCTCTATTTACCTACACACCGGCATACAATCTCATATATATATATATATATATATATATCTGTATATACACACACATATATATATATATATACACACTCACACACACACATATATATATATATATATATACAGACACATACAGATATGTATATATATATATTACATATTACACTACTAGCACGGCACACATATACACTCACACACACACACATATATATACACACTCATATATATATATATACACACACTCATATATATATACACACTCACACACACACATATATATATATATATACAGACACATACAGATATGTATATATATATTACATATTACACTACTAGCATGGCACACATATACACTCACACACACACATATATATATATATATATACACACATATATATATATACATACACACACACATAACTATAATCACTCTAATATAAACCAACATATGTAAACAGACATACACTTGTATAAACCTCCACAGGAGAACAAATATGATAGTAGTAGTAGTGGAAGTGGTAGTAGTAGCGGGGGTGGTAGTAGTGGTGGTAGTAGTGGTGGTGGTGGTGGTAGTGGTAGTGGTGGTAGTGGTGGTAGTGGTGGTGGTAGTAGTGGTAGTAGTAGTGCTGGTAGTGGTGGTAGTAGTAGTAGTAGTAGTAGTAGTAGTGGTAGCAGTGGTGGTAGTAGTAGTGGTGGTAGTAGTATTAGCGGTGGTAGTAGTATTAGCGGTGGTAGTAGTATTAACGGTGGTGGTGGTAGTAGTAGTAGTGATGGTGGTAGCAGTGGTAGTGGTAGTAGTGGTAGTGGTGGTGGTGGTAGCGGTGGTAGTAGTAGTAGTGATGGTAGTCGTGGCGGTAGCGGTGGTGGTAGTGGTGGTGGTAGTAGTAGTAGTATAAGTAGCAGTAGTAATAGTAGTAGTGGTGGTATTAGTGGTGGTGGCAGTAGTTGTAGTAGTAGTAGTAGTAGTCGTGGTGGCAGTAGTTGTAGTAATAGTAGTAGCAGTGGTGGTAGTGGTGGTGGAGGTAGTAGTACTAGTAGTGGTGGTAGAAGAATAAGACAGATTGACAATTATGAAGGTCAAGGAAGACACAAGGTTTCAAGTATGTATATGGGATGTTGTAATCAAGGAATTACTAAATTAAGAATTATTTATATTATACTCTCAGTTATTGTAGGCAGGTAGCATGCTAGTATATATATATATATATATATATATATATATATATATATATATATATATACAAACATTTTTTCACGTTCAGAGTTGCTGAAGCATGGAACAAACTACCTGCATCAGTTGTTAGCTGTAGAGACACTGCATCCTTTAAAGCCTCCATGCTTCCCAAGATCCACCAAGACTACAGCTAATGTTCCCCCTCCATACACATACACACATGTATACCATGACTCATACACTATTCACTTCCCTGACATTTGTGTATTATTCTATGTACTATACATTCACCTTTGACGAGTTGTAGTGCACCTGAGCACTTTACACAATAATTTCATTATTATTATTATTATTATTATTATTATTAATATAACTATGTAAAATTGTCTCCTGTGTTTTGTTTGTTTTATTTATTATATATATATATATATATATAAAAGCAAAGAGATATTTAATTTGTTGGTAATTCAACAAATATATTTATAACAGATTCGAAGCACTCAGCTGGTTTTCTGGAGTATAATATCAATGATATTAATAAATGGAGACTATATTTATAAAACCATATTTATTCTATTATATATATTTCAAGGGTACCAAAACTTTGGTACACTCTCATCTGATGAGAGCGTACCAAAGTTTTGGTACCTTTGAAATATATATAATAGAATGTGGTTTTATAAATATAGTCTCCATTTATTAATATCATTGATATATATAGAATAAGAAAATGCAAAGTAGTTTCAGATGTTAAAGTCCATTAATGATAATGCTGTGATACATATTTCAATGACAACAGCGGCGACACATTTCGATGTACCCAGTGCCGTGACATCATCAGACAGCTACTTACATAATAAGGTTATGTTCCCAAGGTAATCCAAATTGAATCGACAAGGAAACGGACAAAGCAGGTCTTCTTGGGTCCTTCGTCTGATCCCTTGTGAGTCCCAATTCACCCGCTCCGGTTTGCATAGGAGAATTACAACAAAGTTAACCTTAAGTGTGTGTGTGTGTGTGTGTGTGTGTGTGTGTATATATATATGGAGGCACATGGCTTAGTGGTTAGAGCATTGGGCTTGCAGTCGAAAGGTTGTGAGTTCAATTCTCAGACCAGGTGATGTGTTGTTTCCTTAAGCAAGACACTTTATTTTACATTGCTCCAGTTTACTCAGCTGGAGAAATGAGATGATAGGACTGGGGTTCCTATCATTCCACTGCAAAGTGGTCGTGGAGGTTCCACGGCAAAAAAGCACCCAGCCCACACTGTAAAGTGGACATGTAGGCGCCACAGAAAAAAAGCACCCAGCACTCACTGTAAATGAGGTTGGTGTTAGGAAGGGCATCCAGCTGTAGAACTCAAGCCAGAATCAGTTCCCGTCCCACCCTTGCAAGCAGGGAAAAGCAGACGTAAAATGATGGTGATGATGATGATGATATATTTATATATATATTTATAAATACATATGTAGTCTTATTTTTATACTGCTCAGATTTAGACATAAACACAGACCCTTTCATAAGCCTTGCATACACACCCTCCATTCATTCTATATATATATCATATTTATTATATATATATTATATTTTATCTATATATTATATTATAAATACATTCATACTCTCCAGACATTCATACACACAAATACTCCTTATATATATATATACATACATACACATGTCATCTTCATAATGATGTATATATATATATACATTATATATATATAAACACTATTTCATACCATCAGCATGAAATATATACATACACTCTCCATGCGCACACACGTACATATATATATACACACACACACACACACACACACACACACACACACACACACACACACACACACACACACACACACACACACACACACACACACACATACATATATATATATATATATATATACTCACATATACACTATACACACATTATAGTAGCGCATACCATTAGCATGAAAGCCCTATGTATTTATATATATATATATTTTTTTTTTTTACTGATAGTGGGGTTTAGAACCCTCAGAGACGTACATGGGAGTCGAACCCACATCTTTGGTTTTCCAGACCACTGTGCTACCATTACACCAACGCATCACCCATCTCCTTCCATTCAAAATAGAAGTTACATTCTTAGCAAGTATGATGACAAGTAAGTATGTTTTGAAACAGTGAGCAAGTTTGAAATTAGAAAATAGAAGCTTTCACCGTATTTTTTTACTAAAGAAATTTTAGCCTGATAGTGGGGTTTAGAACCCTCAGAGAAATGGAAAAAGATGAGTATTGACGTACATGGCATTCAAACCCACATCTTTGGTTATCCAGACCACTGTGCTACCATTACACCAACACATCACCCATCTCCTTCCATTCAAACCCACTATCAGGCTAAAATTTCTTTAGTCAAAAAATACAGTGAAAGCTTCTATTTTCTAATTTCAAACTTGTTCACTGTTTCAAAACATACTTACTTATATATATATATATATATATATATATATATATAACGATGGAAGTGTGGTAAGGAACCAGATAGACCATAACGCACCAGAGTACTCAATACTTAGGGTAGTAGAGTGTGTAATAGGAAAATGTTTAACCCCGACGGCAGAGCTCAAGCCGTTTTGACGGCTATTTCTGGTCCAGAAATAGCCGTCGAAACGGCTTGAGCTCTGCCGTCGGGGTTAAACATTCTCCTATACATATATATATATATGGAAAAAATGAAATTTCATTTCTCACTCTTAGTACGGCTGATACTTAAATATAAGTATGTATACGTACATACATATATGTATACAGACGTACAGTAGTATGTATATACATACATACATGCACACATATATACAGTATATATATATGTATGGATTTACCGAACATTTATTATAATGCATATATATATTTGTGTGCATGCATGTATGTATGTATATAGATACTACCGTACATCTCTATACATATATGTATGTACGTATACATACTTATATATATATATATATATATATATATATATATATAAATATATACTCACACATACACATTATAGGAGTCTATACATTAGCATGAAATCCCTATGTAATAATACATATATATATATATATATACACAGATACACTATACCATTAGCATGAAAGCCTTATGTATTAATTACATTTTAAGCTTGGCTCTTAATTATCTCCTGAAATAGTAACGAAGAAATAGACTAACCAAAACAATTTAAAAAATGCATAAGAATAATAATAATGTAAAATGTAAAACAGCTAAAACAAGCCTGGGGGGTGAGGATGTCAGCTGGAGAGGGGGTGTCAGTTATAGGGGAGTCGGTGGGTGAGGATCTCAGCTGTGGTGGGTCAGGGGGTGTAAAGGAAACTTTGGTTTCTCTTTTTTTTTTGTTTGTTTCAATTAATTATTTAGTTTTCTTTGCTTTTCTTTTTCTGTTTTTTGTTTTCTTTTTAAATATATTTTTGGTTACTTGGATATATTATATATATTTATAGTTTGAGGTGTAGTATATAGTGGTAGGTGATGGTGTGGTGGTGGTGTAGTTGTGGTGGGTGGTGGGAAGTTGTGGTGTGGTGGTGGTTGTAGTAGTGGTGGTTGTGTTGTTGGTGGTAGTGGTGGTGGTAGGGAGTTGTGGTGTTGTTGTTGTTGTTGGTGGTGGTGGTATGGTAGTGGGTTGTGGTGGTGGTGGTGGTGGTGGTGGTGTGGTAGTGGTTGTGTTGTTGGTGGTGGTTGTAGTATGGTTGTGGTGGCTGTGGTGTTGTAGTGATAGTGTATTGTGGTGGGGCGTGAGTTGTGCTGTAGTGCTGGTTGGGAGTTGTGGTTGTGTTGTTGGTGGTGGTGGATGTGGTGGTGGTTGTGTTGTGGTAGTGGCAGTGGGTTGGGATTGTTGTGGTTCTGGTTGGGGTTGTGTTTGGAGTAGTGTAGTGGTGGTGTGCATGGTACTGATCAGGTGGTGGTTGTAGCAGGTGTTGTGATTGTGGTGGTAGTTGTTGTGGTGGTGGTGGTGGTGGTTATGCTGGTAGTGTAGTGGTGGCGGTGGTGTGGTGGTGGTGGTTATGCTGGTAGTGTAGTGGTGGTGGTAATAATGCTGGTGGTGGCAGTGGTTGTGGTGGTTGTGGTGGTGGTGCTGTTGTGTTGTAGAGGTTGTGGTAGAAAATGAGATGCTGATAGAGATGGTAGAGGAGGTGGTGGTGGTGGACGTGATGTAGTGTGGTGTTTGTGGATGTGGTAGGGGGGGGGATGAGATGGTGATAGCAGTAGCTGAGGAGGGGTTAATGTTTGTGGTAGTGATGATGATAATGGTGGAGGATATGGTGATGTTGGTGATAGTGACAGTAGCATGTTGAAAGACTTCCTTAATAGTTCATAGATTATTGAATAGTACTGTAATATAGTGGAATATAATTGTTTCTACGTTAGGCACAAGGCCAGCAAATACCCAGTACATTACTGGTACTTTATTTTATCGACCCCGTAAGGATGAAAGGCAAAGTTAACCTCGGCGGGATTTGAACTCAGAATGGCAAGGGCCGTAACTCTATGCGTCAAAGCATGGAATCCGACCCTCTGCCGATACTGCCAATCCACCAAGGCTTAGTGGTTAGGGTCTATAGTTTGATTCCTGGTGATGAATTGTGTCCTTGAGCAAGACACTTTATTTTATATTGCTCCAGTCCATTCAGCTAGTAAAAATGAGTTGTACATGTAATTGTAAGTGCCAGCCTTGTCACACACTGTGACACACTGAATCTCCCTGAGATTTATGTTAAGGGTACACGTGTCTGTGGAATATTTAGTCACCTGCTCGTTAATTTCATGAGCAGGTTGTTTCATTGGTAAAAACAACTGGAATACTCATCTTCAGGGATGACAGCGTTCCAGCACATAGTGTAGTATAGTGTAGTGTATTGTAATATAGTGTATTGTAGAGTAGTGTAGTGTAGTGTAGTGTAATGTAGTGTATTGTAGTGTAGTGCAGTGTAGTGTAGTGTAGTGTAGTGTAGTGTAGTGTAGTGTAATATAGTGTATTGTAGAGTAGTGTAGTGTAGTGTAGTGTATTGTAATATAGTGTATTGTAGAGTAGTGTAGTGTATTGTAGAGTAGTGTATTGTAGTGTAGTGTAGTGTATTGTATTGTAGTGTCTTGTAGAGTAGTGTATTGTAGAGTAGTGTATTGTAGTGTAGTGTATTGTAGTGTAGTGTAGTGTATTGTAGAGTAGTGTAGTGTATTGTAGTGTAGTGTATTGTAATATAGTGTATTGTAGAGTAGAGTAGTGTATTGTAGTGTAGTGTAGTGTAGTATAGGGTAGTGTAGTGTAATATAGTGTAGTTTAGTGTAATGTAGTGTAGTGTAATATAGTGTAGTGTAGTGTAATATAGTGTAGTGTAGTGTGATGTAGTGTAGTGTAGCTCAGTGTAGTGTAGTGTAGTGTAGTGTAGTGTAGTGTAGTGTAGTGTAGCTCATTGTAGTGTAGTGTAATGTAGTGTAATGTAGTGTAGTGTAGTGTAGTGTAGCTTATTGAAGTGTAGTGTAGTGTAGTGTAATGTAGTGTAGTGTAATGTAGTGTAGTGTAGTATAGTGTGATGTAGTGTAGTGTAGTGTAGCTCATTGTAGTGTAGTGTAATGTAGTGTAGTGTAATGTAGTGTAGTGTGGTGTAATGTAGTGTAGTGTAGCTTATTGAAATGTAGTGTAGTGTGGTGTGGTGTAGTGTAGTGTAATGTAGTGTAGTGTAGTGTAGTGTAGTGTGGT